>CAMTDV010000020.1:1770351-2370351 GCA_947069175.1 Scalesia atractyloides | reverse complement strand
CCTTTCGATGGGGTTTCTCCAAAGATTCGTAGAGTCTGACCGTTTGAAAGAGGAATGCGTATAAACTTTGCGCGGCATACAACTTCCGCCTGATGTTGGCTGAGCCAGTCCATACCAATTATAATATCAAAGCTTCCCAACTTCATAGGAATGAGGTCAACTAGAAAATCGTGATCGTTTAAGGTGAGAGTACAATTGCGTATAATAGAGTTTAATGAGATCGGTTTCCCGTTAGCAACTTCCACTGTTATGGACTCCATGAGCTTATCACGAATTTGGTTTAGGATGGGTTCAAACTGTAAGGACACAAAACTTTTATCCGCGCCAGTATCAAACAACATGGATGCATAACTACCATTGATAAGGAACGTACCGTTAACCACATTGCTGTCAGCTCTAGCCTGATTAGCGTTGATGTTGAAAGCTCTTCCTCTTGCAGGTGGAGGAGCTTGGTTAGCTTGATTCACCGGATTTGCTTGGGCTTGAGCATGTATAATGTTCACCAAACGTGGACAAGTGTTTCTAAAATGGTTTGGGTCTCACAATTGTAGCAAGCCCGCATAGGTTGCACCATGGGATAGTTGGGTTGGTAGTATGATTGGGCTAAATGTTGGGTAGGTGGTACTAGTAGGGGTTGTTGGGCTTGACCCATTATTTGATGGTGGGTTTGGGTTGAGGGCTAGTGGCGGTTCGTTCGCTGAGGTATGCGACAGGTTTGAACAGTGTGACTTGCGCGACCACAGCCGGTGCAATGTTGGCAGGGATGATCAGAAAAGTGATGGTATTGGCAACGGTTGCATTTTGGTAATGGGCCTGTCACACCCCGACCCGCAGCGGAAATAAGAGTCGGGGCATAATTGGGTTATCACCAAAGCACATGACATTTACTATTATGTTTCATAATTAAATGAAGTCAAAGTTACATTTCTCAAACCTTCAAACATGTTCATTCATTACAAAGGAAAATAACCAAACATAATAATCCCAAACACTAAATCATTTTATTTCTTCTAATCCAGGTCCTACGTGTTCCTAGCTGCTGCTGGTTCACCTGTATCATGTGTAAAATGGGAGGTTTTTGGGTCAACATAAGTTGGCGAGTGAACCTTATAGATAAACATTTAATGATGATTTTCTGGTTAGTTTATCAATAAAATATTGTGCATAATCATAAAAGAGCATATGTATGAAATCAAGCAATGGCAACATCGGTTACAATTATAACATACATTAATAATTGATAACATACATGATCATACCAACATCATATGATAATTAACATAAATGAACTGTGAGATCAAGGCTCAATCAAACGGAGCCGATCGTATTGCATGAACTGAAATGTAAATTGAACTGTGCACTCAAGGCTCAATCAAACGGAGCCGAGCGTATTGCATGAACTTGAAATGTAAATAACCGATCAAGGCTCAATCAAACGGAGCCGATCGTGCGGGCACGCCCTGACCAACCACATAATAAAATGGGGATCAAACTCAACCTCGAGGGATGGGGAGTTACGGCCTCAGCAATTGCATGTACTGAAATAATAACTTGCAAACAATTCTAACTACTGAACAGCAACAACTAACACACATGTCATGATATGATATATGCACAATAACTTGGTTATAATAAGTAAATGAATAAGACACATGATACACCCCAAAAATATGATTAAAACGGGGAATTTGAAGGGTTCACTCACATTGGGTGCGTTGGATTTGAATTGGTGAGATGCGCACGATTTGGACGAAACGAGATAACAAGGAATCACTGACCTAGATAATAATAGGAAAAAAAATATATTAAATGGATGGATTTTATTAAAGATTTTTAATGGGATTTTTAGATATAATTTTTGTGATTTTATGGCTATTTTCTATCCTTAAAAATGTTATTTTTAAGTATTTTTAATTGATTTTTAATTTAAATAAAACAAATAATTATTTAAAAAAAATAATATTTTTTTTACTGTTTGACCGTTGACCGTTGACCGTTGACCGGTTCGGTCAGCGGTAATTCTTGCGCCGAGCGGGATTCGAACCTGTGACCTTCCGTTCACGCGCACGTAGCTCTACCAACTGAGCTACGTGACTAACCCGATAAAAATCTAGTTTTAATTATATTAATACACTTATTCGAATTTACCGAAAATTCCTTTATTTTACAAAACGTTTTATTCTCATCGAACCGGCGTGTGGGACGGAACTCGATCGCGTGACGTGCAGTTTGTGTTGCACACAGTCCACCGCTGGACTGTGTGTCTAACCCGGTTATATCCTTGAATTATATTATACTTAACAACTACTCAATCTAACCCGGTTAGTTTTATGAATAAAAAGGAATGTTATTACGCAGCGTGTGTGTGTAGCAAGGATCGAACTCGGGACTCGTATATAAACTTTGCACACAGTCCACCGCTGGACTGTGTGTCTAACCCGTTAACTATCCGAATTTTATTTGTTCTTAACCCGTTGTTATGCTCGTCTTCTTCACTAATATTTCCGGTTTTACACAGATCACTGGTTCAGGGTTCTACTTCTTAAATAACATGATTACTAGCTTGAATGAACAGACCGAACAATTTGAGGGAAAGAATACCAGACAGGTCGTCTTCTTCAGGAAGTCCGGCGAGAACAGAAAACTCTGTTTTTTGAAACTTCGGCTGAGAGAGCTAATCAACAGAATTTAAGAGTTAAAATTGAAATTGAATCAGAGTACATGGGTTATTAGCACGATTGAATGTGTTTACCGTCAACTAGCGTGGTTCCGGCAATTTCCAGAATTTCTCCGGCGAAACCAGAAATCCAGCAGAGTCTTCTGTGACTGACTTTGAGTGACGGAATAATGTTAGTAGTGTCCCTGCATTAGATTGAAACAGCAAGAGAGTAGAATCTTACTGGTTTGAGTTGGACACGGTTTTCCGGCGAGAGTTGCAGAGAATTCCGGCGACAATTTTCTTGAGCTCAAAAGACTTGAAAACGCGACGAAAAGGATTTGGAGTGTATTTGGGACAGTTCTGAATCGTATAAATGATTGGAGACGGAATTATTTGAGACTTGAATGTCTTTCGGTTTCAAAACTCAACACTTGAAGTTTATTCAATCTAACCTTAATTAGAAACCGATATGCGTCGGTTATGAGTTAACTAAACGAACGAAAAAACTGATTTGGCGATTTGGCTTACCGATTTCCGTTACTCAAATACCAATAACCGTTCATCCGAGTTTGTGTATAAAGTTCAATTGTTTTCATAATATTAACAGAAAACAACTGGTGGCGGAGTGGTTTGGAGACGGATGGATAAGTCATTAGAGGCAGTTGACCCGGGTTCGAGTCCGGTCAGCTCCAAACATTTTTTATTTATTTTATTTTAACTTTTTATCAAATATAATTTTTATAGTTTGGTTTATATATTAATTATGAAACATTTAAACTCAAAATATTCATAAATACTTAATGAAATTTTGTAACTTGATATTTGATTACAAAACGAAGCGGGTTTTGGAAACCCGATTTATACAAATGTTACAGTATCCCCTACTTTTAGGAATTTCGTCCCGAAATTCAAACAGTTGAAGTAGTAGGGAAAAGATGAGGGTATTTTTCACGCATTGAGTCTTCACGTTCCCAAGTAAACTCAGGTCCCCGTTTCGACTCCCAGCGTACCCTAACAATAGGAATGCGACTTCGACGTAGACGCTTTTCTCCATAGTCCATAATCTCTACTGGCCGTTCGATAAAATGCATGGATTCATCAATCTGAATATCCTCCAGTGGAATATGAAGATTCTCATCAGCGAGGCACTTCTTCAAGTTCGACACGTGGAATGTGGGATGAATTCTGTCGAGTTCTTCCGGTAGGTCAAGCTTGTAAGCTACAGGACCTACTCTTTCGAGTATCTTGAAAGGTCCTACGTAACGTGGTGCTAGCTTTCCCTTTTGCCCAAAACGAACTACTCCCTTCCACGGTGACACTTTTAAAAGCACATGATCACCAACGCTAAACTCCAAGGGCTTCCGTCGTTTATCTGCGTAACTCTTTTGACGACTTTGAGCCGCTAGAAGATTGTTTCTGATTTGATGAATCTTATCTGTTGTTTCTTGGATCAATTCCGGACCAGTAATTTGAGCTTCCCCAATTTCGTGCCAACAAACAGGAGATCGACACTTTCGACCATATAAAGCTTCAAAAGGTGCCATGCCGATACTAGAATGATAACTGTTGTTGTACGAAAATTCGACTAACGGTAGGTGAGCGTCCCAATTTCCCTTGAAGTCTATGACACATGCTCTAAGCATATCCTCAAGGGTTTGAATGGTGCGCTCAGACTGTCCATCAGTTTGGGGATGATAGGCGGTACTGAGATCTAGTCGAGTGCCCATTGCGGATTGTACTGCCTGCCACGTCCGTGAGGTGAAACGACCATCACGATCAGAAATAATACTTAATGGAACTCCATGACGGCTGACGATTTCGCTGATATAAATACGAGCAAGCTTTTCGTTCTTAAAATCTTCTCGAATAGGAATAAAGTGAGCTGATTTTGTGAGTCGGTCTATAATCACCCATATAGTGTCATACCCACTAGAAGTGCGAGGTAACCCGGTAATGAAATCCATGGTTATATTTTCCCACTTCCAGACAGGTATTTCTGGTTGGACCAGAAGTCCTGAGGGTCTTTGGTGTTCAGCCTTTACTTTAGAACAAGTGAGACACTTGGAAACAAAAACGGCAATATCTTTCTTCATTCCAGGCCACCAATAGGTGTACCGTAGGTCTTGATACATCTTATCGGCTCCTGGGTGTATAGAATATCGCGACTTATGGGCTTCATGCATGAGTGTTTCACGAAGATTGATATGGTTAGGAATCCATATACGATCTAGGTAATACAAAATGCCATCAGATTTAGTTTCCAGCTTTAGCTCGGCTCCACAGGACATCTCCTTTTGTACATCTTCCTCTGTTATTGAAACGTGTTGAGCTTCTCGAATTTGATCCTTAATATTGGTTATAATTTGCGAACATAGAAGATGAATAGAGTTCGCATAGCCCTTTCGACTAAGTGCATCAGCCACCACATTTGCTTTACCAGGGTGGTATTTGATTTCACAGTCGTAATCATTTAGAAGTTCGACCCATCTCCGTTGCCTCATATTTAACTCTTTCTGATTGAAGATGTGTTGAAGACTCTTATGGTCAGTGTATATTTCACACTTCGTGCCATAAAGATAATGTCTCCATATCTTAAGAGCGAATACAACGGCTCCAAGTTCAAGGTCATGAGTGGTGTAGTTCTTTTCGTGAGTCTTGAGTTGCCTTGAGGCATAAGCTATGACTTTTCCTCTTTGCATGAGAACGCATCCCAATCCTTGCCCTGACGCGTCGCAATAGACTACAAAATCATCACAACCTTCAGGAAGAGTGAGGATTGGTGCATCACAAAGTCTTTGCTTGAGGGTTTGAAAAGCTTCTTCTTGCTTGGGCCCCCATACAAATGGTTTCCCTTTATGGGTTAAAGCCGTGAGTGGCACCGCAATGCGAGAGAAGTTTGAAATGAATCGACGATAGTAACCAGCAAGTCCAAGAAAAGACCTTACTTCCGTTGGCGTACGTGGAGCTTGCCATTCTTGAACTGCTTTAATCTTTGATGGGTCCACGTGTATTCCTTTGTCATTGACTACATGCCCAAGAAATTGCACCTCTTTTAACCAGAATTCACATTTAGAGAACTTGGCATAAAGCTTTTCCTTTTCTAGAAGTGCAAGAATAAGTCGCAGATGACGCTCATGATCAGCTTTGGATTTTGAATAGATAAGAATATCGTCAATGAACACAATAACAAATCGATCAAGGTAAGGTTTGCAGACTCTATTCATTAGGTCCATGAAAACAGCTGGTGCGTTGGTTAATCCAAACGGCATAACCATGAATTCATAGTGACCATATCGAGTTCGAAAAGCAGTTTTTGGGACGTCTTCTTCATGCACCCTAAGCTGATGATAGCCCGATCGAAGGTCGATTTTCGAAAAGCAACTAGCACCTTGTAGCTGGTCAAGAAGATCATCTATACGAGGTAAAGGATATCGATTTTTGATAGTTAACTTGTTGAGCTCTCTGTAATCGATGCACATGCGAAAAGATCCATCCTTCTTCTTTACGAAAAGTACCGGTGCACCCCAAGGCGATGAGCTGGGACGTATAAATCCCTTGTCTGTCAACTCTTGCAATTGACTGGCTAGCTCTTGCATTTCAGAGGGGGCTAACCTATATGGAGATTTTGCCACTGGTGTAGCACCAGGTATAAGATCGATACGAAACTCGACATCTCTGATTGGAGGAAGTCCTGAAATGTCGTCAGGAAAAACTTGTGGAAAATCTTTTACAACAGGAATATCTTCAAGTTTCTTTTCTGCGGTCCCCTTCTTGATGATATGGGCTAAAAACGCGACATAATTCTTACGAAGGTGTTTCTGTGCTTGAAGGCAAGACATTAAGTTGAGTCCTTTCGCCGAGGTTTCTCCAATAATTCGAAGAGTCTGACCGTTTGAAAGAGGAATACGAATAAATTTCTCACGACATACAACTTCCGCATTATGCTGACTAAGCCAATCCATTCCGACTATGATGTCGAAACTTCCCAGCTTCATAGGAATAAGATCGACTGAGAAATCGTGATTGTTTAGGGTGAGCGTACAGTTGCGTAAAATAGAGTTTAACAAAACTGGTTTTCCATCTGCAACTTCCACTGTTATGGATTCCGCGAGCTTATCTCGATTTTTACTTAAGATAGGTTCAAACTCTAATGACACGAAACTTCTATCCGCACCAGTATCAAATAACATAGAGGCATAACTACCATTTATAAGAAACGTACCGTTGACCACATTGCCGTCAGCTCTGGCCTGGTTTGCGTTAATATTGAAAGCCCTTCCTCTAGCAGGTGGAGGAGCTTGATTTGCTTGGTTCACTGGGTTGGCTTGGGCCTGAGCATGAATAATATTGACTAATCTTGGACATGTGTTCCTGAAATGACTTGGATCTCCACAGTTGAAACATGCCCGCATAGGTTGACCCATAGGGTAGTTGGGTTGATAGTATGTTTGGGCTAAATGTTGAGTGGGTGGAAATGGTTGTTGTTGTTGGGCTTGACCCATAAATTGTTGGTGGGTTTGGGTTATAGGTGGGTGGCGATTTGTTCGCTGAGGTGCGCGGCATTGTTGTACAAGGTGTCCAGCGCGACCACAGCTGGTACAGTACTGGCAAGGATAGTCAGGGGAGTGGTGATACTGACAACGGTTACATTTTGGTAGTGGTCCTGTGTATGGTCTTTTGTATGGCGCGGGTGGAGGAGTGGCTTGTGTGATGGGTGCAGCAGGAACAGGGGTGTTGGTGTGGGTAACTGCAAAGTTCCTGTTGTTACGCTTCCTCTTGTTACCAAATTTAGAGGAAGGAGTGTGGTGGTTTGAGGTTTGTCCCTCAGCAGGAGCTTTCTTCTTTTCTTCCTTGAACTTCCCATTACGAATTCGGTTTTCGGTTAGTTCTGTTGCCAACACCATGGCAGCTTCGAGTGTTACCGGTGAAACACTGAGGACCGAATCTTGGATTTTCGGGGGAAGTCCTCGAATGTAATGTTCGATCAGACGGTAGGTTGGAGTGAATAAGTTTGGTACCATCTGGTTCAACTCCAAGAACCGTTTGTTGTAAGTAGAGTGATCACCATCTTTTTGTTTCAGGGCATGAAATTCATCTTCCAATTTCTTAATCTCACTCCTAGGACAGAATCGCCTAGTCATGATCTCCCTTAACTCCTCCCAAGTTAAGGCCATCGCATCTTCCATTCCCCTCTTTCCCTTCTCGGTATTCCACCAAGTGAGAGCTACCCCAAGTAGTCTCCCGGTGGCATAACGAACTTTGCGATCCTCAGGACAATCGCAGTTTAAGAAAACGTTTTCCATCTCCTCGAACCAACGTTGGAGAGCAGTGACTCCCTCAGTCCCTTCGAATTTTGGGGGATCGCAAGACTTAAAATGTTTGTAGGTGCATTTGCCGGTAGGAGGGTCGTTGATGATCTGGTCCTGTTGTTGAGGAGGGTTAGTAGGATTTGCAGCAAGAGCTTGTTGTACTTGTACTACGATGTCAGGTAATATCGTGGCCATTTGGTTGGCGATATGAGTGGCCAATCGTTCCTGAGACTTTTCCGATTTCCTACTCCTTCGATGCGATCTATACGACATCTACAGGATCATAAAATGAGAAGATTGTGAGTTTATGGTATCTTTTAGGTGTCATGTGTCTTAAAAAAATGAAAATGACATAAATATCAATAATGCAACTACATCCGAAGGATGTCTTGGGTTCGCTCATGTTGGGCCTCAAATGTCCCCCATACCTTCACCTATATAGTCATGTGGGCCCCCATGGCTATTGGTTTGGTAGGATTCACATTAGTATTGGCAATTTAACACTCGCATCCCCCGAATGCTAACCACAAAATATGTTTCATGAGATGTTTGGTCGGAACGTGTCCAGGTGTAGACACAATGACTACTCAAAGTGGGATTAGCTCTCACGACGTTTGGTATAGCATGCTTTGGCCTAATAGGTATTTCGTACTCTCATCGTTGGTCCCCAGGTAGGCAAACTGGTCCTTTATTTTGGATTTATACGAATGCCAGCCTAGACAGGACGTTCCGACTACCGGTACTAGTACCCTTCCAGTTACTACATGCCCGTCATGAGAACTCACTTTGATGAGATTTGAAAACACGAAAATCGTTGTAAAATCAATCATGATGTGGTGTGTGCTTGCATGGATGTGATATGTTATGATCATACGATTTCATGATAAGCATTATTTGATAATACATACTTATGAACATGCTTGAACAATATCAAATGTAACATTTTGACATAAACATATAAACATCATGAAATTTGGCATATAACACACAAAATTCTTATAGGTTTCTAATCGACTATAGTATAGGCTCTAAGGGTCTAATAACCTATCCTATATCCCTATAGTCATGGCTCTGATACCAATCTGTCACACCCCGACCCGCAGCGGAAATAAGAGTCGGGGCATAATTGGGTTATCACCAAAGCACATGACATTTACTATTATGTTTCATAATTAAATGAAGTCAAAGTTACATTTCTCAAACCTTCAAACATGTTCATTCATTACAAAGGAAAATAACCAAACATAATAATCCCAAACACTAAATCATTTTATTTCTTCTAATCCAGGTCCTACGTGTTCCTAGCTGCTGCTGGTTCACCTGTATCATGTGTAAAATGGGAGGTTTTTGGGTCAACATAAGTTGGCGAGTGAACCTTATAGATAAACATTTAATGATGATTTTCTGGTTAGTTTATCAATAAAATATTGTGCATAATCATAAAAGAGCATATGTATGAAATCAAGCAATGGCAACATCGGTTACAATTATAACATACATTAATAATTGATAACATACATGATCATACCAACATCATATGATAATTAACATAAATGAACTGTGAGATCAAGGCTCAATCAAACGGAGCCGATCGTATTGCATGAACTGAAATGTAAATTGAACTGTGCACTCAAGGCTCAATCAAACGGAGCCGAGCGTATTGCATGAACTTGAAATGTAAATAACCGATCAAGGCTCAATCAAACGGAGCCGATCGTGCGGGCACGCCCTGACCAACCACATAATAAAATGGGGATCAAACTCAACCTCGAGGGATGGGGAGTTACGGCCTCAGCAATTGCATGTACTGAAATAATAACTTGCAAACAATTCTAACTACTGAACAGCAACAACTAACACACATGTCATGATATGATATATGCACAATAACTTGGTTATAATAAGTAAATGAATAAGACACATGATACACCCCAAAAATATGATTAAAACGGGGAATTTGAAGGGTTCACTCACATTGGGTGCGTTGGATTTGAATTGGTGAGATGCGCACGATTTGGACGAAACGAGATAACAAGGAATCACTGACCTAGATAATAATAGGAAAAAAAATATATTAAATGGATGGATTTTATTAAAGATTTTTAATGGGATTTTTAGATATAATTTTTGTGATTTTATGGCTATTTTCTATCCTTAAAAATGTTATTTTTAAGTATTTTTAATTGATTTTTAATTTAAATAAAACAAATAATTATTTAAAAAAAATAATATTTTTTTTACTGTTTGACCGTTGACCGTTGACCGTTGACCGGTTCGGTCAGCGGTAATTCTTGCGCCGAGCGGGATTCGAACCTGTGACCTTCCGTTCACGCGCACGTAGCTCTACCAACTGAGCTACGTGACTAACCCGATAAAAATCTAGTTTTAATTATATTAATACACTTATTCGAATTTACCGAAAATTCCTTTATTTTACAAAACGTTTTATTCTCATCGAACCGGCGTGTGGGACGGAACTCGATCGCGTGACGTGCAGTTTGTGTTGCACACAGTCCACCGCTGGACTGTGTGTCTAACCCGGTTATATCCTTGAATTATATTATACTTAACAACTACTCAATCTAACCCGGTTAGTTTTATGAATAAAAAGGAATGTTATTACGCAGCGTGTGTGTGTAGCAAGGATCGAACTCGGGACTCGTATATAAACTTTGCACACAGTCCACCGCTGGACTGTGTGTCTAACCCGTTAACTATCCGAATTTTATTTGTTCTTAACCCGTTGTTATGCTCGTCTTCTTCACTAATATTTCCGGTTTTACACAGATCACTGGTTCAGGGTTCTACTTCTTAAATAACATGATTACTAGCTTGAATGAACAGACCGAACAATTTGAGGGAAAGAATACCAGACAGGTCGTCTTCTTCAGGAAGTCCGGCGAGAACAGAAAACTCTGTTTTTTGAAACTTCGGCTGAGAGAGCTAATCAACAGAATTTAAGAGTTAAAATTGAAATTGAATCAGAGTACATGGGTTATTAGCACGATTGAATGTGTTTACCGTCAACTAGCGTGGTTCCGGCAATTTCCAGAATTTCTCCGGCGAAACCAGAAATCCAGCAGAGTCTTCTGTGACTGACTTTGAGTGACGGAATAATGTTAGTAGTGTCCCTGCATTAGATTGAAACAGCAAGAGAGTAGAATCTTACTGGTTTGAGTTGGACACGGTTTTCCGGCGAGAGTTGCAGAGAATTCCGGCGACAATTTTCTTGAGCTCAAAAGACTTGAAAACGCGACGAAAAGGATTTGGAGTGTATTTGGGACAGTTCTGAATCGTATAAATGATTGGAGACGGAATTATTTGAGACTTGAATGTCTTTCGGTTTCAAAACTCAACACTTGAAGTTTATTCAATCTAACCTTAATTAGAAACCGATATGCGTCGGTTATGAGTTAACTAAACGAACGAAAAAACTGATTTGGCGATTTGGCTTACCGATTTCCGTTACTCAAATACCAATAACCGTTCATCCGAGTTTGTGTATAAAGTTCAATTGTTTTCATAATATTAACAGAAAACAACTGGTGGCGGAGTGGTTTGGAGACGGATGGATAAGTCATTAGAGGCAGTTGACCCGGGTTCGAGTCCGGTCAGCTCCAAACATTTTTTATTTATTTTATTTTAACTTTTTATCAAATATAATTTTTATAGTTTGGTTTATATATTAATTATGAAACATTTAAACTCAAAATATTCATAAATACTTAATGAAATTTTGTAACTTGATATTTGATTACAAAACGAAGCGGGTTTTGGAAACCCGATTTATACAAATGTTACAGGGCCAGAGTATGGCCTTTTATATGGTGCAGGTGAGGGGGCAACTTGGGTAATGGGTGCAGCAGGGATAGGGAAATTGGTTTGTGTGACAGCGAAGTTTCTGGTGTTACGTTTCCTCTTGTTAGCAAACTTAGAGGAGGAGGTCGAATGGTTTGAAGTTTGGCCCTCAATGGGGGCTTTCTTTTTCTCCTCTTTAAATTTACCGTTGCGAATTCGATTCTCGGTCAGTTTAGTAGCTAGTTCCATAGCAGCTTCAAGTGTTGCTGGCGAAGTGCTGAGAACTGAATCTTGATTTTCGAGGGAAGACCTCGAATATAATGCTCGACTAAGCGGTAAACTGGGGTGAACAAGTTAGGGACCATTTGGTTCAACTATAAGAACCTCTTGTTGTAGGAAGTATGATCTCCCTCCTTTTGCTTCAATGAATGAAATTCATCCTCTAACTTTTTAATCTCACTTCTAGGACAGAATCGTCTCGTCATGATTTCCCTTAACTCCTCCCACGTTAAGGCCATTGCATCTTCGATCCCCCTCTTACCCTTTTCAGTATTCCACTAGGTAAGAGCTACCCCAAATAGTCTCCCGGTTGCGTATCGTACCTTGCGATCCTCGGGACAATCGCAGTTGAGGAAGGTGTTTTCCATTTCCTCAAACCAGTGGAGGAGAGCAGTGACACCTTCGGTCCCTTCAAATTTAGGAGGATCGCAAGACTTGAAATGTGTATATGAGCACTTTTTGGTAGGAGGGTTGCCGATGTTCTGGTCTTCTTGCTGGGGAGGATTGATGGGATTTGTGGCGAGAGTTTGTTGTACATGAACCACAATGTCAGGAAGCACCGCGGCCATTTGCTTTGCGATTTGAGTGGCCAAGCGTTCGTGTGACCTTCCTGATCTTCTACCCCCTCGTTGTTGTCTAGCCGACATCTACAGGAACATACATAAGAAGATTGTGAGTTTATGGAGTCTTTTTAGGTGTCACGTGTCTTAAAGAAAATGAAAATAACATAAATATCAATAATGTAACTACATCCATAGGATGTCTTGGGTTTGCTCATGTTGGGCCTCAAATGTCCCACATACCTTCACCTGTATAGTCATGTGGGCCCCCATGACTATTGGCTTGGTAGGATTCACATTAGTATTGGCGGTTTAACACTCGCATCACCCGAATGAAAACCACGAAATATGTTTACGAGATGTATGGTCGGAATGTGTCCAGGTGTAGACACAATGACAACTCAAAGTGGGGTTAGCTCACACGACGTTTGGTATAGCATGCTTTGGCCTAATAGGTACTTCGTACTCTCATCGTTAGTCCCCAGGTAGGCAAACTGGTCCTTTATTTTGGATTTATACGAATGCCAGCCTAGACAGGACGTTCCGACTACCGGTACTTGTACCCTTCCAGTTACTACATGCCCGTCATGAGAACTCACTTTGATGTGATTTGAAAATACAAAAATCATTGTAAAAACAATCATGAAAATGATGTGTTGTGTGCTCGCATGGATATGATATGTTATGGGAATATGATTTATGATAGGCATTATATAATAATATGTACTTATGAACATGCTTGCATAACATTGAATGTAACATTAAACATAAAACATATAAACATCATGAATTTTGCATGTAACACACAAAAATCTTAAAAATTTCTAATCAACTATAGTATAGGCTCTAAGGGTCTAATAACCTATCCTATATCCCTATAGTCAGGCTCTGATACCAATCTGTCACACTCCGACCCGCAGCGGAATAAGAGTCGGGGCATAATTGGGTTATCACCAAAGCTGATGATATTTACTAATATGTTTCATATTTATTAAAGTCAAAATTACATTCTCAATAATCCAAACATGTTCATACTAATACAAAGAAAAATAATCAAACTAAACAATCCAAGCTCTAAACCAGTTTATTCTTCTAAGCCAATCCTATGTGTTTCTTGCTGCAGCTGGATCACCTGTATCATGTGTAAAAATGGGGGTTTTTGGGTCAACATAAGTTGGCGAGTGAACCTTGTTAGATAAACATTTATTATTGATTTCTTGTTATCTTTATCAAGGAAAAATTGTGCAATAGTCATATGTGAGCAAATGTAAATAATCAAACAATAGCAATAACAACCACAAACAATAACATATGAACTTGCATGAATATATAACTTGAATGAAACTGTATATGTTGGCAACGTCACGTCCACGCTCATAATGTAATGGGGAACTGACGGCCTATGATGAATGTCTGTGCGATCAAGGCTCAATCAAACGGAGCCGATCGTATGTTGGCAACGCCCGGTTCACGCTCATAATGTAATGGGAACTGCTCAACGCTCATAATGTAATGGGAGCGGCGGCCTATGATATTGCATGTACTGAAAATAATAAATTAAATCTGAACAATAACCACACAAACAGTTGATACAAGCTGAATACACATTTGTTCATGATATGATGTATGCACAATGATTTAAATATAATAAATGGTAAGACACATGATACACCCCAAAAACGTGATTAAAACGGGAATTTGTAGAGATTCACTCACATTGGGTGCGTTCGGTGGATGATGTTGAATGCGCACGAGTTTAGAGGATTGATCGACGAGGAATAACTAACCTAATTAATAACAAAAAGGTAGGGTAAATAAATGGATTTAATTAACAATTTTAATAGGATTTTGTTTGGATATATTTTTGTGAGTTTAAGGCTATTTTCTAATTTAAAAAAAAACGTTATTTTTAAGTAATTTTAATTGATTTTTAATTTAAATAAATAAATAAAAACAAATAAATTAAAAAAATGTTGACTTTTGACCGTTGACCACGACTGTTGACCGTTGACCGGTTCGTTTTTTGAATATTATTGCACTGAGTGAGACTCGAACCCGTGACCTCCCATACGCGTGCACGCAGCTCTACCAACTGAGCTACGTGTCTAACCCGAAATATTTCTGTTTTTAATTATATTTATATACTATTTAACTTAATCCGAAAATCATTTATTTTTAAAAAGGATTTTAATTGTATCGACTCGGGGTTCTCCACAGGTCTCAAACCCGGGACCTGTGGTTTAGTTTGGCACACAGTCCACCGCTGGACTGTGTGTCCAACTTGGTAAATATTCCGGTTTTTATTATACTTAGCAGCTAATTGCGAGTGGATCCGGTTCAGTTTTAAAAAGGAACATTTTTATTACAGAGAATGTGCGTGTGTCAAGGATCGAACTCGGGACGTATGCGTATTGTTTGCACACAGTCCACCGCTGGACTGTGTGTCTAACCCGTTTATAATACCGATTTTAATTAATCTTATAATATAATAGACTTCATCTTCTTCGTTCAAATCACAGACAACGTTAAACCAACTGTTTCTTGTTTAATTCGGTAACGAACATTATAAGAAATTGAAAGGTAATGAACGGAGAGGGTTTGGGGAAAGGAGGTACCGAACAGGTGTCTTTCACAGAACTCCGGCAATGATTCGTCGGCTCTGTTTTGTGAACTTCGGCTGTTAGGATCAATTAACAGTTTTGATTGATTAGATATGAAATTGAACTACTGAGCAACGATTATCAGTAGGTTTAAATGATCGTACCGGCTCACGGCATGATTCTGGAAATTTCAGAAGTTTTCCGGCGAAAGCAGAATTTCCGACAACGTCGTCTGGGATTGATTCTGGGTGTTGGATTGATGTTAGTAATTGTCTATCAATGGAATGGAACAGAAAGAGTCGAGTTATTTACCGTTTTGAGGTGAGTCTCGGTTTTCCGGCGACTTGCAGAGAATTCCGGCGATGATCAGAAAGTAATTCCGACGACCAGAAAATAGAGTAAACGTGAAATTAGAAGCTCTGGGAATGTAATTGAATCGCGAGATGAGGATTTTGTTGAAGTAATTCCAGAAATGAATGTTTTCGGTTATAAAAATCAAACATCACCTGAATTCAAGTTCATTAATGACTGAATTGATTTAAAATGTCGGTTTATTCGGTTATGATCAAGATTCCGCGAGCACTCAAACGTCTTGGACGGTTTGAAAGCCGATATCGGTTTCAGTTGGCGCAACAGGCTGATTCTCAGTAGTAGATATGATTTAATTGTTTCCTAGAACTAACAGAAAACATCAAGTGGCGGAGTGGTTATAAGTGTGCGTGTTAAGTCATTAGACCCGGCTGACCCGGGTTCGAGTCCCGGCAGCCTATTTTTCATTTTATTTATTTTATTTTTACTTTTTATCAATTATAACTTTTATATTCTAGTTTGTTTATTAATTATGCATCATTAAAAATTAAAATTGACATAAATACGCAACGAAACATTTATAACTTGATATTCGATTACAAACGGAGCGGGTTTGGAAAACCCGTTTTTGACAAATGTTACAGCTTTCACTTTGGAACATGTAAGGCACTTGGAAACAAAAACAGCGATATCCTTTTTCATGCCAGGCCACCAGTAGGTGTATCGTAGGTCTTGATACATCTTATCGGCTCCTGGGTGTACAGAGTATCGTGTTTTGTGTGCCTCATTCATGAGGAAATCACGAAGGTTGTCGCGATCGAGAATCCATATGCGGTTTAAATAATATAGAATACCGTCGGATTTGGTTTCAATCTTGAGCTCCACATGACAGCTCATCGCATACGTCATTTTCCATTACAGAGATATGTTGAGCTGCCCGGATTCGATCCTTGATATCGGTTATGATTTGCGAACATAGAAGACGAATAGAGTTCGCATATCCCTTTCGACTGAGCGCATCGGCCACCACGTTTGCCTTGCCAGGATGGTACCGAATTTAACAGTCGTAATCATTGAGAAGTTCGACCCATCTTCGTTGCCTCATATTCAACTCTTTCTGGTTGAAGATATGTTGGAGACTCTTGTGGTCAGTGTATATTTCACACTTGGTACCGTGGAGGTAATGTCTCCATATCTTGAGAGCGAACACGACGGCTCCAAGTTCCAGGTCGTGGGTGGTGTAATTCTTCTCATGAACTTTGAGTTGCCTAGAGGCATAGGCTATCACTTTTCCTCTTTGCATCAATACACAGCCTGGTCCTTGCCATGATGCGTCGCATTAAACCACAAAGTCATCGCAACCCTCAGGGAGTGTAAGGATAGGTGCGTCAAAGCCTTTGCTTTAAAGTTTGGAAGGCCTCCTCTTGCTTAGGTCCCCAAATGAAGGGTTTTCCTTTGTGAGTCAAGGCCGTGAGCGGAACGGCGATACGGGAAAAATTGGCAATGAAGCGTCGGTAGTAACCAGCCAAGCCAAGAAATGACCTAACTTCGGTAGGGGTACGTGGCGCTTGCCATTCCTGTACTGCCTTGATTTTTGAAGGATCGACATGAATCCCTTTGTCATTGACGCCATGACCAAGGAATTGTACTTCTCCTAACCAGAATTCGCATTTTGAAAACTTCGCGTAAAGCTTTTCAGTCCTTAAGAGTGTAAGAATGAGTCGAAGGTGTCGCTCATGATCGGATTTTGACTTGGAGTAGATAAGAATGTCGTCGATGAAGACTATGACGAAACGGTCGAGGTAGGGTTTGCATACCCTATTCATTAAATCCATGAAGACAGCGGGGGGGTTGGTTAAACGAAGGGCATAACCATGAACTCGTAATGACCATAACGAGTTTGGAAGGCAGTTTTTGGAATATCTTCTTCGCGCACTCTAAGTTGATGATAACCAGAACGAAGGTCGATTTTGGAAAAACAGGTGGCGCCTTGAAGCTGGTCTATAAGGTCATCAATACGAGGCAGTGGATAGCGATTTTTAACCGTCAACTTGTTGAGTTCTCTATAATCAATGCACATGCGAAACGTTCCATCTTTCTTCTTCACAAAAAGAACAGGCGCACCTCAAGGCGATGAGCTAGGACGTATGAATCCTTTGTCAGTCAACTCTTGCAGTTGACTGGCCAGCTCTTGCATCTCGGATGGGGCTAACTTATAAGGAGATTTTGCGACCGGTGTAGCGCCAGGCACAAGATCGATTCAAAATTCGACTTCTCTCACAGGAGGAAGTCCTGAAACGTCGTCGGGAAAAACTTACGGGAATTCTTTCACAATTGGAATATCTTCGAGCTTCCTCTCCTTGCCTTCCTTCTTGACGACGTGAGATAGAAATGCGACGTAATTCTTGCGAAGATAACTTCGGGCTTGAAGGCAGGACATCAAATTTAGCCCTTTCGAAGGAGTTTCCCTAAAGATACGTAGTGTCTGACCATCGGCGAGAGGAATACGAATGAACTTTTCATGGCACACCACTTCAGCGTGATGCTGGCTGAGCCAGTCCATGCCGATGATAACATCGAAACTTCCCAATTTCATAGGAATGAGATCAATTGGAAAATCGTGATTACTTAGGGTGAGAGTGCAATCGCGTATAATAGAAATTAATGAAGTGGGTTTTCCGTGAGCAACTTCCACCATCAGAGATTCAACGAGATTATCACGAGGTTGGTTGAGGATAGATTCGAATTCTAAAGACATAAAGCTCTTATCCGCACCAGTATCGAATAATATGGATGCATAACTACCATTTATGAGAAACGTACCGTTGACCACATTGTTGTCAGCCCTGGCTTGGTTGGCATTGATATTGATAAGCTCTTCCTCTAGCAGTGGAGGAGCTTGGTTAGCTTGGTTTACCAGGTTTGCTTGAGCTTGGGCATGGATGATGTTCACAGGCGTGGGCAAGTGTTCCTGAAGTGGTTTGGTCCCCACAATTGAAACAGGCTCGCATGGATTGCATCATGGGGTAGTTGGGTTGGTAGTAAGGTTGGGCTGTGAATTGTGCAGGTGGTAGAAGTACGGGTTGTTGGGCTTGGCCCAACATTTGATTTTGGGTTTGGGTTGGAGGTTGACTGCGGTTCGATCGCTGAAGGGTACGGCAGGTTTGGATGGTATGACCCGCACGGCCACAACTTGTGAATGTTGACAAGGGTTTTCAGGAGGGTGATGGTATTGGCAACGGTTACACTTTGGGTGTGGGCCAGTGTATGGCCTTTTAAATGGTGCGGCTGAAGGGGCGACTTGCGTGATTGAAGCAGCAGTGATGGGATGGTTGGTTTGGGTGACAGCAAAGTTCTTGCCATTTCGCTTCCTCTTACCAGCAAACTTCGAGGATGAACCTGAGTGGTTTGGAGTTGGGGTCTCGATGGGTGTTTTCTTCTTTTCATCATTAAATTTGCCATTTCGAATACGATTTTCAGTGAGTTCCGTAGCTAACTCCATTGCGGCTTCAAGTGTTGCAGGCGAAGTGCTTAAAACCGAATCTTGGATTTTCGAGGGGAGGCCTCGAATGTAGTGTTCAATTAGGCGGTATAATGGGGTGAACAGATTGGGGACCATCTGGTTCAACTCGAGAAATCTCTTATTGTATGAAGTGTAGTTTCCTTCCTTTTGTTTCAATGCGTGAAACTCGTCTTCTAGCTTTTTGATTCGCTTCTTGGACAGAAGCGTCTCGTCATGATTTCCCTTAACTCTTCCCATGTTAAGGCCATGGCATCTTCAACACCTGCTTACCCTTTTCCGTGTTCCACCAGGTAAGGGCTACCCCAAACAATCTCCCAGTCGCGTAACGTACCTTTCGGTCCTCAGGACAGTCGCAATTGAGAAAGGTGTTTTCCATCTCCTCGAACCAGTGAAGGAGGGCGGTGACACCTTCAGTCCCTTCATATTTTGGGGGATCGCAAGACTTGAAGTGTTTGTAGGTGCATTTGGGGGTTTTGGGAGGAGGGTTGACGATGCTTTGGTCTTCTTGGTTGGGAGGGTTGATGGGATTAGCGGTGAGGGCTTGCTGAACTTGTAGCACGATGTCAGGAAGCACTGTAGCCATTTGTTTAGAATTTGCGTGGCAAAGCGTTCGTTTGACTTTCCTGACCTTCTACCTCCACGTAATTGCCTAGCCGACATCTACAGGAATATAAGTAGGAAGATTGTGAGTTCAAGAATTTCCTAGGTGCCATGTGTTGTAAAAAAAATGAAAACAACATAATTGAAAATAATTTAGCTACATCCATAGGATGTCTTGGGTTTGCTCATGTTTGGGCCTCCAAATGTCCCCCATAACATTGCCTGTGTAGTCATGTGGGCCCCCATAACTATTGGGCTTGGTAGGATTCACATTGGTGTCGGCGGGTTAACACTCGCACCACCCGAATGAAAATCGTAAAACATGATTGCGAGATGTATGGTCGGAGGGTGTCCAGGTGTGGACACAATGACAGCTTAAAGTGGGGTTAGTTCACATGACGTTTGGTATAGCATGCTTTGGCCTAATAGGTCCTTCGTACTCTCATCGTTAGTCCCCAGTAGGCAAACGGGTCCTTTATTTTGGATTTATACGAATGCCAAGCCTAGACAGGACGTTCCGACTACCGGTACTCGTACCCTTCCAGTTACTACATGCCCGTCGTGAAAACTCACTTTGATGTGAATTGAAAAATATGAAAACATTGCAAAAATCTTTGAAAAGAAATAACGAAATTGTGAAATTGTGAGGTGTGTGCTTTCTTAGATATGATATGTTATGAGGGTATGATCTATGATGAGCATTGCATATTAATATGTACCTATGAGAATGTTTGCATAATGTTGTGTGAATATAAACATGAAACATATAAACATCATGAATTTTGCATGTAACACATAGACAATTTAAATCTAGTCAACTATAGTATAGACTCTAAAGGTCTAATAACTTATCCTATATCCCTATAGTTACAAGCTCTGATACCAATCTGTCACACCCCCGACCCGCAGCGGAATAAAAGTTGGGCATGATTGGGTTATCCCAAAGTTCATGATATTTACTAAGAAGTTTCATATTTATTTAATTCAAATTAAAATTTAAATATCCAACAAGAATTTCATACAAATACAATAAAGAAAAAAAATCTAAATGTTTGTTCCAAGGCAATAACTTGTTTATTCTTCTAGGCCATCCTAAGTGTTTCTTTCTTCAACTTGATTACCTGTATCATGTGTAAAACAGAGGAAATTTTTTTTGGGTCAACAAAAGTTGGCGAGTGAACCTTGATAAAACATTTAAATAATTGCTTATTATGTTTATTAAAGAAAATTGTGCATAAATCACATGTAAGCAAATATATATATGTAATCAATCACAAACCACATTGAAAGAATATATATATGACATGAATGATGATGTATCTGAGATCAAGGCTCAATCAAACGAAGCCGATCTAAGGAGGCACCTGATGCTCAACCCGTATCCCATGAGGAACGATGGGCCTAATGAAATGAGTGCACTAAAATGATAAAATGAATCCACATATAAACCACTCTACAAGCAATACACATTTGATCACGAAATGATATAAGCACAAGTGTTTAAATAAAATAAAGAAATGATACGACACATGATACACCCCAAAACGTGATTAAAACGGGGAATTTATAGATATTCACTCACCTTGGGTGCGTATTCTTGAATGGTAAGGAGAGCGCACGAGTTGGGAATTTAATCAACGAGAAAGTACTAACCTAGAGATAATAACGCGATAACTCGGTAAATAAATTAACATTTAGGTTAAACTTTTGTTTAGATCCCAGGTTATTCTTGGTGGGTTTTATTGATATTTTATACCCTTGGAATATATATTTTTAAACATTTTAATTGATTTTATATCAAACATAAGGCCTTAAAGAAAAATAAAAATGAGAATAAAAATAATATATATATATATATATATATATATATATATTTTATCTTGTCAGCCTGTCAGCTTGTCAGACCGGTTCAATGGCACTGTTGGCATGCGTGTGGTTAGGCTCGAACCCGTGACCTCTCGGTTGCGTGCACGCAGCTCTTCCAACTGAGCTACGTGTCTAACCCGAAAGAATCTGGATTTTAATTATACTTATACACATTTTAGGTTTATCATTTTTAATTAAATCTTTAAAAATGAATAAACTGATCCGGCCGGTGTGGGGATGGGATTCAATCCCGTGACCTTGAGTACGTTGTGCACCCAGCCCAACCAACTGGGCTGGGTGTTTAATCCGACAATACTATCATTTTAATTATATTCATACACTAATTATGTTTATACAGAAATGATGGATTTAAAAAGGTTTGAAAGTGGTCAGGCCGGTGTATAAGCGTGGATTCGAACCTGCGACATACGAGTGTGTTTGCACACAGTCCAACCACTGGACTGTGTGTCTAACCTGTTTGAAACTTATAATTTAAATACATAAAAACACATGTTAAGCTTATCTTCTTCCCATAAACAACCAGAACCCGATCTGGATTTCAATTTAAAATCAGCACGATTTACACCAAGATGTTTAATATATATATATATAATTAAGAGCTTGAGAAAATTTTACGTCATGAGACTTATCTTCCGCGGTTGAATATTCGTGACTGTTTTCGTGAACTCCGGCGACGGAGATGTTGACAACAGAATAGAGAGAAGTTGGGGTGATTGAGCGAGCTGGCTAGAGCAATGGTGATCAGTATTTATAGATGAAAACAGAGGGAGATGTGATTTCGGTTTTTCTTCTTTTTGGAAACTTGTTTCGATGATTGGCAATCGCTGAGGTGGAGACAACCCACTGATTCGGAGTTTGCCACAATTAGACACCGCGTCTAGTTGTTCGAAGATTCAAGAAAAGAAGGAAAAGCGCGTGATAATGGCTTCGGTTTGCAGGTTTTCACTTAGTCTCTGAATAAAGTTTTAAGTTTCTAAGCTTTACACATCTAGTGTGTGTAGCGTAGTGGTGTTTGTGGTGTGTGTGCAACCGGGGGAACCCGGGTTCGATCCGGGTTCACCCTATCTCTTTTAATTATTATATTTTTTTTATTAAACCTTCTTTAATTATTTACTAATTATGAATATTTATTATTTAATTATATTATCTTATTTTAAACATTGTTATTTATTATTATTATTTATTATTATTATTATTATTATTATTATTATTATTATTATTATATATATGTATATTGAACAAACAAAATAATGACACAACGTAACAGAAAATATACTTCGATGAAAAATTAGACGGTTTTTGAAACCCGATTTATACAAATGTTACAATCGCGGCACTGTTGCATAGAGTATGTGTACGCGCTAACTTTGATGCATTTCACTAACTTGAAATTATTTAAACATCAATGATGATTCCCACTTAATAAAGACCACCATGGTTCAATACTTATGGTTTAAGTGGTCACCTTTCATACTGAATTCTTTAGAGCACTAGCACTTCAACCAAAGATTGACTAACAATCTCGTGCATGCACTCTTCTCATCATTTTGATCTTTCACAGGAAGCTTCATGCACCACCTTTCATGCATGTGTAGAACACAATGGAAACCGCTATTTCATTTTGAATAGGGATGATACATACATATGTAATATGTTGTGCAAAAATACCTTTCCCAAGTCACACTTAATTCATAGTGAAAGGCGTAAAAAAATTATAGATGAAGGTTTGTTACCCAAAAATATTAATATAGGATTTTTGATGCAGATAAGGTATAAAAACATACTTTGTGTACAACACAAATATGTAATGTTGATACATAGTTGACCAAATAGATTAGAAAATAGTCAAACTTAATACATGTATAACTTTCGCTTAGTTTAAAGTTACAAAGTTCATAAGTGATAGACAAAAACGTCTAAATATTTAGATGTTATGATAAAGGGTATATATGGTTTGCCTTGACCATGGAGCCCAAATTGACGAATTCTATCATTAAGAGCCTAATTTTAACTATTGAACTTGTGTATAGACATTATTGACTAATGAAATGGATATGATCGGGTGGTTTCGCTGGTCACACGATAATATTCCAGTAGTTCGTCAGTGATCCAAAATTTTCGTTAAAAAAAGCCCAATTTTGACATGATTTTTGTCTTAAATATATCAATTTTTAATTATTCTTATTTTAAAAAAAAAAGCATAAAGCTGTAAAAATTAGTTAAAAGTATCAAAAATAGAGTTACCCTATATAAGGGACATATGTTTAAGCATTCAATAATATTCTAATTTACTCTTAAAGAGTAATCTTTATCATTTATAACTTTTCTAAAAACTATCATATGCATTAAAGAGTAAATTAACTAATGTCCCTTATATAGGGTTAACTCTATTTTTGATACTTTTGGCTAAATTTTAAAGCTTTATGCTTTTTAAAATAAGAATAATTTAAAATTGATAAATTTAACAAAAATATCATGTTAAAATTGAGCGTTTTTTAACAGCAAATTTGGATTACTAACGGACCACTAAAATATCATTGTGTCACCAGCGGAAAACCACCCGATCATATCCATCTCTAATAGGCAGTAATGCCTATACACCAACTCATAAGAAAACTCAATAAATCTAAAAAACCCTCTTGCAGGAATCGAAGTCAGGACCTAACAGGATACCACTAAACTATAATGCCATGAGCATATGTGGTTAGTTGAAACGAGTATTGTGGGTTCAAGGAATCATGGAACAGATTCACCCTCAATACCATATGGCACACCTGCTCGCCACCCATCAACGGGTTTGCAATTTCATCCATACCTTATGCTTTTCAAATTTACTATTCAGGAGTCGGCAGTGGTTTTTGGCTCGCCAGCTTACCCATAATTTGTTTGTTAGTGGTTGTATGTTCATTTATATAAGACACAACAATGCTAAAAGCAAAATGGTAGGCTCGCAAATGCAATAAGACACAACAAATGCTAAGCGTCGCAAATGCAATAAGACACAACAAATGCTAAAAGCAAAATGGTAGGCTCGCAAATGCATATAAGACACAACAAATGCTAAAAGCAAAATGGTAGGCTCGCAAATACAAAAGTCTTAATTTGTGCGTTCGTCATTTCATACGTGTATACATACCAACCAAAAAAACTTTCAACTAGTTTCACTTATTAAACTTTAAACTAGTTTCACTTGTTTAATCATTTAAATGAATTTCAATTATTATTAACATTACAATTGCCTTATATGAAACGTATTCTTAAGACTTAACACATACGTATTTGAAACTTTCTGTATCTAATACTTTATATATCCCACTTATCACAACAGGTTAATTTATAAACTTTATTTCAACTATGACAATAGCATAACTCTTTCTTATCCGTTACAGATATCTATCAACAATAATTCTTAAAATACCATATTTTTTATAAAAAAAAAAGTATAAAAATAATAAGAATATCGGAATCTTGAAGCTTTGGTGGCAAGTTCATGACGGTGACTCCTGGTCCATGACGGAATCTTGAAGCTTTGGTCCCTCCCTATGGATTGGTTTTTGGTGTAACTATTTATTTTTCTTTTGGTATGATATGTTTTAAACATAAGTAATGTTTCTATGGATGTAAACGATCCGAGTTAAGCCCAAATAATTTCGGCTCGAGTTTGACTAGTTTAACTTAAAGGGAACTCAAGCTTGACATCGACTCGTTTCAAGCTTTATTTCTAAAGCTCTAGCTTGGAATTAAGCTTAGATAGTTTCGGCTCTGTTTGAGTTTTATCGAGCCCAATCTCAAGCAGCTCATAAACGTTTTGGCTTGTTTACACCTTTATTTTTTACAAACAAAATCATTTTACAGATAACTTGTTAGTTTTACAGAAAACTTTTACTTATCTCAAAAGAAAAATACTATGTATCTATAAATAAATAAATAAATAAATATGTTTTCAAAAGTATGTTGGTGTTCATTTATTTATAATTATTATTTGTCATTCATTTATAATTATAATATTAGCGAACTAATATAAACAAACATCAACACAAACATTTTAGCAAACAAATACAAATAATTGATTATTTGTTTATTTATTATGTGATCAAAGTTAAAGAAACCAACACCAAATGATTTTGTGTACTAAAACACCATCAATGATTAGTATTTGTGAAACAATCTACTTTCAAGAAAACCTATAATTGATTATATAGTTTAATAGTTCGAACACAGGTTGTGGGCTTGGGTTGGGGGCATGGCTAGCTAAGTAACGCTGCTTTAGCCACACCAGGCCAACATAGGTAGCGGCGTTGCCTCGCTAACGTGGCTACAAAGCCTGGCGTGGGGCGGGGGGAGCGGTGACATGGCATGCTAGGGTTGGCTATCAAAATCAAACCGTTTGGGCTAGCTGTTGACCATGGTGGTTTCGGCTATGGAACTTCAACTTTTAAAAATTTTTACATTTACATATAAATACTCACCCCAAACCAAATATTTTTCACATACACTTTCTTCAAACGCAAATCTTCAACCCAAACCAACCCAAAAACCGAAAATGGTGCATTGGACCGAGGAGGAGGAGATACCGTTAGTGACGTCAATCGTTGACGCACAACGAGCGCTACGTTGTGGCCAAACCGCCTACTAGACTCAAGCGTTTCAACAATACCAACAAGATATGGGAAACACGCGTCATAACTTGAACGCATGCCAACATAAGTGGCGAGAGCTAAAACCGAAGTTGAATCAGTTTAAAGCATGTTTCGACCGTGTACCTGCGGGAGACCTAAGGCACGACAATCGAGTGGAGATCGCCAAAATCGAGTATAAACACGATGGGAACTCGGAATTTCGTTGGGTTCCCCACTTTAATATTTATCGTACCTTGAATTTTTTTTAGAATTTATTATGTAGTTTTTTTAAATTTCTTAGGATTCATTAAGTTGTTTCTTTGTTTTATTAGGACTTTATATAACTTTTTTTAAACTTAATTTAGTGGCTTGTTTTATTTTTATAAATGTCAAAATACTAAAAATAATAATATTCCACATGTCCAGCCACGCCAGCTAGCCCACGTCGTTACCACACCCTACTTTTTTTGGGACGGCATAGTAGACATCATCTACATCACATGTCAACCCAAACCCCAACCCAAAGCCCCACACCCCACAACCTTAAAACTCAAATATGTTGTTTTACTTTCCTAGACACTTTGTAGAATTTTATTATATTATATTACTAGCTTTAGTACAACATACTTTGTAAGATTTTATCGTATTACTTGCTTATAAATATAAACTTGTATATTATATGTGTTGAATATCAAAAAGAAATTAACTCATAAATTCATATCTAATATTTATAAGTGAACTAAGTTATCAAATAAAAATAAGAATTACATCTTAAGTTATTAGAATATAATTTTTTAAGTTTTCACTTTTTATAAATTTGCTATATTCCTCTTATAGAATACGGTTGTAAAACGGTAACACTAAAAAATAAAAATATTAACGATGAGACCATAAGTTTTTTAAAAAATAAAGTGTAGGTTATGAGGTTGTGGCAAATAAATTGTAAATAAATTTTAGAGGGGGGGGGGAGGGGAATTCATATATACCCCTACAAACTTTAAAATATCATATATATATATATATATATATAACCAATGTAAAATTATAAATATCATATATAACTTTATAAAATAATAAAATAATATATATATATATATATATATATATATATATAAAAGTGCATCATAACATGTACACTACAGAATATGAAGTTTAAACTTTTTGGTTATAAGAGTATTTCCAACAGCTTCATTATATTTTACTCTATAATTTAGCATTAAAAAAAAACTAAAAATCACATTTCTTTAATTTATCTTTTGTTTTAAAAAACTTTTCACGTATCATCCATCGTTTTTATCTTTATCTTATTTAAAACACTTACTTTATTATATTCCTTATTTTTATACACTCACAATATATGATGAAAGATGAATAGTAGCTTTTTATAAAAAAATATAAAAAACACTATTGTAGAAATTTTTTAAATTATACAAAATAAGATGTAAATTTAGTAGTTTTGATATAAAGTGAAAAGGTATGACTTTTAGACATTTACAATAAATTATGAAAATAGAAGACGAATAATCTATAAATATTCTTTGCCACTATCTAACCATCAAAATGTCTCCTTGAGACCTTTCAGTAATGGTCTGTAAATATTCTTTATGTTTTTTTTTTCATTATGAAATTTTCATAATATATAAGGCTTGTAACATGGTTGATAGGTAATCATTTCACCACATGAGCGAAATAATAAATTTAATTTATTAAAAAACCTAATATTTACTTAAAATATATGTAAATTTATCACATGTTGTGAATTAGAAATCCACAGGAAGTTTTTCCATAAACTTTCTCCAAAGAAAAAGAACAAAAAAGAATATTCAAACTTTGAATATAAGGTATTAATATATTTGAAAACTCCCCAATCATTCTTGCAAGTTGCAACTCAACAACAAAAACCTTTACTATATAATAAAAAGTCAATATTTGGAGCAACATGACTAGACTTTAATGCTTTCTAACTTATAAAAACAAAACTAACACCCCATCACCAATTTGCAATCGTAGAAAAAAAATGTTTACGATATCAAAAGCACGACACACGTTGAACGCAAATATAATATCAAGAAATATCATACAACCACGTAAAATACCCATATACACAAGGCTATATATACACACACTAGAGGAAACCCGTCGCATCGCGACGGATTTCACTACAATAATAAAATTCAAATAATGTTCAAAAAGTGATAAAATAAGATTAATGGGTCGGTTATTAGAAGGTTACACAATAGATACATTTAAGGGAATAATGTGACCGGTCTTTATGTTAGAATGATGGAGAACTAAATTTCAAACGTTCGCTTTACAATCAATACATCGTATCGTCTTAATATATTGTGTCTTAGTATCTCACGCATTAAATTTTAAGCTTTTACTTTATAACCCAATATATCGTTACATCTTAATATCGTCTTCATACTGTGTCTTGATATCGCGTGGAAATTATATTTTTTTCATCCCAAAGAATTATATTTTAATAATAATAATAATAATATGAGAAAAGTGCTCGGATAATCTCTGTGGTTTGATCCATTTTCACTATAGTCCCTAACTTTATAAAATTACAGTTATAGTCCCTAACGTTTGCCCTTATGTTTCTTGGATAGTCCCTGGCATGGATGGGGGGTTAGTTTTTGATGTTAGGTGGGTGTGAAATGACTAAAATGCCCTTACTATTAAAAATCAAATAAACACTAAGCAATCTAATTTATTAAAGAGTAAATTGCCAAATCATCTCTGAGGTTTGAGTATGTTTGTCTGTTATGTCCTAAACAACTTTTTTGTACCATATTACTATTTACATTTAGGCTTTTTAACATAAGAATATTACGTAGGATACGGCCACATCATCGTGCTGAAATCCTCACTGAATTGTGGTGGGGATAATCTGAATAAGATAGGTGAGCATTGGGGTCTAAACGAGTTAAACCAAACTCGAGCTCTTGAGCACAAGCTCGACTTATTTAACTTATAAAATTTCAAGCACGAGCTTGTGTTGTTTCACGCTTTATTATCAAAGCTCCAGCTTAACAATGCTATGATACTCATTTAATATTTGTTTAAGGTATTGATTTATTTGTTTTCTTTCTTAAATAAAGGGTATTCTAGCCATTTTCTAAAATGAGTAAATTTCTATTTTGCTCCCTATGGTTTAGTCGTTTTAAACGGTTTTGTCCAAATTATTTAAAAACGGACATTGTTCTCCAACAGTCTACTATGATTTTTTCCACTCAGCTCCCCGACACTTGACTCAGTTAAATCATACAATTAAAGGTAGGGTATTTCGGTAATTTTTTATATATAAGTACTGAATTATTTTAATTCCTTAAATCTATTTTTGCCTTTTTATTTATCTATACTATATTATAATGCATGAGGGATTGCCATTTTAAGATACCTAAAAAATAAGAATTTCTTCTCTCTTAATTTATAGATACACTCGTAAAATAAGGGTATATTGGTCTTTTAAACATTAATTATATTTTAGTCCTCCATTTTATTACACTTAAATCCCTGAATTTTAACAAAATTATAGATAATTAGTTACACTTTTCTCTCTCTACAACAAACTTATAATTCTTTTACGTATTTTTGCTATATCTTACAGACCTATAATGTTTTAAAAATCCAAATGTGTCATGACGATCTACTCATTTTTGTCGACGTTTCGATAGTTGCCTTGGTTAGTATTAACGTGCAGATTAAAAGATATAGGTAGATGATGCCTTAGTGTACAAGTGATTAAAGCCCAACCTACTTGGTCATTATCACATAATGTTTAATAGCTACGGTTACTGTAGAAACGACTTTCAAACTCCCCCACCCACCCAGACACATGACACACCCCATGCACTACTTCAAAATTCAAATTGGTCGCTTTTCAAATAGGCGAAATTTCAAAATTCAAACATTGTCTTCTCTCTCTCTCTTTAAATAAAAAAACCCTAACCCCATTTCACTTTTTCCTTTCATTTCACCGGTTATCTCCAAACAACATATTTCGCCTTTCCAGTGCTCAGATCTGTAAGCGGAGGTACCAAATCCGGTGAGTTAGTAGGGTGGTGGTTCTTAGTAGCTCTTGTAACAAACCGAGATGGTTGGTGTCAAGATACGGTTCCAGCTAAACCCTTTTTCACTTTTTTTCCATAAACACAAAGTTTGGTTTTTTAGATTTTATTAATTTTCGGTGGAGTACCCCATTTCGAGCACTTGATATTCATAACCGTAATTTAAGGTTGTGGTAGGTTTTTGATGACTAAAATGTTCGCTGACAATGGAGCAATTTGGTGTAGCATGAGGTTTCGGACATCAACAAAGACAAGAACCCTCCCCCTCCAATTAACAAGGTATACTTATTGGATGTGAATTTTGCAATCGATCTCTCTTAGTTTTGTTTGGTGCGTTTTGATTTTTTAAGGATTTCTCGAGAGCACTGAGGGCACTTTATTATTTAGGTTAATTATTGGTAACACTTTGATTGAGGAATTATTATTTGTCACACCCCAACCCGCAGCGGAATAAGAGTCGGGGCATAATTGGGTTATCACCAAAGCTCATGATAATTACTAATATGTTTCATAATTATTAAAGTCAAAATTACATTCTCATTAATTCAAACATGTCCATACATTACGAAGAAAAATAACCAACTAAACAATCCCAAGCTCTAAATCATTTTATTTCTTCTAGTCCAATCCTATGTGTTTCTTGCTGCAGCAGGTTCACCTGTATCATATGTAAAAATGGGGGTTTTTGGGTCAACATAAGTTGGCGAGTGAACCTTGTTAGATAACATTTTATAATTTATTTTCTGATTATTTTATCAAGGAAAAATTGTGCAATGATCATAAGTGATCAAATGTAAATAATCAAACGGTAGCATTAACAACACAAACTATAACATACAATAACATACCAACAGCATACCATAACATATCAACTTGCATAAATAAATAACATGAATGAAACTGTGCGATCAAGGCTCAATCAAACGGAGCCGATCGTATTGCATGTACTGAAAATGATAAATGTCTGTGCGATCAAGGCTCAATCAAACGGAGCCGATCGTATGTTGGCACGCCAGGTTCACGCTCATAATGTAATGGGGAACTTGCTCAACGCTCATAATGTAATGGGGAGCGGTGGCCTATGAAATTGCATGTACTGAAAATAATGAACTGAATCTAACAATAACCACACAAACAATTGAAACAAACTGAATACACATTTGTTCATGATATGATGTACGCACAATGATTTAAGTATAATAAGTAGCAAGACACATGATACACCCCAAAACGTGATTAAACGGGGAATTTGTAAAGATTCACTCACATTGGATGCGTTTGATTGGAGATGATGAGATGCGCACGAGTCGGGAGAGTTGAACAACGAGAATTACTAACCTAAATAATAACGGAAAAATATAGTAAATGAGTGGATTTTATTAAGGATTTTAATGAAATTTTTAGATATATTTTTGTGAGTTTAAGGGTATTTTCTATCTTTAAAAATATTATTTTTAAGTATTTTTAATTGATTTTTAAATTAAATTAAATAAATAAAAATATAAAAAAAATTGTTTATTTTTGCGTTGACCGTTGACCGTTGACCGTTGACTTGTTGACCGGTTCGGTCAGTGTGCATGTATGCGCTGGGTGAGACTCGAACCCGAGACCTCCCGTAGGCGTGCACGCAGCTCTACCAACTGAGCTACGTGTCTAACCCGAAATAATCTGGTTTTTAATTATATTTATATACTAATTCAGTTTATTCAAAATTCATTTATTTTAAAAAGGATTTTAAATCATCGAACCGGTGCCGTTAACCAGAATCGAACGCGTGACGTGCGAGTTAGTGTTGCACACAGTCCACCGCTGGACTTGTGTCTAACCTGGTTAACATTTCGATTTTTATTATACTTAACATCTACTTGAGTTAACCCGGTTCGGTTAGAAAAATAAAACATTTTTATAACAGAGAGGGTGCGTGTATCAGGGTTCGAACTCGCGTCGTGTATGTGTTTGTTTGCACACAGTCCACCGCTGGACTGTGTGTCTAACCCGTTCATATTACTGATTTTAAATAAACTTATAACTTAACTATCTTCGTCTTCTTCGCTCAATTCACAGTCGACTGTGTTACTAATCTGTTTCTTGCTTTTACGATTATCAATCATTCATAAGACTAAAATGAAATGGCAGAGACGGTGTTGGAAGTAAACATACCGTAGGAATGATTTATCACAGAGTTTCCGGCAAGGCGTCGGCTCTGTTTTTCTGAACTCCGACTGGCGAACAAATTAATAGTTTTGATTTAGTTAACTGTGGAATTGAAGTACTAAACAAGAGTTATCAGAAGGTTTGAATGACTATACCGTTTTAAGCGGAAGATAAGAATTTTCAGAAGTTTTCCGGCGAGCAGGAATTATCCGATAATGACGTCTGAATTTGATTTCAATTGAAAGGTTTGAGTCAGAAATAGCTTAACAATTGATTGACCACGAAGGTATTGATAGACTTACTGTTTTGATGAAGAATACGGTTTTCCGGCGACTTGCAGAATTTTTCCGGCGAGTTGATTTAAGCTTTCTGATGAACTGAATGTATGACGAACGTGAAATGGCAAGTTTGTATGATGTTTCTGAGTCGCGAGAGGGGTCTTGATTGAAGTAATTCAGACATTGATTATCTTCGGTTATAAAAACCGATCATGATCAAAATTGAAGTTCATTCAAATCCGAATTGATTAGGATCGTCGGTGCACCGGTTATGCTCAGTAATTCGCGAGAAATCAAACGTCTTTGGACGATTGGTGACCGATTTCGGTTATGGTTTGCGCATTCAGGTTGATTTCTATTTGACTATAAGTTTCAATTGTTTCCCAATGTTGACAGAAAACAACGTGGCGGAGTGGTGATGTGTGTGTGTGTTAAGTCTTTGGATTTCCATTCCGGCTGACCCGGGTTCGAGCCCCGGCAGCCACATTTTATTTTTATTTATTTATTTTTACTTTTTATCAAATAATTTTTATAGTTTAGTTTGTTTATTAATTATGTATCATTAAATATCAAAATCGCCATAAATACGCAACGTGACATTTATAACTTGATATTCGATTACAAAACGGAGCGGGTTTTGGAAACCCGTTTTTGACAAATGTTACAGTATCCCCTACTTTTAGGAATTTCGTCCCGAAATTTAAGTAGTAGTAGGAAAAAGACGTGGGTATTTTTCGCGCATTGAGTCTTCACGTTTCCAAGTAAACTCAGGTCCCCGTTTCGACTCCCAGCGTACCCTAACAATTGGAATGCGACTCCGTCGTAGATGTTTTTCTCCGAAATCCATGATCTCTACTGGTCTTTAAATAAAATGCATAGATTCATCAATCTGAATATCTTCCAGAGGAATGTGGAGGTTTTCATCAGCGAGGCACTTCTTCAAGTTTGATACGTGGAATGTGGGATGAATCCTGTTGAGTTCTTCTGGTAGATCAAGCTTGTATGCTACAGGTCCTACTCTTTCGAGTATCTTGAAAGTCCTACGTAGCGCGGTGCTAGCTTGCCTTTTTGACCAAAACGAACTACTCCCTTCCACGGTGATACTTTTAGAAGTACATGATCACCAATGTTAAACTCTAAAGGCTTACTCGTTTATCTGCATAACTCTTTTGACGACTCTGAGCCGCTGAAGATTGTTTCGAATTTGATGGATCTTGTCTGTGGTTTCTTGAATCAATTCCGGACCAGTGATTTGAGCTTCCCCAATTTCGTGCCAACATACTGGAGATCGGCACTTACGACCATATAAGGCTTCAAAAGGTGCCATGCCGATGCTTGAATGATAGCTGTTGTACTACGAAAATTCAACTAATGGAGATGAGCGTCCCAATTTCCCTTGAAGTCTATGACACATGCTCGAAGCATATCTTCAAGAGTTTGAATGGTGCGTTCAGATTGACCATCAGTTTGAGGGTGATAGGCGGTACTGAGATCTAATCGCGTACCCATAGCGGCTTGTACTGCTTGCCATGTTCGTGAAGTGAAACGACCATCACGATCAGAAATAATGCTTAACGGTACCCCATGTCGGCTTACGATTTCGCTGATATAAATACGAGCTAGCTTTTCGTTCTTGAAATCTTCGCGGATAGTAATAAAGTGAGCTGATTTTGTAAGTCAGTCAATTATTACCCATATAGTGTCATACCCACCAGAAGTGCGAGGTAACCCGGTAATGAAGTCCATGGTTATATTTTCCCACTTCCATACAGGTATTTCAGGTTGGACCAGAAGTCCTGAGGGTCTTTGGTGTTCAGCTTTCACCTTGGAACATGTAAGGCACTTAGAAACAAAAACAGCAATATCCTTTTTCATTCCAGGCGACCAACAGGTATATCGTAGGTCTTGATACATCTTATCGGCTCCTGGGTGTATAGAGTATCGCGTTTTGTGAGCTTCATTCATAAGGATTTCACGAAGATTGTTGTGGTCAGGAATCCAGATACGATCTAGGTAGTACAGAATACCGTCAGATTTAGTTTCAATTTTAAGTTCAGCTCCACAGGACATCTCCTTTCGCACATCATCTTCTGTTACTGAAATATGTTGGGCTTCTCGAATTTGATCCTTAATGTCAGTTATGATTTGCGAACATAGAAGACGAATGGAGTTCGCATAACCCTTTCGACTAAGTGCATCAGCCACCACATTTGCTTTGCCAGGGTGGTACCGAAGTTCACAGTCGTAGTCATTTAGAAGTTCGACCCATCTTCGTTGCCTCATGTTTAACTCCTTTTGATTGAAGATATGTTGAAGACTCTTGTGGTCAGTGTATATTTCACACTTAGTACCATAGAGATAATGTCTCCATATCTTAAGAGCGAACACAACGGCTCCAAGTTCCAGGTCATGGGTGGTGTAGTTCTTCTCATGCGTCTTGAGTTGTCCGAAGCATAAGCTATAACTTTTCCTCTTTGCATCAAAACGCAGCCTAATCCTTGCCCTGACGCGTCGCAATAGACCACAAAATCATCACAACCTTCAGGAAGAGTGAGGATTGGTGCATCACAGAGTTTTTGTTTAAAGGTTTGGAAGGCTTCTTCTTGCTTGGGCCCCATATGAAAGGTTTTCCCTTATGAGTTAAAGCCGTGAGTGGTACAGCAATGCGGAGAAGTTTGAAATGAATCGACGATAATAACTAGCCAAACCAAGAAAAGATCTTACTTCAGTTGGTGTACGTGGCGCTTGCCATTCTTGTACCGCTTTGATCTTTGAGGGGTCGACATGTATTCCCTTGTCATTGACTACATGTCCGAGGAATTGTACCTCTTTTAACCAGAATTCGCCTTTGGAGAATTTGGCGTAAAGCTTTTCCTTCTCTAGAAGTGTAAGGATGAGTCGAAGATGTCGCTCATGATCAGATTTAGACTTTGAATAAATAAGGATGTCGTCGATGAAGACTATAACAAAACGATCGACATAAGGTTTGCAAACTCTGTTCATTAGATCCATGAAGACAGCTGGAGCGTTGGTTAAACCAAATGGCATGACCATGATTCATAATGACCATAACGAGTTCGGAATGCGGTCTTTGGGACGTCTTCTTCATGTACTCTAAGTTGATGATAACCAGATCGAAGGTCGATTTTTGAAAAGCAGCTGGCACCTTGAAGTTGGTCAAGAAGATCATCAATGCGAGGTAATGGATAGCGATTCTTGATTGTTAATTTGTTGAGCTCTCTGTAGTCGATGCACATACGAAACGATCCATCTTTCTTCTTTACAAAAAGGACAGGTGCACCCCAAGGCGATGAGCTAGGACGTATGAATCCCTTGTCAGTCAACTCTTGTAATTGACTGGCTAGCTCTTGCATTTCAGAGGGGGCTAACCTATAAGAAGACTTTGCAACTGGTGTAACACCAGGTATAAGATCAATACGGAATTCAACTTCTCTAACTGGAGGAAGTCCTGAAATGTCGTCAGGAAAAACTTGCGGGAAATCTTTTACTACTGGAATGTCTTCAAGTTTCTTCTCCATGGTTCCCTTTTTGATGATATGAGCTAAAAACGCGACATAATTCTTGCGAAGATATTTTTTGAGCTTGAAGACAAGACATTAAGCTGAGCCCTTTCGACGAGGTTTCTCCAAAGATTCGAAGAGTCTGACCGTTTGAAAGAGGAATAGTATAAACTTTTCACGACATACAACTTCTGCCTGATGTTGACTGAGCCAGTCCATACCAATTATGATATCAAAACTTCCAGCTTCATAGGAATAAGGTCAACTGAGAAGTCGTGGTCGTTTAAGGTGAGTGTACAGTTGCGTATAATAGAGTTTAATGAGACCGGTTTCCCGTCTGCAACTTCTACCGTTATGGATTCCATGAGCTTATCACGATTTTGGTTTAGGATAGGTTCAAATTCTAAGGACACAAAACTTTTATCTGCGCCAGTATCAAACAACATGGATGCATATCTACCATTTATAAGGAACGTACCGTTAACCACATTGCCGTCAGCTCTAGCCTGATTAGCGTTGATATTGAAATCTCTTACTCTTGCAGGTGGAGGAGCTTGGTTCGCTTGATTCACCGGGTTGGCTTGGGCCTGAGCATGAATAATGTTTACCAACCTTGGACAAGTGTTTCTGAAATGGCTTGGGTCTCCACAATTGTAGCAAGCCCGCATAGGTTGTACCATAGGATAGTTGGGTTGGTAGTATGTTTGGGCTAAATATTGGGTAGGTGGTAATAGTAGGGGTTGTTGGGCTTGACCCATTATTTGTTGGTGAGTTTGGGTTGAAGGCTGGGGCGGTTCGTTCGGTGAGGCATGCGGCAGTTTTGAACAGTATGACCTGCGCGACCACAGCCGGTGCAATGTTGGCAGGGATGGTCAGGAGAATGGTGATATTGGCAACGGTTGCATTTGGTAAAGGGCAGAGTGGTCTTTTGTATGGTGCAGGCGAAGGGCACTGGGGTAATGGGTGCAGCAGGAATAGGGGGGTTGGTTTGTGTAACAGCGAAGTTTCTGTGTTGCGCTTCCTCTTGTTAGCAAACTTAGAGGAGGAGATGGAATGGTTTGAAGTTTGACCCTCAACAGGGGCTTTCTTTTTCTCTTCTTTAAACTTCCCGTTGCGAATTCGATTCTCGGTCAATTCAGTCGCTAGCTCCATAGCAGCTTCAAGTGTTACTGGTGAAATGCTGAGAACTGAATCTTGAATTTTCGAGGGAAGTCCTTGAATATAATGCTCGATCAAACGATAAGCTGGGATAAACAAATTAGGAACCATTTGGTTCAACTCTAAGAACCTCTTGTTATAGGTGGTATGATCTCCCTCCTTCTGCTTTAAAGAATGAAATTCGTCTTCCAACTTTTTAATTTCACTCCTAGGACAGAAACGCCTAGTCATGATTTCCCTTAATTCCTCCCAAGTTAAGGCCATTGCATCATCAATTCCCCTCTTCCTTTTTCAGTATTCCACCAGGTGAGAGCTACCCCAAATAGTCTCCCGGTGGCGTATCGAACCTTGCGATCCTCAGGACAATCGCAGTTGAGGAAGGTGTTTTCCATTTCCTCAAACCAATGAGGAGAGCAGTGACACCTTCAGTCCCTTCAAATTTAGGAGGATCACAAGACTTGAAATGTTTATATGAGCACTTGCTGGTAGGAGGGTTGCCGATGTTCTGGTTGTCTTGCTGGGAGGGTTAATGGGATTTGTGGCGAGAGCTTGTTGTACTTGAACCACAGTGTCAGGAAGCACCGCGGCCATTTGTTTCGCGATTTGTGTGGCCAAGCGTTCGTGAGACCTTCCTGATCTTTTACCCCCCCCCCCCCCGTTGTTGTCTAGACGACATCTACAGAAACATACATAAGAAGATTGTGAGTTTATGGAGTCTTTTTAGGTGTCATGTGTCTTAAGAAAATGAAAGTAACATAAATATCAAATGCAACTACATCCATAGGATGTTTTGGGTTTGCTCATGTTGGGCCTCAAATGTCCCCCATACCTTCACATGTATAGTCATGTGGGCCCCCATGACTATTGGCTTGGTAGGATTCACATTAGTATTGGCGATTTAACACTCGCATCACCCGAATGCAAACCACAAAATATGTTCACGAGATTATGGTCGGAATGTGTCCAGGTGTAGACACAATGACAACTCAAAGTGGGGTTAGCTCACACGACGTTTGGTATAGCATGCTTTGGCCTAATAGGTACTTCGTACTCTCATCATTAGTCCCCAGGTAGGCAAACTGGTCCTTTATTTTGGATTTATACGAATGCCAGCCTAGACAGGACGTTCCGACTACCGGTACTGGTACCCTTCCAGTTACTACATGCCCGTCATGAGAACTCACTTTGATGAGATTTGAAAACACAAAAATCGTTGTAAAAGCAATCATGAAAATGATGTGGTGTATGCTTTCATGAATGTGATATGTTATGAGATTATGATTTATGATAGGCATTATATGATAATATATACTTATGAACATGCTTGCATAACATTGAATGTAACATTTAACATAAAACATATAATCATCTTGAAATTTGGCATTAACACACAAAAATCTTAAAAATTTCTAATCAACTATAGTATAGGCTCTAAGGGTCTAATAACCTATCCTATATCCCTATAGTCATGGCTCTGATACCAATCTGTCACACCCCGACCCGCAGCGGAATAAGAGTCGGGGCATAATTGGGTTATCACCAAAGCTCATGATAATTACTAATATTTTCATAATTATTAAAGTCAAAATTACATTCTCATTAATTCAAACATGTCCATACATTACGAAGAAAAATAACCAACTAAACAATCCCAAGCTCTAAATCATTTTATTTCTTCTAGTCCAATCCTATGTGTTTCTTGCTGCAGCAGGTTCACCTGTATCATGTGTAAAAATGGGGGTTTTTGGGTCAACATAAGTTGGCGAGGTGAACCTTGTTAGATAAACATTTTATAATTTATTTTCTGATTATTTTATCAAGGAAAAATTGTGCAATGATCATAAGTGATCAAATGTAAATAATCAAACGGTAGCATTAACAACACAAACTATAACATACAATAACATACCAACAGCATACCATAACATATCAACTTGCATAAATAAATAACATGAATGAAACTGTGCGATCAAGGCTCAATCAAACGGAGCCGATCGTATTGCATGTACTGAAAATGATAAATGTCTGTGCGATCAAGGCTCAATCAAACGGAGCCGATCGTATGTTGGCACGCCAGGTTCACGCTCATAATGTAATGGGGAACTTGCTCAACGCTCATAATGTAATGGGGAGCGGTGGCCTATGAAATTGCATGTACTGAAAATAATGAACTGAATCTAACAATAACCACACAAACAATTGAAACAAACTGAATACACATTTGTTCATGATATGATGTACGCACAATGATTTAAGTATAATAAGTAGCAAGACACATGATACACCCCAAAACGTGATTAAACGGGGAATTTGTAAAGATTCACTCACATTAGATGCGTTTGATTGGAGATGATGAGATGCGCACGAGTCGGGAGAGTTGAACAACGAGAATTACTAACCTAAATAATAACGGAAAAATATAGTAAATGAGTGGATTTTATTAAGGATTTTAATGAAATTTTTAGATATATTTTTGTGAGTTTAAGGGTATTTTCTATCTTTAAAAATATTATTTTTAAGTATTTTTAATTGATTTTTAAATTAAATTAAATAAATAAAAATATAAAAAAATTGTTTATTTTTGCGTTGACCGTTGACCGTTGACTTGTTGACACGGTTCGGTCAGTGTGCATGTATGCGCTGGGTGAGACTCGAACCCGAGACCTCCCGTACCGTGCACGCAGCTCTACCAACTGAGCTACGTGTCTAACCGAAATAATCTGGTTTTTAATTATATTTATATACTAATTCAGTTTATTCAAAATTCATTTATTTTAAAAAGGATTTTAAATCATCGAACCGGTGCCGTTAACCAGAATCGAACGCGTGACGTGCGAGTTAGTGTTGCACACAGTCCACCGCTGGACTGTGTGTCTAACCTGGTTAACATTTCGATTTTTATTATACTTAACATCTACTTGAGTTAACCCGGTTCGGTTAGAAAAATAAAACATTTTTATAACAGAGAGGGTGCGTGTATCAGGGTTCGAACTCGCGTCGTGTATGTGTTTGTTTGCACACAGTCCACCGCTGGACTGTGTGTCTAACCCGTTCATATTACTGATTTTAAATAAACTTATAACTTAACTATCTTCGTCTTCTTCGCTCAATTCACAGTCGACTGTGTTACTAATCTGTTTCTTGCTTTTACGATTATCAATCATTCATAAGACTAAAATGAAATGGCAGAGACGGTGTTGGAAGTAAACATACCGTAGGAATGATTTATCACAGAGTTTCCGGCAAGGCGTCGGCTCTGTTTTTCTGAACTCCGACTGGCGAACAAATTAATAGTTTTGATTTAGTTAACTGTGGAATTGAAGTACTAAACAAGAGTTATCAGAAGGTTTGAATGACTATACCGTTTTACAGCGGAAGATAAGAATTTTCAGAAGTTTTCCGGCGAGCAGGAATTATCCGATAATGACGTCTGAATTTGATTTCAATTGAAAGGTTTGAGTCAGAAATAGCTTAACAATTGATAGACCACGAAGGTATTGATAGACTTACTGTTTTGATGAAGAATACGGTTTTCGGCGACTTGCAGAATTTTTCCGGCGAGTTGATTTAAGCTTTCTGATGAACTGAATGTATGACGAACGTGAAATGGCAAGTTTGTATGATGTTTCTGAGTCGCGAGAGGGGTCTTGATTGAAGTAATTCAGACATTGATTATCTTCGGTTATAAAAACCGATCATGATCAAAATTGAAGTTCATTCAAATCCGAATTGATTAGGATCGTCGGTGCACGGTTATGCTCAGTAATTAGCGAGAAATCAAACGTCTTTGGACGATTGGTGACCGATTTCGGTTATGGTTTGCGCATTCAGGTTGATTTCTATTTGACTATAAGTTTCAATTGTTTCCCAATGTTGACAGAAAACAACGTGGCGGAGTGGTGATGTGTGTGTGTGTTTAAGTCTTTGGATTTCCATACCGGCTGACCCGGGTTCGAGCCCCGGCAGCCACATTTTATTTTTATTTATTTTATTTTTACTTTTTATCAAATATAATTTTTATAGTTTAGTTTGTTTATTAATTATGTATCATTAAATATCAAAATCGTCATAAATACGCAACGTGACATTTATAACTTGATATTCGATTACAAAACGGAGCGGGTTTTGGAAACCCGTTTTTGACAAATGTTACATTATTATTATTAGTATTATTATTATTGTAAAAATAAATGTTTAAATTCATTTACTTGTTTTTGTTCCAGATAAATGAAATTATTTGGGAAGATTTTTGTTGTTGATGAATTAAATCAGTTTTTGTTCAGGACCTTAATTAACACTTGTTTTGGCATTTTGTTACCGCAATAATGGTACAATAAATATTATACTTACCATTTCTCACGTATATCGTAAACATTTTATGTCTTTGTTTGTTAAACAATATATAGTTTGATTTTACATGTAAGAACGGTCCTTTGGATAAATGAATTATAATGAGAAATTTAGAGTTATTATTGTTTGACCCGACTCGAACTAAATGACCGGTCTAAACATATAATCTGAAACATAGTGATGGAAAAAAAATTGGGTCTCATAACTTTCGATCCTACTGAACTTTTATTCAAGTTCAACCATTCAGTTTCAAACCATTAAGCCAAAACTAAAATATCTAAAATTAAAATACAAATAAGTCATACAACTAGAAATAAATACATTCATGATATCATAATATTATACTAGGCAATACATGTAATAGGATTCATTGTTTAATTTAATTTAATGCACAACAATAATACCATTAAATATATCATCGATGACCCAACATTTAAATATTAAAAAAAGATATAATATTAAAATAAATAAATAAAAGATATTTAAAATATCGCAAGTGTAGAGGTGGATTAGATTCTAAATGGATTAAAGCTAATTCTATGGATCTATAAATAGGGAAAACCATATGCATATTTCTCCTAAGATAAGAGAAGAAGACTCCATACTTCTATCTACTACTTCTTTGCTGATTATTATTTATTTAATAGAAAAATTATAATCACAAGAAACTATTAACAATCACTGCATGGAATAAAGATTTGTTATTCCTTCAACTTTCGTCAAATTTCAGGTATTTATTTATCTCTCTCTCTCTCTCTCTCTTCTCTTTCTCTCTCTCTCTCTCTCTCTATATATATATATATATACATATATTTGTGTTTATAAGTTTTCAAGAATCTTGAATCAATGCATGTGTGTACACATCTGCATGATGATGTTAATCTATCTGAAATCAGTTATAACCCACATCAAGATATGAGTCTTTTTTCTTGAGTATATGATTATTATTTGTGAATTTATTTATTTCGAGATTCTTGATCAGATGATCAATGCGTGTGTGTGACTGTGTATACATTTGTTCTTGATTTCATGCAAATCTTGTGGGGAGAAAAATAGGGTTTTTGACGTGAATTTTCGGGAAGAAGTTACACAGCGGAAAATTTGGGGATGGGGGTATTATAATAATTTCACTGTAGGAACCCTTTATAGTCATGCAAGTTCAACATTGGCTTCAGAAACAGTGGTTTTGCCAGCAATTGAGGCACGTATCTTTTTGTTCAGATTGCAGAATTCTATTTTGGGGTTTAAAAGATAAAATTGTAAATTTTTCTTAAATATTTGTTTTCTTGATTTTGCCTTCTTTAGACATTCCACCCTCCCAGTCCCCACCGATAGCATTGTTACTGGTGAGATTTACTGCCATGGGCGGACATACTTTAGGCGCAGGGGTAGCCTCCGCTACCCCTTGTCGCTCCAGCGGTAGTGTAAATTTTGAAAAAATTTGACTTTTTTGACGTTTTTTCGATTTCGTTACCCCGTTTTATAAAACGTTACCCTACGAATATTTTCTAGATCTGCCACTGTATACTGGGTACGGTTTTATTCACGAAACTACATTTTTTCAAACCCATGAAACAGAATCTTGATCAAAGTTGCTCAAGTACACCTTTTCTTTAATCTTTATCACTAAAGTTTTGTTTTTTAAAAGTTTTAAGAAATACCCACCTGGATAAATCTTTAATCTTTTTTGTATAAATCGGATTCGGTGTTACTTTGATGTTGTTTGGCCTTTTCACAGCATACCCAAGTTAGGTTTACAACCTAATCAAGTAATCAGTAGCAAATTAGATTCTGGTACAAAATTCAAAATTGGTTACTTTGTCAACAATACGGGTCATGGTTGTTAAGATGATCCTAAGTTCCTAACAGTCAACTGAATTTAGTCTTGCCTAGAGACTTTTAAGACCGGTGGCCCATGTTGACCGAGTATGGGCTTGTATTGGTAGGGTATGGTTCTAGTTGCGGGGCTAAGATTTTTTTTCTGGGGGCAATCAGGGGCTTAACCAAACTTTTATGGGCAATCAGTATATTTAGGGTAAAAATAATTAAAAAAAATCATGAGGGGCCCCATGGTTTGTTATCGGGTCCGTCCCTAATGGGTCCGGCCAATATGGGCCTACTCCGAAAAGGCAACTTAGGTTGGTTGGTAAGACTTACAAGGGTGGTGGTGACCCATGAACCCAATATGGATCTTGTGCTAAGTGTGGGGACCTACATGATCTATTGTTATCCTATTGGAAAATCTTGATTACTTGTTTTTGTTTATATGGAATTTGAAGCTTAAAATCTAATTTAAAAAAAAATTGATTTTTTGTGAATGCAGGCCAGAGTTCTGTGACTTGAAAGTTCTTGTTGAAAGCAGTTCAAAATGGCCTCAAACTCCTCATGCAAACCCCCTATGAAAGCTACATCAGAAGGGGTGTTTCAAGGAAACAACCCTCTTGATTTTGCACTCCCGCTTGTGATCATACAAATATGTATGGTTCTCGTGCTCACTCGCGTTCTCGCCTACCTTTTGAAACCGTTACGACAACCTCGAGTCATTGCCGAAATCATTGTAAGTTTTGATCATCATTTTTTAGAATCTTTTGTAATTCAAGCAAACAGATTCATGAGTTCGTGCACAAGCATTAGATTTGACTTAGTGTTATTATTATTATTATAATTATACTTCAATCACCATCTTTGTGGGAAAATGTTACTTTTGACACGTTCCCATTATTAAAATATACCAATAATGCAAAAGACACCAAGACATATAATAAAAGAAAGGGACATCAACTGTATTGTGTCTTTTATTGCTTCATAGTCAAAACAACTTCCACATGATGTATTGATACATTCATACATTTTGTATACAAATACTTTTACTAAAGCATTTAAATGTTTGCGGGTCTTACTCAACCTGATATAACATGTTTTAACTGGTAAAAAAAGAGGTAACCCGTCTTAATATGAACCCATTACCCTTTATTTAACTCGCTCATGTGCAACATGTGTGACTTAACGTACGATGTAATTTTGTACAGGGTGGAATTTTACTGGGTCCGTCTGCTCTAGGCCGAAACACAAACTACCTACACGCGGTTTTTCCTAAAAGGAGTCTACCGGTTTTGGACACGTTAGCCAATATCGGGCTTTTGTTCTTTCTGTTCCTGGTGGGGCTCGAGCTCGACTTAACGTCTCTTAGACGGACTGGGAAGAAAGCTCTGTCTATAGCAATGGCGGGAATCTCGCTCCCTTTCGTGTTAGGTATCGGTGTTTCGTTTGTCCTCCGTGGGGCGATCAACGAAGGGGTCAGCCCAGGCCCGTTTATCGTGTTCATGGGTGTCGCGATGTCCATCACCGCTTTCCCTGTACTAGCACGTATCCTAGCGGAACTCAAGCTTTTAACCACAGATGTCGGTAAGATGGCCATGTCAGCAGCTGCGGTTAACGACATAGCAGCTTGGATCTTACTCGCGCTAGCCGTTGCACTCTCGGGCACCGGGGCGGTCTCCACTAGTGGCTCTATGGGTTTTCTTGTGCGGTTCAGCTTTCATCGTGTTATGTTCGTTTGTCGTCCCGCCAGTTTTCAAATGGATGGCTCATAGGTGCCCGGAAGGTGAGCCCGTGGACGAGCTCTACGTTTGTGCCACTTTAGGGGTGGTTTTAGCAGCGGGTTTCGTGACCGATACTATCGGGATTCATGCGCTTTTCGGGGCTTTTGTAGTGGGTGTTCTTATTCCGAAAGAAGGCGCTTTCGCAGGGGCGTTAGTCGAAAAAGTTGAGGATCTTGTTTCGGGACTATTCCTACCGCTTTACTTTGTGTCAAGTGGGTTAAAAACCGATGTGGCATCGATCAAAGGGGCCGAATCTTGGGGCTTACTCGTGTTGGTCATATGTGCTGCGTGTTTTGGGAAGATCGTTGGCACTGTCGGGGTTTCGATGATGTGTAAAGTACCTTTTAGTGAGGCTCTTGCTCTTGGTCTCCTGATGAACACTAAAGGGTTGGTTGAACTCATTGTTCTTAACATCGGAAAAGATCGTGGGGTACGTAATCTTTATTATTTGTTACATTGTTACATTCTTATAAGATATAATGTTTATAATGTGTTACATTGTTACATTCAGGTGCTAAATGATCAAACATTTGCTATATTGGTTTTGATGGCTCTTGTGACAACATTCATCACGACACCTTCAGTGATCGCGGTGTATAAGCCTGCGAAAAAACTAGCAAAATCGGAATACAAACACCGAACGATTTACAGGAAGGGATTTGCAACGAGCCCGTTTCGTATGTTCTTCACTTTCCACGGGATCCGAAACCTACCAACAATGATTAATCTGATCGAAGCCTCACGTGGGACCGGAAAGAAGGAGACGCTTACGGTTCATGCTATGCACCTCATGGAGCTTAGTGAGAGGTCTTCCGCTATGCTCATGGTTCACAAGGCTAGGAAAAACGGGTCCCCGTTTTGGAAGAAAGATCCGCAGGCTGGTTCGGACCAGATCGTGGTAGCTTTCGAGACGTTTAAGCAGCTGAGTAAGGTCTCCATCCGCCCACAACTGCCATTTCGGCTGTATCAAGTATGCATGAAGATATCTGTAACGGGGCCGAGAGTAAGAAGGCGACCATGATCATCCTCCCGTTTCATAAGCATATGCGACTCGATGGTCATCTCGAGGTGACCCGGGCTGAATACAGGCATGTTAACCGAAAGGTTTTGGAACACGCACCATGCTCGGTTAGTATCCTAGTGGACCGCGGGTTTGGTGGGAGTTCACATGTGTCCGCGAGTAACGTTGACTCGCTCGTGACGGTTTTGTTCTTCGGTGGTCATGATGACCACGAGGCTTTAGCCTACGGAGCGCGTATGGCCGAGCACCCAGGGATCAACTTAGTGGTGGTCCGGTTCCTTCTGGAGCGCGATGCGACCCACTCCGGCTCGGTGACCGTGGATATCGACGAATTTCCTAGCAGCATGGAAGAGGCAATGTCGATGGACGACGAAGTGATTGCGGAATGCAAGGAGAAGGTGTTGAAAGAGAGCAAGAACAAATACGTGGAGCGAGTGGTGAAGAGTTCCACCGAGGCGATTGAGGCGATTCGTGAGCATAGCCGGTGTAACTTGGTTTTGGTGGGGAGGATGCCGGAAGGCGAGCTGGTGGCATCGATGAGGAAAAGAAGCGAGTGCCCGGAGATGGGGCCGGTTGGGAACCTTTTGATCTCGGCGGAGATGAACGTAGGGGCGTCGGTGTTGGTGGTCCAGCAGTACCATACGAATCTTTCGATGCATTCTCTGGCTTCTTTGAAAGAGGATGAAACCACCGACCAAGGGGAATATGACTCCAATTAACATGCAGACCAGACCACCGGACGGACTGCTATCTATCTTCTCGTTGTATCAATACAAATAAAGTTGTATATATTATTTTGTATTTGTGCTTTTTTTTTTAAATAAATAAATAAAACTGTTTAACAAAAAAAAAAAGAGTAACAAAATTGTATTTGAAGGGGAATTGGATCATTTAATCTTATAAAAGTATCATGTCTTGAGATCAATGATCAATATCAATGATGACGTCATAAAAATGTATGGAAATAATTAGTTTGGGAAGAAAGAAAAAAGTAGCCACAAATTAATTTATATGTTGCCACACAATTAATTTATAAACAGTATATTGTCCCACAAATGACTAAAGATTAACTGCCACTAACAACTAATGATGAATTGTATAGAAAATCATGTCGTTTTCAATCTTTTTAGATACATCGTCATAATAAGAGTTTTAGCATATATTATAGGTTGATTATGAGTGACTGGAAGATCATGTCATCGTATTGGTACTGAAGATCAATTCGATCGTATTTGGTGTCATAGCTGAAAAACTTTGATACAATAATATTAATAATTGTACATAATAAATTGCACAAAATAATAAAGCTATTGTTAGGGTATGCGGAGAATGGAATGTATACAAACCTTACCTCTATTACTCGGGAATCGGGATAGAGACTGCTTCCAGAATTACCAAAACAAATAGCACACAAACAAACCAAACTAGAAATTTAGGAATAAAGAGCTAACAATGACAAAAGAACTAGTGAGAGGGTAACATAGTAAAATCGAAACATATATAACATTAGACAATCGAAAAGGTCGACATATAGACACGAACACAGGAAGACAATCACGGGCAAAAATCACCTAAAGTGTAGGCAATCTAAATCCCTAAGACACTCTCCTGAATCATGTCCTCAGAAAGGTACAACTCTAACAAATTTTGCCTAATCGGCTCATCAAAGTCAATTTTGGCGTGCCCCTAATCTGCTTCCCCTCGACAATGAGGGTCGACATTCCTCTAATTGGCGGTGTCGTCATTCTCTATTTCACATTCCTAAACCATCACAATCTCTACTTGTTTAAATCTTATCTGTTGTACTAGCTACCCCTAACTTTTCCCTAAAACCTCATTTCTTATCTGATCTAATCTTGTGTGCCCTCACATCCATAACACCATCATCACCTCTGCTACCTTATGCGTAGGTGTCTTCTTCATAGCCTAACAATATGATCACATATAACATAGTTAGTCGAACAGCAACCCCATACAATCTCGCCTTTAATTTAGTTGAAAATTTATCGTCGTACAATACTCTAGTGGCTGCCCTTCACCTACACCAACCAACTTGGATGCAATGAGTTACGTCACTATCTATCTCCTAGTCAATTTGTACAAACAACCCTTAATACATAAACCTAGTAACACGTTGAACTATTTGACCGTCAATGGTAATCTGAGTGTCCTCATAATCACCAGCACCACTGAAATAATAATACCTAAAAATCTTTATGATTACGTTGTGCTAGCTACCGGCTAGTTATGTTGGTTTATTAATAAAGTTTAGCCTTTTAAAAAAGGGGTAACTTTGTAGAATAGTAACCAAGTTTTAAAAGTGTTACAATCAGGTCACTCAAGTTTCAAAAGTGTTCCAATCAGGTCACTCAACATTCATTTTTTATTAAAATTAAGGGTTTTTTCATCAATTCCATAAGTAACCGTGGTGATTTGAATTTTTTTTCTTTTTTCCCTTTCATTTGATGCTAACGTCCAGTGATGACGTGAATTTTAACTTGTTTTTTTAATTTTTAATTTAATTAAAGTGTTTTTATTTTTAATAAATAAAATTTTATTTATTAATATAATCCAACCTTAGCATCTTATGCTCCATTTTTCTCTTGACACATGAAAAAAAGGACATGACTCAATTTGAATGTTAAGTTAATTGGGACAAAAACGATACGAGTGACCTAATTATAACACTTTTGAAACTTGATTACTATTCTGTGACATTTTCCCTTTAAAAAAATGAGTTATATCATAAATAGAGTTATTAAATAGTGTAATTATAACATAACCTAGTCCATAATAATTGATTGTATATTTTATCAATGTTTTAGGCTCTTAGCCTTAGTCTTAAAGATTACGTCGATAAAAGAAAAGTAATAAGTGAAATATCTGATGAAACTAGGAATATTTCATCGTCAAAATTTAGTAAAACTTTGAAAAATACAAATTGTACCTTATAATAGGAATATTTCATCTTCTAAATTAGTTAAACTTTGAATTTATAACTACAATACAAATTGTACCTTATAATAATCAAGAGTAAACTACACTTTTTATCTACGGCCGGGATTTGGTTCAAATATCATGTTTCATCCAACGTTTCAAAATTTTAAAAATGTTTCATCCCTGAAATTCACAGACCCTAATGATTCTGTTAAGCTAGCACTGTATGCCCCTTACGTGAGAAGTAAATGGTCTTTAAACATATAATGTTGTCTTTAAACTAACGAACCCTAATGATTCTATTAAGTTGTCTTCACCTCGAACCCATCCCCTTTGTCACCATCTGCGTTCTTCACCATCGTTTCAATTATTGAACCAATAGTGTTAGAAGTAGATAGATTAAGGGCAAATGCCATAAAAAACCAATATACTTTTTGTTTTTTTTTTTCCATAAAAGTCCTTTCACTTTTTTTGCACTTAAAAAACCAGCATACTTTTTTTGTCTCATAAAAGGCCCTAAACAACTCAAGGAATCTTTTGTTGTATGTGGTGTGGTCGCCCTCTTTCTGTTTCAAAGAATAGAACTCATCTTCCAATTTCTTGATTTCGCTTCTTGGACAAAACCGTCTTGTCATGATTTCCTTCAACTCTTCCCAAGTCAAAGTCATAGCATCTTCAACACCTCACTTGGCCTTCTCTGTATTCCACCATGTAAGTGCTACTCCAAACAAACAACCGGTAGCATATCGCACCTTGCGATCATCGGGACAGTCGCAATTGAGAAAAGTGTTTTCCATCTCCTCAAACCAATGGAGGAGAGCGGTGACACCTTCAGTCCCTTCGTATTTTGGAGGATCGCAGGATTTGAAATGCTTGAAGGTGCATTTAGTGGCTTTTAGGGGAGGATTGACAGTGTTTTGATCTTCTTGGTGGATTGGGTTGACGGGATTAGCGGTAAGGGCCTGTGGGACTTGAATTACGATGTTGGGTATTACGGCCGCCATTTGTTGAGCGATTTGGGCAGCCATGCGCTCGCGGGATTTTCCTGATTTCATTTTCCTACGAGAGAGGCTAGAAGACATCTACAAGAAATACGTATCAAGAGTATGAGTTGGACGTTTTAGGGGTCATATGTCGTATGTAGGAATGAACATTCATAAAATAAATATAGAATAATAAATCTACTACATCCATAGGATGTCTTGGGCTTTGCTCGTAATTGGGCCTTGCATGCCGCCACACTTCACCTTCGTAATCATGTGGGCCCCCATGATTACCGGGTCTTTCATATGGTTCGCATGTGTTAGCCTGGTAACGTACACTAAAACCCGGAGAAAATCGAGAAATATGCATGTAACATATGATATTCGGAATGTATCCAGGTGTGGACACGGTGACACCTCAAAGTGGGGTTAGTTCGAACGACGTTTGGTGTGGCATGCTTTGGCCTAATAGGTCCTTTGTACTCTCATCGTTAGTCCCCAGGTAGGCAAACTGGTCCGTTATATTGGATTTATACGAATGCCAACCTAGACAGGACGTTCCGACTACCGGTACTTGTACCCTTACAGTTACTACATGCCCGTCGTAGAACTCACTTTGATGAGATTGAAAAACAAAAAATGCGACAAAATCTTGAATAAAGGAATATGAGGATGATTTGAATATGTGAACATTGAAATAGGCGTGATGAATGTATATATAAGCTTGTTATGTTTGACAATAAGTATAACTCATTAAGTATCACACAATATAATAGTGGAAGTGTTTGCAGGCATTTGTGTGTGTAATAAATACGAAACAAATAAACATCATGAGTTTGCATGTAACCACATAAACAATTAAAATCTAATCAACTATAGTATAGGCTCTAAGGGTCTAATAACCTATCCTATATCCCTATAGTCAAAAGCTCTGATACCAATCTGTCACACCTCGACCCGCAGCGGAAATGGTAGTCGGGACATGATTGGGTTTTCATCAAAGCTCATGACATTTATTATAAAGTTTCATATTTATTATTTCTTTATAAAGGAGAATCATTACAATCAATCATACTAGTACAACATGTTCTATGCATTTTTCAAGACTTCATTATTTTTCTTCTAAGGCAATTTCCTATGTGTTCCTTGCTTCAACCTGTCCACCTGTATCATGTGTAAAAATGGTTTTTGGGTCAACAAAAAAGTTGGCGAGTGAATCCTATGAAAACATTTAAATGTGTTTATTGTATCGATTATAAAATAAAGTGCATAACCACATATAAGTAAACGTAAATGTAAATTAGATCACAATTCACATAATATTAATTAATACACACGCACACACCAAATGTTTGTTTTTGAGGCACACGTTGTTCAACTCGTCTCCCACGAGGAACTGATGGGCCTAATGAATGATTTTGAGGCACGCGTTGTTCAACGAACTGATGGGCCTAATGAATGTTTTTGAGGCAGGCGTTGTTCAACTCGTCTCCCACGAGGAAATGATGGGCGTAATGAATAATTTGCACACAACTTGACAATATGTAACACATCTCAACAAACAATATTTACATTCTAAGTTTAGATCATATAATGGTATAGCACGAGTTTGAATAAGCGAATTAATTTAAGCGACACATGATACACCCCAAAACATGAATAAAAAGGGGAATTTGTAAGAATTCACTCACAGTGGTTGCGTTTCTTGGATTGATGATGAATGCGCACGAATTTGGATTTAACCACGAGAGAAACTAACCTAAATAATAACATAATAATTCGATAAATAAATAAACTTTTATTTGAGATTAATATTTTTAATTAGTGTTCTTAATGGGATTGTTAGATTTATTTTTGTGAGTTTAAGGAAATTTTTTAACTTCAAAAATATTATTTTTAAGTGTTTTTAATTGATTTTTAAATAAAATATATAAATAAAAAGAAAATAAAAATTTTGAGTTTTTTGAACCGTTGACCGGTCGGACCGTGTTAATTATGTGCGCTGAGTGAGGTTCGAACTTGTGACCTCCCGTACGCGTGCACGCAGCTCTACCAACTGAGCTACGTGTCTAACCCGAAATAAATCAGATTTTAATTATATTTATATGTTAATTCGATTAATTCATTTCTGTCTCTATTTAAAAAGCTTTGATAATTGCCAGAACCGGGTACAGAAGCAGGATTCGAACTCGGGACCTGTGGTTTAACTTTGCACACAGTCCACCGCTGGACTGTTTGTCTAACCTGGTTGAAATACTGATTTTAATTATATTTAGGTATTATATGTTTTGTTTTACGTTATAAAAATGCTCGGTTAATATAAAGGATTCAGCATTATGTATGGGACTCGAACTCGGTATCTTTGCGTTTCAAATGCACACAGTCCACCACTGGACTGTGTGTCTAACCCGATACAAATCCCATTTTTAATTATACTTATAAACTACTCTATCTTCTTCGTTTTTATGAAACCCGGGAATCAACCCGACTGTTTAATCAAATCTTATTGAATTAGTTGATTGATTATTACTGATAACGAAAATTATTTAAACAGAAAAGGAATTAAGGATGTTGTACCGAACAGTTGTGATCTCCGATGAAGTTCCGGTGACTGAAAGAAATTCCGGCGAAGTGTAACTCGCGACAGAGGATCTACAGGAAGTTTGAGGTGAGTGTGGGTGATTTCGGTCTGAGCTCTAGATGTCCTGTTTATAAAGTAAGGCAACAGTGGGATAGATTCTTCGGTTTTCCGGCGATTAACTGGGGATTCCGGCGACTTGCAGGTTGAACAGATAGTTGAGCAGAAAGTTCGAGAGTAGTTTGGGTAATGTTTTGAGATAGTATGCGAGTGAAGTTGAGATGAGATGCATCGATATTTATAGTGCCCAATATCAACACATGATTTTCGGTTTCAAAATCTCGGTCAAGATGAAATTGTCTAACTGATTGCATAACTGATTGGGGATTGTTGACTCCTTGATTGAGTCTATCGGTTACATTCGAGAATTGACGAGGAAAATCCGGGTTCTTTGATGATAGCCGGTGACTTAGCGCGGCTGTTTCTGGTTTGAATCCGGATCTCATCTTAAGTATTATTTGTTTTCATAATATTCACAAAAAGGCAAGTGGCGGAGCGGTGAAGTGCTTGTTTGTTGAAGCGGGTGACCCGGGTTCGAAACCCGGCGTCTCCTTTTATTTTTTTATTCTGTATTTATTATTAATTTTCAATTATAGATTTTAAATTCTAATTTATTTATTAATTATGTATCGTTTAAAATTAATTTGAGCATTATATAAGCAACGAAAATTTTTAATTGGATATTCGATTAATAAACGAAGCGGGTTTTGGAAACCCGTTTTTTACGGATGTTAAAGTATCCCCTACTTTCAGAAATTTTGTCCAGAAATTTAAGTAATAGTGGTATATTTGACTTGAAGAGGGTGCTTTAATTTTGACAATTACCTAATTAGAAAAGGGTGAGAGTTTGAATTTTTGTTTGAGGCGGTAACGTTCCTAGTAACGGTTGAATAACTTGCTACAGGAATCGCTTTTTGATGCCTAAGATAAGGAATATTGATAAACAGAGTTGATTGACTAGGTATGATCTCATGCACAAGAGTTTTGAGAGAATCGATACGTTTGGAAAGATAAGGTTATATCCTAAAACAAAACTTCTACCACTAAAACCTACATGGAACCTCTCATAACCGCCTGACAATGCCTCTGATCCTTTGGCAAGAATACTTATATATAGGAAGTACCAGCGGCGTATCCACCATATTCTTGTCAAATTTTCATTGGCTTTATCAGTAAGTTATGATTAGTTCTATGTGACTCTAGAATATAAACAAACACAACAACCAAAGTGTCACACCCCGACCCGCAGCGGAATAAGAATCGGTGCATAATTGGGTTATCACCAAAGCTCATGATGTTTACTAATATGTTTCATATTTATTAAATTCAAAATTACATCCTCAATATTCCAAACAAGTTCATACAATTACAAAGAAAAGTAACTACATAATCAATCCAAAGTCTAAACCGATTTATTCTTCTAAGTCATCCTATATGTTTCTTGCTGCAACTGGATCACCTGTATCATGTGTAAAAATAGGGGTTTTTTTGGTCAACAAAAGTTGGCGAGTGAACCTTGTTAGAAAACATTTATTATTGATTTCTTGTTATAATTATTATGAAAACTTGTGCAATAATCATATGTGAGCAAATGTAAATAATCATACAATAACATACAATAACATACAATAACATATGATAACAAACAATAACAAAACGCCTTGCATGAATATATGACACGAATGACAATGTATATGTTGGCAACGTCTCGTTCACGCTCATAGGTAATGGGGAACGGCTCACGCTCATAGGTAATGGGGAGCAGACGGCCTATGATGAAATGTATGTGCGATCAAGGCTCAATCAAACGAAGCCGATCGTATGTTGGCAACGCCTCGTTCACGCTCATAGGTAATGGGGAACGGCTCACGCTCATAGGTAATGGGGAGCGGCGGCCTATGATAATGTATGTACTGAAAATGATAAATTTAATCTAAACATTAACCACACAAACAGTTGATACATATTGAATACACATTTGTTCATGGATATGATGGATGCACAAGTGTTTAAATGTAATAAATAATAAGATACATGATACACCCCAAAAACGTGATTAAACGGGGAATTTGTAGAGATTCACTCACATTGGGTGTGTTCGGTTGGTGATGATGAATGCGCACGAGTTTAGAGGATTGATTGACGAGGGATAACTAACCTAATTAATAACGGAAAGGTACGGTAAGTAAGTGGATTTCATTAACAATTTTAATAGGATTTTTGGATATATCTTTGTGAGTTTAAGGCTATTTTCTAACTTTAAAAACATTATTTTTAAGTATTTTTAATTGATTTTTAACTTAAATAAATAAATAAAAATATAAAAAAATGTTGACTTTTTGACTTTGACCGTTGACCATGACTGTTGACCGGTTCGGTCGTGTATATGTATGCGCTGGGTGAGACTCGAACCCGTGACCTCCCGTACGCGTGCACGCAGCTCTACCAACTGAGCTGCGTGTCTAACCCGAAATATTTCTGTTTTTAATTATATTTATATACTATTTAGTTTATTCCAAAATTCATTTATTCTAAAAAGAATTTAATTCTATCGAACCGGTGCGCATAACAGGTCTCGAACCCGCGACCTGTGGTTTAACGTTGCACACAATCCACCGCTGGACTGTGTGTCTAACCTGGTTTAAATACTTGTTTTTATTTCTCTTATATTCTAACTGGAAGTTTCCGTATTTGGGTTTTATAAAAAGCTTGAATATTGTGACGAATCGGAACAAGGACAGACTCGAACTCTGTCACACCCCGACCCGCAGCGGAATAAGAGTCGGGGCATAATTGGGTTATCACCAAAGCTCATGATATTTACTAATATGTTTCATATTTATTAAAGTCAAAATTACATTCTCAATAATCCAAACATGTCCATACATATACAAAGAAAAATAACCACCTAAACAATTCCAAGCTCTAAATCATTTTATTCTTCTAGGCCAATCCTATGTGTTTCTTGCTGCAGCTGGTTCACCTGTATCATGTGTAAAAATGGGGTTTTTGGGTCAACATAAGTTGGCGAGTGAACCTTGTTAGATAAACATTTATTATTGATTTTCTTGTTATTTTATCATGGAAAAATTGTGCAATAATCATAAGTGAGCAAATGTAAATAATCAAACAGTAGCAATAACAACCACAAACTATAACATTCAATAACATACAAACAGCATACAATAACATATCAACTTGCATGAATATATAACATGAATGAAACTGTGCGAATAAGGCTCAATCAAACGGAGCCGATCGTATTGCATGTACTGAAAATGATAAATGTCTGTGCGATCAAGGCTCAATCAAACGGAGCCGATCGTATGTTGGCACGCTAGGTTCACGCTCATAATGAAATGGGGAACATGCTCAACGCTCATAATGTAATGGGGAGCGGCGGCCTATGAACTTGCATGTACTGAAAATAATAAATTAAATCTAACAATAACCACACAAACAGTTGAAACAAGCTGAATACACATTCGTTCATGATATGATGTATGCACTATAATTTAAATATAATAATTGGCAAGACACATGATACACCCCAAAAACGTGATTAAAACGGGGAATTTGTAAAGATTCACTCACATTGGGTGCGTTTGGTTGGAGATGATGAGATGCGCACGAGTTGGAAGGATTGAACAACGAGTATTAATTAACCTAAATAATAACGGAAGATATAGTAAATGAGTGGATTTTATTAATAATTTTAATAGGATTTTTAGATATATTTTTGTGAGTTTAAGGCTATTTCCTATCTTTAAAAACATTATTTTTAAGTATTTTTAATTGATTTTTAAATTAAATTAAATAAATAAAAATATATAAATATGTTGACTTTTGCGTTGACCGTTGACTATTGACTTTGACTTGTTGACCGGTTTTATTGTGTAATTATATGCGCCGGGTGAGGCTCGAACCCGAGACCTCCCGTACGCGTGCACGCAGCTCTACCAACTGAGCTACGTGTCTAACCCGAAATAATTCTGTTTTTAATTATATTTATATACTAACTCAGTTTATTCAAAATTCTTTTATTTTCAAAAATATTTTAAATCATCGAACCGGTGTCGCCAACAGGTCTCGAACCCGGGACTACACACAGTCCACCGCTGGACTGTGTGTCTAACTTGTTTAATATACAGATTTTTATTATACTTAACATCTAATTGCGAACAGGATCCGGTTCATTTATAAAAAAAGAACATTTTAATTACGAGGCATACGTGTGTCAAGGATCGAACTCGCGGCGTGTGATTTGTATGTGCACACAGTCCACCGCTGGACTGTGTGTCTAACCCGTTTACAATATCCATTTTAATTAATCTTAATATCATCTACTACGTCGTCTTCTTTGTCTATAACACAGACAACGATTATCTCGCTGTTATTTGTTTAATTCAGTTAGCGAATAATATGAACAAGTTGAAAGGTGGTGAACGAAGAGGGTTTGGGGAAAGAAAGTACCGGAACAGGTCGTCGTTCTCGAAACTCCGGCAAGGATCGTCGGCTCTGATTATGAGCTTCCTCTGTTCGGGTCAATTACCAAATTTGATTGATTAGTTATGAAAGTGGGGTACTAAACAAGGATTATCAGAGGTTTCTAATGTTCATACCGATTCACCGCGTGAGATTGGAAATTCCAGAAGTTTTCCGGCGAGAGCTGAATATTCCGGCTATGTCGTCTGGGATTGATTCTGATTGTTGGTTTGAAGTTAGTAACAGTCTAACAACGGATTGAAACTGAAATAGTCGAAGTATTTACCGTATTAATGAAGGTCTCGATTTTCCGGCGACTTGCAGAGATTTTCCGGCGAGTTAAAAAAAGTTTTTCTGGCGAACTGAATGAATAGCGAAAGTGCAATTGAAGGTTTGTAGAATGTTTCTAAGTCGCGAGAGAGGTCTTTGATTGAAGTAATTCAGAAGTTGAATATCTTCGGTTATAAAAACCGATCATCATCAAAATTTAAGTTAATTCAAGTCTGAATTGATTAGGATCGTCGGTGCATCGGTTATAAACAGGAATTCGCGATTACTAAAACGTTTTTGGACGGTTGAATAGCTGATTACGGTTTCAGTTTGGCGCAACCGGTTGATCTATGATTGACTATAAAATTCATTTGTTTCCCAGAGTTGACAGAAAACAACAAGTGGCGGAGTGGTTGTGTGTGGGTGTGTTAAGTCTTTGGAGTTCAAAACCCGGCTGATCCGGGTTCGAGTCCCGGCAGCCTTATTTTTTTTTAATTATTTTATTTTTACTTTTTATCAATTATAACTTTTATTGATTCACATTGGTATTGCCAGTTTAACACTCACATCACCCGAATGAAAACCATGAAATATGTTTGCGAGATGTATGGTCGGAGGGTGTCCAGGTGTAGACACAAGGACAACTCAAAGTGGGGTTAGCTCACACGACGTTTGGTATGGCATGCTTAGGCCTAATAGGTCCTTCGTACTCTCATCGTTAGTCCCCAGGTAGGCAAACTGGTCCTTTATTTTGGATTTATACAAATGCCAAGCCTAGACAGGCCGTTCCGACTACCGGTACTTGTACCCTTCCAGTTACTACATGCCCGTCATGAGAACTCACTTTGATGTGATTTGAAAATACAAAAATCGTTGCAAAAGTCATGGAAATTGTGTGGTGTGTGCTCTCATGGATATGATATGTTATGAGAATATGATTCATGATAGGCATTGTATAATAATATGTACCTATGAACATGCTTGCATAACATTGAATGTAACAATAAACATAAAGCATATAAACATCATGAATTTTGCATGTAACACACAAATAATTTTAAAATTCTAATCAACTATAGTATAGGCTCTAAGGGTCTAATAACCTATCCTATATCCATATAGTCATGGCTCTGATACCAATCTGTCACACCCCGACCCGTAGCGGAATAAGAATCGGGGCATAATTGGGTTATCACCAAAGCTCATGATGTTTACTAATATGTTTCATATTTATTAAATTCAAAATTACATCCTCAATATTCCAAACAAGTTCATACAATTACAAAGAAAAGTAACTACATAATCAATCCAAAGTCTAAACCGATTTATTCTTCTAAGCCATCCTATATGTTTCTTGCTGCAACTGGATCACCTGTATCATGTGTAAAAATAGGGGTTTTTGGGTCAACAAAAGTTGGCGAGTGAACCTTGTTAGAAAACATTTATTATTGATTTCTTGTTATAATTATTATGAAAACTTGTGCAATAATCATATGTGAGCAAATGTAAATAATCATACAATAACATACAATAACATATGATAACAAACAATAACAAAACGCCTTGCATGAATATATGACACGAATGACAATGTATATGTTGGCAACGTCTCGTTCACGCTCATAGTTAATGGGGAACGGCTTACGCTCATAGGTAATGGGGAGCAGACGGCCTATGATGAAATGTATGTGCGATCAAGGCTCAATCAAACGGAACCGATCGTATGTTGGCAACGCCTCGTTCACGCTCATAGGTAATGGGGAACGGCTCACGCTCATAGGTAATGGGGAGCGGCGGCCTATGATAATGTATGTACTGAAAATGATAAATTTAATCTAAACATTAACCACACAAACAGTTGATACATATTGAATACACATTTGTTCATGGATATGATGGATGCACAAGTGTTTAAATGTAATAAATAATAAGACACATGATACACCCCAAAAACGTGATTAAACGGGGAATTTGTAGAGACTCACTCACATTGGGTGCGTTCGGTTGGTGATGATGAATGCGCACGAGTTTAGAGGATTGATTGACGAGGGATAACTAACCTAATTAATAACGGAAAGGTAAGGTAAGTAAGTGGATTTTATTAACAATTTTAATATGATTTTTGGATATATCTTTGTGAGTTTAAGGCTATTTTCTAACTTTAAAAACATTATTTTTAAGTATTTTTTATTGATTTTTAAATTAAATAAATAAATAAAAATATAAAAAAATGTTGACTTTTTGACTTTGACCGTTAACCATGACTGTTGACCGTTGACCGGTTCGGTCGTGTATATGTATGCGCTGGGTGAGACTCGAACCCGTGACCTCCCGTACGCGTGCACGCAGCTCTACCAACTGAGCTACGTGTCTAACCCGAAATATTTCTGTTTTTAATTATATTTATATACTATTTAGTTTATTCCAAAATTCATTTATTCTAAAAAGAATTTAATTCTATCAAACCGGTGCGCATAACAGGTCTCGAACCCGCGACCTGTGGTTTAACGTTGCACACAGTCCACCGTTGGACTGTGTGTCTAACCTGGTTTGAATACTTGTTTTTATTTCTCTTATATTCTAACTGGAAGTTTCCGTATTTGGGTTTTATAAAAAGCTTGAATATTGTGACGAATCGGAACAAGGACAGACTCGAACTCGGTATCTCTATGTTTCAAATGCACACAGTCCACCGCTGGACTGTGTGTCTAACCCGAGATATAACCCGATTTATATTAAATATATACACAACCAGACTTCATCTTCTTCGTTAAAACAACTCAAACAATGATTATGCTACTGATCTTGTTTATTACAATTGACGAACATATAATTGATTAAAATGAAATGGGCAGAGAAGGTTTTGGGCATGAACATACCGGAAAATGATCTTTCTCAGAACTCCGGCGAAGTCGTCGGCTCTGTTTTATGAACTCCGTCTGAACGGGCCAATTAATAGTTTTTATTAACCAAATTGTGAAATTTAGTGACTAAGCAAGAATTATCAGAGAGTTTAGATGCTCGTACCGAATCACAGCGTGTTTACAAAAATTTCAGAGAATTTCCGGCGGTTGCAGGTTATCCGGTATCGTCGTCTGGAACCGATTCTGATTGAAGGGTTTGAGTTAGTAAAAGTCTAACAATAGATAGAAGATGAAAGAATTGAGAAATTTACCGTTTTTCTGAAAGACACGGTTTTCCGGCGAAAGTCCGGCGATCTCAGAAAACGTTTCCGACGAACTGAAAGTAGAGCAAAAGTGAAATTGAAGGTTCTGTGAGTGTTTCCGAATTGTGAGACGATGATATTGTTAGAGTAAATCAGGAAGTAAATGATTTTCGGTTTTCAACTCCAAAAACCATATGAATCGAAGAAATTGGAGGTTGAATTGATTAAAACGTGGGCAACAATTGATTTATCGGTTATAACAAGTAACTCACGATCACTCAATCGTCAGGATTGTTGAAAGCCGATTATCGGTTTCAGTTTTGGCGCAAACAGATGAATTCACGGGTAACTTAAGTTTTATATGATTCCTTGTTTACACAAAAGAACCAAGTGGCGGAGTGGTTGGATGTGTGTGAGTTAAGTCGCCCGGCTGACCCGGCTGACACGGGTTCGAATCCCGGCAGCCTTATTTTCTTTTTAGTTATTTTATTTTTACTTTTTAACAAATATAGTTTATAAATTCTAAATTATTTATTAATTATGTATCATTTAAAATTAAAATAAGTCATAAATAAGCAACGAAAATTTAAAACTGACTATTATTTAAATAAACGAAGCGGGTTTTGGAAACTCGTTTTTCGACGGATGTTACAGTATCCCCTACTTTTAGAAATTTCGTCCTGAAATATAAGTAGTAGTGGTAACAGAAAAAAGATGTGGGTATTTCTCGCGCATTGAGTCTTCACGTTCCCAAGTAAACTCAGGTCCTCGTTTCGACTCCGAGCGTACCCTAACAATTGGAATACGACTCCGTCTTAAACGTTTTTCTCCGAAGTCCATGATCTCTACGGGTCTTTCAATGAAATTCATAGATTCATCGATCTGAATATCTTCCAGGGGAATATGGAGGTTTTCATCGGCGAGGCACTTCTTTAAGTTTGATACGTGGAATGTGGGGTGAATTCTGTTGAGTTCTTCTGGTAAATCAAGCTTGTATGCTACAGGTCCTACTCTCTCGAGTATCTTGAAAGGTCCTACGTAGCGTGGTGCTAGCTTGCCCTTCTGGTCAAAACGAACTACTCCCTTCCACGGTGATACTTTTAAAAGTACATGATCACCAATGTTAAACTCCAAAGGCTTTCGTCGTTTATCTGCATAACTCTTTTGACGACTTTGTGCCGCTAGAAGATTGTTCCGAATTTGATGGATCTTATCTGTTGTTTCTTGAATCAATTCTGGACCGGTGATTTGAGCTTCTCCAATTTCGTGCCAACATACTGGAGATCGGCACTTACGACCATATAAAGCTTCGAAAGGTGCCATACCGATACTTGAATGATAGCTGTTATTGTACGAAAATTCAACTAATGGTAGATGAGCGTCCCAATTTCCCTTGAAGTCTATGACACATGCTCAAAGCATATCTTCAAGAGTTTGGATGGTGCGTTCAGATTGTCCATCAGTTTGAGGATGACAAGCGGTACTGAGGTCTAATCGTGTACCCAAAGCGGCTTGTACGGCTTGCCATGTTCGTGAAGTGAAACGACCATCACGATCAACAATAATGCTTAACGGTACACCATGACGGCTTACGATTTCGCTGATGTAGATAGGAGCTAACTTCTCATTCTTGAAATCTTCGCGGATCGGAATGAAGTGAGCTGATTTTGTAAGACGATCAATGATTACCCATACAGTGTCATACCCACCAGAAGTGCGAGGTAACCCGGTAATGAAGTCCATGGTTATGTTTTCCCACTTCCATACAGGTATTTCAGGTTGGACCAGAAGTCCTGAGGGTCTTTGATGTTCAGCTTTTACTTTGGAACATGTAAGGCACTTGGAAACAAAAACAGCAATATCCTTTTTCATTCCAGGCCACCAGTAGGTGTATCGAAGGTCTTGATAAATCTTGTCGGCTCCTGGGTGTACAGAGTATCGTGTTTTGTGCGCCTCTTTCATAAGGAGATCGCGAAGGTTATTGTGATCGGGAATCCATATGCGATCTAGATAGTACAGAATACCGTCGGATTTAGTTTCAATTTTAAGTTCAGCTCCACAAGACAGCTCCTTTCGAACGTCGTTTTCCGTTACTGAAACATGTTGGGCTTCTCGAATTTGATCTTTGATGTCGGTTATAATTTGCGAACATAGAAGACGAATGGAGTTCGCATAACCCTTTCGACTGAGCGCATCGGCCACCACATTTGCCTTGCCAGGATGATACCGAATTTCACAGTCGTAGTCATTAAGATGTTCGACCCATCTTCGTTGCCTCATGTTTAACTCCTTTTGGTTGAAGATATGTTGGAGGCTCTTATGGTCAGTGTATATTTCACACTTAGTACCGTAGAGGTAATGTCTCCATATCTTAAGAGCGAACACAACTGCTCCAAGTTCTAGGTCGTGGGTGGTGTAGTTCTTCTCATGAGTTTTGAGTTGTCTAGAAGCATAAGCTATCACCTTTCCTCTTTGCATTAGAACACAGCCTAGTCCTTGCCCTGACGCGTCGCAATAAACCACGAAGTCATCACAACCTTCAGGAAGAGTGAGAATAGGTGCGTCACAGAGTTTTTGTTTAAGGGTTTGGAAGGCTTCCTCTTGTTTGGGTCCCCATATGAAGGGTTTTCCTTTATGTGTTAAAGCCGTGAGTGGTACAGCGATGCGGGAGAAATTTGCAATGAAACGTCGATAATAACCAGCCAAACCAAGGAATGATCTTACTTCGGTTGGTGTACGTGGAGCTTGCCATTCTTGTACTGCTTTGATCTTTGAGGGGTCAACATGAATTCCCTTGTCATTGACGACATGTCCAAGGAATTGTACTTCCCTTAACCAGAATTCACATTTCGAAAACTTAGCGTACAGCTTTTCTGTCCTTAAGAGTGTAAGGATGAGTCGAAGGTGTCGTTCAAGATCAGACTTAGATTTTGAGTAGATGAGGATGTCGTCGATGAAGACTATAACAAAACGATCGAGATAAGGTTTGCAGACTCTATTCATTAGATCCATGAAGACAGCTGGCGCGTTGGTTAGACCAAATGGCATGACCATGAATTCATAATGACCATAACGAGTTCGGAAGGCGGTCTTTGGGACGTCTGTAACATCTGTAAAAAAAACGGATTTTACCAAACCCGCTCCGTTTAATAACTGATCAATCAGTTTAAAATTTCGTGGCGTATTTAATGCCCAAATTAATTTTAAACGATACATAATTAATTATTATATTGGAATATATAATTTGTTTTTGAAAAACTGTTAAAAATAACGAAATAAAAATAAAATGGCACTGCCGGGTTTCGAACCCGGGTCAGTCAACCGGTTCAGCAGAGACTTAACACACACACACTCAACCACTGCGCCACTTGTATTTCTTGTTCACTATTGAAGACAATTAAATCATAACATGATTATCGAATTCAAAATCGGCGCGCCCAAATTTCAGTCGTCGGAAATCCCGACTAACTCGCCAATAATTTACGATTTCTTCAGTTATAACGTAAACCTTAATCACTACATCGGTTATAACCGACGCCTGAGTCCGCGACACAAATTATAACCGCCGGAAAGTTTCTAACCGACGAATCAATTCGGAAATCGGACCAAATTCATCGATGACCTGCCCTATAAATACCTCCTCGAACCTCTGCAAGCTTTTTCGCTCAAAACCGCACCTTTATCCGACGTAATTCCACTCGCCGGAAAAGTTCTGCACATCGCCGGAAAACCGAACCCTTCACCTCTGTGCCTTACTGAACCCCAGAGCTTATACCGAAGTCACCCACATTTATCTCAAACTCGTTGAAGACTCTCTGCCGCAGGACATACGTCGCGGAAATTTCTGCAGTCACCGGAGTTTCGCCGGAGAAACAGAGGAGTCCAGTTTCGGTATATCTAACACTTAATTTTTCATTCTTTTATTTATCTCACGTGTAATTAACTGAAACACACTAAAGAACATGATTAAAATCGTTGAATCAGCCAGTCATCGTTTCTGGTTAAGATCAACGAAGAAGACGAAGTTTCGGTAGCATATAAGTTTAATTTAAATCAAGAAATAACTCGGGTTAGACACACAGTCCAGTAGTGGACTGTGTGCACATAAACACGCAGACGCCTCGAGTTCGATACTTGTCCCACGCATGCTTGCCTTAATAAAAATGTCTTTTTTTTTACCGAACCGGAGTCACCGCTATTACATGTTAAGTTTAATAAAAACCAGAATAATAACCAAGTTAGACACACAGTCCAGTGGTGGACTGTGTGAATGTTTAATCACAGGTCACGAGTTCGAGTCCGGTCTACTGCACCGATCCGGACAATTATCTAACTTTTTAAATAAGGCAGAAATAAAATAATGAAGTTTGTTTATAAGTATAATATAAATCAGATTATTTAACAAGTTAAACACATAATCCAGCGGTGGACTGTGTGTTAACTCAACCCACAGGTCTCGGGTTCGAGACCTGTGGAGCGCACCGAGTCATTGATTAAAATCTTTTTAGAAATAAATTGATTTTCGGATTAATCTAATTAATATATAAATATAATTAAAAACAGAAATATTTTAGGTTAGACACGTAGCTCAGTTGGTAGAGCTGCGTGCACGCGTACAGGAGGTCTCGAGTTCGAGCCTCACCCAGCGCACACATACACGCATACGAACCGGTCAACAGTCAAAGTCAATGGTCAACGGTCAACGGTCAAAAAGTCAACATTTTTTATTATTTTTATTTATTTATTTTATTTAAAAATCAATTAAAAATACTTAAAAATAACATTTTTAAGGTTAGAAAATAGCCTTAAACTCACAAAAATACACCCAACAATCCTACTAAAATTGATTAATAAAATCCCATTATTTACCAAACCATTATGTTATTATCTAGGTTAATTTCACTCGTGGTTAAAACCAACTTCGCGTGCATTCAACATTATCAACCGAACGCACCCACTGTGAGTGAATCTTACAACTCCCCTTTTTAATTACACGTTTTGGGGTGTGTCATGTGTCATCAAAAATTAACTCGTTTATTTAAACTTGTGCGATACCATATTGTGATCTAAATTTAGATTGTTTATATTGTTTGTGGTTATGTATTTCATTTTGTCAACTTATATGAAATTCAATCATTAAGCCCATCAGTTCCTCGTGGGAGACGAGTTGAGCAACGCGTGCCTCAAAATAAATCCATTATTGTTCGTGTGTGAATTATTTAGTTTATGTTGTTTGTAGTTATATAATTTATATTGTCAAGTTTATGCAAATCATTCATTAGGCCCATCAGTTCCTCGTGAGAGACGAATTGAGCAACGCGTGCCTCAAAACGATCCATTATTTTTCATGTGTGTATTGTTTAATACTAAATTGATTGGTGAATAAGTTTACATCTATTTTTACTCATGTGTGGTTGTGCACTTTATTTTATAATCAATTAAATAAACTTGTTCAAATGTTTTCCATAGGATTCACTCGCCAACTTTTTGTTGATCCAAAAACCCTTTTTACACATGATACAGGTGAACAGGATGAACCAAGGAAAACATAGGAAATGCCTTAGAAGAAAACAAAGAAGCTTAGATTGATGTTAGGTCATGATGTAATTATGATTGTAAATTTCCCATTAAATTGTATTAATGAATATGAAACGTTATAATAAATGTCATGAGCTTTGATGATAACCCAATCATGCCCCGGTCATCTTTTCCGCTGCGCGTCGGGGTGTGACAGATTGGTATCAGAGCCATGACTATAGGGATATAGGATAGGTTATTAGACCCTTAGAGCCTATACTATAGTTTGCCTAAATTTTAATTGTTTAGGTGGTTACATACAAACTTATGATATTTATTTGTTTCATATTTGTTTATACTTACAGTCAAACATACATACTTATATACACATTCATCATACATATTTCAATGTTCATACTTTTGTTATTCAAAGGTTTGATTGCAATTTTCAAATCTCATCAAAGTAAGTTCCGCGACGGGCATGTAGTAACTGGAAGGGTACAAGTACCGGTAGTCGGAACGTCCTGTCTAGGTTGGCATTCGTATAAATCCAATATAACGGACCAGCTTCCCTACCTGGGGACTAACGATGAGAGTACGAAGGACCTATTAGGCCAAAGCATGTCACACCAAACGTCGTTCGAACTAACCCACTTTGAGGTGTCACCGTGTCTACACCTGGACACATTCCGAATATCATGCGTTATATACATATTTCTCGATTTTCTCCGGGTTTTAGTGTACGTAACCAGGCTAACACATGCGAACCATATGAAAAACCCGGTATTCATGGGGGCCCACATGATTACGAAAGTGAAGTATGGCGGCATGTAGGGCCTAATGACGAGCAAAGCCCAAGACATCCTATGGATGTAGTAGATTTATATTTCTATAATTATTTTATGAATGTTCATTCCTAAATGCGACCCATGAACCCAAAAACATCCAACTCATACTCATGATGCGTATTCCTTGTAGATGTCTTCTAACCTCGCCCGTAGGAAGATGAGAGCAGGAAAAGCCCGCGAGCGCATGGCTGCCCTAATCGCTCAACAAATGGCTGCCGTAATACCCAACATTGTAATCCAAGTCCAACAAGCACTTACCGCGAATCCTGTCAATCAAGAAGATCAAAACGTTATCAACTCTCCCCCAACTACCACTAAATGCACCTACAAGCATTTCAAATCATGCGACCCTCCGAAATACGAAGGGACTGAAGGTGTCATCGCTCTCCTCCATTGGTTTGAAGAAATGGAGAACACTTTTCTAAACTGCGATTGCCCTGATGACCGCAAAGTGCGATATGCTACCGGTCGTTTATATGGAATAGCACTTACTTGGTGGAATACAGAGAAGGCCAAACGAGATGTTGAAGATGCTATGACTTTAACTTGGAATGAATTGAAGGAAATCATGACCAGACGATTTTGCCCAAGGAGCGAAATCAAGAAATTAGAAGATGAGTTCTATTCATTGAAGAAAAAGGAAGGAGACCACACCACATACAACAAAAGATTCCTCGAGTTACATCAGATGGTTCCCAACTTGTTCACTCCCCTCTACCGGTTGATCGAGCACTACATTCGAGGTCTTCCGTCAAAGATTCAAGACTCTGTAATAAGTACCAAGCCTGCAACTTCGGAAGCAGCAATGGAGCTAGCATCAGAGCTCACCCAGAACCGAATCCGGAACAAAGACTTCAAGGAGGAGAAGAAGAAGGATAAAGCATCGACTGAAACTTCAAACTCCACCCAAACGGAATCCCCTTCTCAACCCAATTCTAAGAGAAAAAGAGACGGGCAACTTTTCGCTACTATCCAACGAAATCAACCAATTTCACACGCCATACCCATCCAAGCTATCCCAATCACCCAAGTGGCACCCAACTCAACTTACCCAAATAAGAAACCATATCTTGGACCTCACCCTCGATGTAACACCTATTTTTATCACCATCCCCTTACCTTACCTTGTCGACTATGTGCAAATTGTGGACGCTATGGTCATTTGAGCAAGGTTTGCCGCACCTTTCAAAACCAAATCTCTCCCCCTACTCAAGATATGATCCAAACCTACCAACAACCCCAATACCCCATGTTCCCATATGTTCGAGCTTGTTTCAATTGTGGCGACCCTACCCACTATAGAAGCACGTGCCCTCGATTGGTTAACATCATAAACGCTCAAGCTCAATCAAACCCAGTTAACCAAGTAAATCAAGAGAACCCAACCACTAGGCCACCAGCAAGAGGAAGAGCTTTCAACATCAACGCCAATCCTGTCGAAGATAATGACGGCCCAAACGAAGATACCCAACTAGTCCTCTTCACCGGAAATCAAGATTCAACTCCAATCGTTTAATGTTATGCTTTTCTTTATCACATAGAACCAATCATAACTTAAGGATAAAGCCAATGGGAATTTGACAAGAATATGGTGGATACGCCGCTGGTACTTCCTATATATAAGTATTCTTGTCAAAGGATCGGAGGCATTATCAGGCGGTTATGAGAGGTTCCATGTATAAATTGTTTGAGTGATTATTGTTTATTATTTTCAGTACATACAATACGATCGGCTCCGTTTGATTGAGCCTTGATCGCACAGACATTTTCATTATCAGTATCTTGTGGTTGTTGTGTTTGTTGTAGAGTCACATAGAACTAATCATAACTTGCGGATAAAGTCAATGAGAATTTGACGAGAATATGGTGGATACGCCGCTGGTACTTCCTATATATAAGTATTCTTGTCAAAAGATCGGAGGCATTATCAGGCGGTTATGAGAGGTTCCATGTATAAATTGTTTGAGTGATTATTGTTTATTATTTTCAGTACATGCAATACGATCGGCTCCGTTTGATTGAGCCTTGATCGCACAGACATTTTTCATTTTCAGTACATGCAATACGATCGGCTCCGTTTGATTGAGCCTTGATTGCACAGACATTTTTCATTATCAGTATCTTGTGTTTGTTGTATTGATTGTAGAGTCACATAGGACTAATCATAACTCATTGATAAAACCAATGAAAATTTGACAAGAATATGGTGGATACGCCGCTGGTACTTCCTATATATAAGTATTCTTGTCAAAGGATCGGAGGCATTATCAGGCGGTTATGAGAGGTTCCATGTATAAGCTGTTTGTGTGATTATTGTTTAGATTAAATTTATTATTTTCAGTACATGCAATACGATCGGCTCCGTTTGATTGAGCCTTGATCGCACAGACATTTTTCATTTTCAGTACATGCAATACGATCGGCTCCGTTTGATTGAGCCTTGATCGCACATACATTTTTCATTATCAGTATCTTGTGTTTGTTGTATTGGTTGTAGAGTCACATAGGACTAATCATAACTCATTGATAAAACCAATGAAAATTTGACAAGAATATGATGGATACGCCGCTGGTACTTCCTATATATAAGTATTCTTGTCAAAGGATCGGAGGCATTATCAGGCGGTTATGAGAGGTTCCATGTATAAGCTGTTTGTGTGATTATTGTTTAGATTAAATTTATTATTTTCAGTACATGCAATACGATCGGCTCCGTTTGATTGAGCCTTGATCGCACAGACATTTTTCATTTTCAGTACATGCAATACGATCGGCTCCGTTTGATTGAGCCTTGATCGCACAGACATTTTTCATTATCAGTATCTTGTGTTTGTTGTATTGGTTGTAGAGTCACATAGGACTAATCATAACTCATTGATAAAACCAATGAAAATTTGACAAGAATATGGTGGATACGCCGCTGGTACTTCCTATATATAAGTATTCTTGTCAAAGGATCGGAGGCATTATCAGGCGGTTATGAGAGGTTCCATGTATAAGCTGTTTGTGTGATTATTGTTTAGATTAAATTTATTATTTTCAGTACATGCAATACGATCGGCTCCGTTTGATTGAGCCTTGATCGCACAGACATTTTTCATTTTCAGTACATGCAATACGATCGGCTCCGTTTGATTGAGCCTTGATCGCACAGACATTTTTCATTATCAGTATCTTGTGTTTGTTGTATTGGTTGTAGAGTCACATAGGACTAATCATAACTCATTGATAAAACCAATGAAAATTTGACAAGAATATGGTGGATACGCCGCTGGTACTTCTTATATATAAGTATTCTTGTCAAAGGATCGGAGGCATTATCAGGCGGTTATGAGAGGTTCCATGTATAAGCTGTTTGTGTGATTATTGTTTAGATTAAATTTATTATTTTCAGTACATGCAATACGATCGGCTCCGTTTGATTGAGCCTTGATCGCACAGACATTTTTCATTTTCAGTACATGCAATACGATCGGCTCCGTTTGATTGAGCCTTGATCGCACATACATTTTTCATTATCAGTATCTTGTGTTTGTTGTATTGGTTGTAGAGTCACATAGGACTAATCATAACTCATTGATAAAACCAATGAAAATTTGACAAGAATATGATGGATACGCCGCTGGTACTTCCTATATATAAGTATTCTTGTCAAAGGATCGGAGGCATTATCAGGCGGTTATGAGAGGTTCCATGTATAAGCTGTTTGTGTGATTATTGTTTAGATTAAATTTATTATTTTCAGTACATGCAATACGATCGGCTCCGTTTGATTGAGCCTTGATCGCACAGACATTTTTCATTTTCAGTACATGCAATACGATCGGCTCCGTTTGATTGAGCCTTGATCGCACAGACATTTTTCATTATCAGTATCTTGTGTTTGTTGTATTGGTTGTAGAGTCACATAGGACTAATCATAACTCATTGATAAAACCAATGAAAATTTGACAAGAATATGGTGGATACGCCGCTGGTACTTCCTATATATAAGTATTCTTGTCAATGGATCGGAGGCATTATCAGGCGGTTATGAGAGGTTCCATGTATAAGCTGTTTGTGTGATTATTGTTTAGATTAAATTTATTATTTTCAGTACATGCAATACGATCGGCTCCGTTTGATTGAGCCTTGATCGCACAGACATTTTTCATTTTCAGTACATGCAATACGATCGGCTCCGTTTGATTGAGCCTTGATCGCACAGACATTTTTCATTATCAGTATCTTGTGTTTGTTGTATTGGTTGTAGAGTCACATAGGACTAATCATAACTCATTGATAAAACCAATGAAAATTTGACAAGAATATGGTGGATACGCCGCTGGTACTTCTTATATATAAGTATTCTTGTCAAAGGATCGGAGGCATTATCAGGCGGTTATGAGAGGTTCCATGTATAAACTGTTTGTGTGATTATTGTTTAGATTAAATTTATTATTTTCAGTACATGCAATACGATCGGCTCCATTTGATTGAGCCTTGATCGCACAGACATTTTTCATTTTCAGTACATGCAATACGATCGGCTCCGTTTGATTGAGCCTTGATCGCACATACATTTTTCATTATCAGTATCTTGTGTTTGTTGTATTGGTTGTAGAGTCACATAGGACTAATCATAACACATTGATAAAACCAATGAAAATTTGACAAGAATATGGTGGATACGCCGCTGGTACTTCCTATATATAAGTATTCTTGTCAAAGGTTCAGAGGCATTGTCAGGCGGTTATGAGAAGTTCTATGTAGGATTTAGTAGTTGCTTGGTAACAAATCATAACTTGCGGATAAAACCAACGAAAATTTGACAAGAATATGGTGGATACGCTGCTGGTACTTCCTATATATAAGTATTCTTGCCAAAGGATCAGAGGCATTATCAGGCGGTTATGAGAAGTTCCATGTAGGATTTAGTATTGCCTTGGTTGAAATTTGTGTTACATTCATATCATTTTGCCATTTAAAGAAATTGGATTGTGTTCTATTTCTACAAAAACTAACCTCTCCATTATAACAAACGAGAGAGGAACTGTCACCATTCAAACATATATGCTACCAGAATGTGGATTCAAATATTGGTTGTTGTGTTATTATGTTCTAGAGTTACATCATAGGATCAATCATAACTTACTGATAAAACCAATGAAAATTTGACAAGAATATGGTGGATACGCCGCTGGTACTTCCTATATATAAGTATTCTTGTCAAAGGATCAGAGGCATTGTCAGACGGTTATGAGAAAGTTCTATGAAGGATTTAGTAATTTCTTGGTACATTAGTTGTTGTGTTTATTTATGTTCTATAGTCATATCATAGAACCAATCATAACTTACTGATAAAACCAATGAAAATTTGACAAGAATATGGTGGATACGCCGCTGGTACTTCCTATATATAAGTATTCTTGTCAAAGGATCAGAGGTATTGTTAGATGGTTATGAGAAGTTCCATGTAGGTTGTAGTATTAGAAGTTTTGCTTTAGGATATAACCATATCCTTCCAAACATATCAAAACTCTTACGCATGATATCATATTTAGCGAATCAACTCTGCTTATCAATATTTTTACCGTAGGCAACAAAAAGCGATTCCTGTAACAGGGTACTTAACCCTTACAAGGAACGTTACCGCCTCAAACAAAAACTTAAACCCTTACTTTTTCTAAGCATGTAACTGCCAAACTAAACACCATCATTTTTTTTAGTCAAATATATCACTACTTAAATTTCGGGACGAAATTTCTAAAAAGCAGGGGATACTGTAACATCCGTAAAAAAAACGGATTTTACCAAACCCGCTCCGTTTAATAACCGATCAATCAGTTTAAAATTTCGTGGCGTATTTAATGCCCAAATTAATTTTAAACGATACATAATTAATTATTATATTGGAATATATAATTTGTTTTTGAAAAACTGTTAAAAATAACGAAATAAAAATTAAATGGCACTGCCGGGTTTCGAACCCGGGTCAGTCAACCGGTTCAGCAGAGACTTAACACACACACACTCAACCACTGCGCCACTTGTATTTCTTGTTCACTATTGAAGACAATTAAATCATAACATGATTATCGAATTCAAAATCGGCGCGCCCAAATTTCAGTCGTCGGAAATCCCGACTAACCGCCAATAATTTACGATTTCTTCAGTTATAACGTAAACCTTAATCACTACATCGGTTATAACCGACGCCTGAGTCCGCGACACAAATTATAACGCCGGAAAGTTTCTAACCGACGAATCAATCGGAAATCGGACCAAATTCATCGATGACCTGCCCTATAAATACCTCCTCGAACCTCTACAAGCTTTTTCGCTCAAAACCGCACCTTTACCCGACGTAATTCCACTCGCCGGAAAAGTTCTGCACATCGCCGGAAAACCGAACCCTTCACCTCTGTGCCTTACTGAACCCCCAGAGCTTATACCGAAGTCACCCACATTTATCTCAAACTCGTTGAAGACTCTCTGCCACAGGAAAATACGTCGCCGGAAATTTCTGCAGTCACCGGAGTTTCGCCGGAGAAACAGAGGAGTCCAGTTTCGGTATATCTAACACTTAATTTTTCATTCTTTTATTTATCTCACCTGTAATTAACTGAAACACACTAAAGAACATGATTAAAATCGTTGAATCAGCCCGTCATCGTTTCTGGTTAAGATCAACGAAGAAGACGAAGTTTCGGTAGCATATAAGTTTAATTTAAATCAAGAAATAACTCGGGTTAGACACACAGTCCAGTGGTGGACTGTGTGCACATAAACACGCAGACGCCTCGAGTTCGATACTTGTCCCACGCATGCTTGCCTTAATAAAAATGTCTTTTTTTTAACCGAACCGGAGTCACCGCTATTACATGTTAAGTTTAATAAAAACCAGAATAATAACCAAGTTAGACACACAGTCCAGTGGTGGACTGTGTGAATGTTTAATCACAGGTCACGAGTTCGAGTCCGGTCTACTGCACCGATCCGGACAATTATCTAACTTTTTAAATAAGGCAGAAATGAAATAATGAAGTTTGTTTATAAGTATAATATAAATCAGATTATTTAACAAGTTAAACACACAGTCCAGCGGTGGACTGTGTGTTAACTCAACCCACAGGTCCCGGGTTCGAGACCTGTGGAGCGCACCGAGTCATTGATTAAAATCTTTTTAGAAATAAATTGATTTTACGGATTAATCTAATTAATATATAAATATAATTAAAAACAAAATATTTCGGGTTAGACACGTAGCTCAGTTGGTAGAGCTGCGTGCACGCGTACGGGAGGTCTCGGGTTCGAGCCTCACCCAGCGCACAATACACGCATACGAACCGGTCAACAGTCAAAGTCAATGGTCAACGGTCAAAAAGTCAACATTTTTTATTATTTTTATTTATTTATTTTATTTAAAAATCAATTAAAAATACTTAAAAATAACATTTTTAAGGTTAGAAAATAGCCTTAAACTCACAAAAATACACCCAACAATCCTACTAAAATTGATTAATAAAATCCATTATTTACCAAACCATTATGTTATTATCTAGGTTAATTTCACTCGTGGTTAAAACCAACTTCGCGTGCATTCAACATTATCAACCGAACGCACCCACTGTGAGTGAATCTTACAACTCCCCTTTTTAATTACACGTTTTGGGGTGTGTTATGTGTCATCAAAAATTAACTCGTTTATTTAAACTTGTGCCATACCATATTGTGATCTAAATTTAGATTGTTTATATTGTTTGTGGTTATGTATTTCATTTTGTCAACTTATATGAAATTCAATCATTAAGCCCATCAGTTCCTCGTGGGAGACGAGTTGAGCAACGCGTGCCTCAAAATAAATCCATTATTGTTCGTGTGTGAATTATTTAGTTTATGTTGTTTGTAGTTATATAATTTATATTGTCAAGTTTATGCAAATCATTCATTAGGCCCATCAGTTCCTCGTGAGAGACGAATTGAGCAACGCGTGCCTCAAAACGATCCATTATTTTTCATGTGTGTATTGTTTAATATTAAATTGATTGGTGAATAAGTTTACATCTATTTTTACTTATGTGTGGTTGTGCACTTTATTTTATAATCAATTAAATAAACTTGTTCAAATGTTTTCCATAGGATTCACTCGCCAACTTTTTGTTGATCCAAAAACCCTTTTTACACATGATACAGGTGAACAGGATGAAGCAAGGAAAACATAGGAAATGCCTTAGAAGAAAACAAAGAAGCTTAGATTGATGTAGGTCATGATGTAATTATGATTGTAAATTTCCCATTAAATTGTATTAATGAATATGAAACGTTATAATAAATGTCATGAGCTTTGATGATAACCCAATCATGCCCCGGTCACCTTTTCCGCTGCGGGTCGGGGTGTAACAACGTCTTCTTCATGTACTCTGAGTTGATGATAACCAGAACGAAGGTCGATTTTTGAAAAACAGCTGGCGCCTTGAAGTTGGTCAAGAAGATCATCGATGCGAGGTAATGGGTAGCGGTTCTTAACCGTTAACTTGTTGAGCTCCCTGTAGTCGATACACATACGAAACGTTCCATCTTTCTTCTTCACAAAAAGGACAGGTGCAACCCCAAGGCGATGAGCTAGGACGTATAAATCCTTTGTCAGTCAACTCTTGCAGTTGACTGGCCAGCTCTTGCATCTCGGATGGGGCTAACCTATAAGGAGATTTTGCGACTGGTGTAGCTCCAGGTATAAGATCAATGCGGAATTCGACTTCTCTCACGGGAGGAAGTCCTGAAATGTCGTCAGGAAAAACTTGCGGAAATTCTTTTACTACTGGGATGTCTTCGAGTTTCTTCTACTTGGTTCCCTTTTTAACGACATGAGTTAGGAATGCGACATAATTCTTGCGGAGATATTTCGAGCTTGAAGCAGGACAATTAACTTGAGTCCTTTCGAAGAGGTTTCTCCAAAGATTCATATAGTCTGACCGATTGCACGAGGAATGCGAATAAACTTTTCGCGACATACAACTTCAGCTGATGTTGGCTGAGCCAGTCCATACCAATTATAATATCGAAACTTCCAAACTTCATAGGAATGAGGTCAACTGAAAAATCATGATCGTTTAGAGTGAGTGTACAATTGCGTATGATAGAGTTTAATGAGACCGGTTTTTCGTCAGCAACTTCTACCGTTATGGATTCCATGAGTTCATCACGGGTTTGGTTGAGGATGGGTCCAAATTCTAAGGACACAAAACTCCTATCCGCGCCAGTATCAAATAACATGGATGCATAATTACCATTGATGAGAAACGTACCGTTAACCACATTGTTGTCAGCCCTAGCTTGATTGGCGTTGATGTTGAAAGCTCTTCCTCTTGCAGGTGGAGGAGCTTGATTAGCCTGGTTTACTGGATTAGCTTGGGCTTGGGCATGGATAATATTCACTAAACGTGGACAGGTGTTTCTGAAATGGTTCGGGTCTCCACAGTTGTAACAAGCCCGCATAGGTTGCATCATGGGGTAGTTGGGTTGGTAGTAGGTTTTGGGCCGTATGTTGTGTAGGTGGTAGTAGTAGGGGTTGTTGGGCTTGACCCATTATCTGATGTGGGTTTGGGTTGTGGGGTTTGGTTGCAGTTCATTCGCTGCAGTGAGCGGCAGGTTTGGATGGTGTGACCTGCACGGCCACAGCTGGTGCAATATTGGCAGGGGTGTTCGGGAGAGTGATGGTATTGGCAACGGGTGCATTTTGGGTAGGGACCGGAGTATGGCCTTTTGTATGGTGCGGGTGAAGGGGCAACTTGAGTGATGGGTGCAGCAGGGATAGGGAAATTTGTTTGTGTGACAGCAAACTTTCTGGTGTTTCGCTTCCTCTTATTAGCAAACTTTGAGGAGGAGGTGGAATGGTTTGAAGTTTGGCCCTCAACGGGGACTTTCTTTTTCTCGACTTTAAATTTGCCGTTGCGAATATGATTCTCGGTGAGCTCGGTGGCTAGTTCCATAGCAGCTTCGAGTGTTGTAGGCGAAGTGCTGAGAACTGAGTCTTGAATTTTCGAGGGGAGGCCTCGAATATAGTGTTCGACTAAGCGGTAAACTGGGGTGAACAAGTTAGGGACCATTTGGTTCAACTCTAAAAACCGTTTGTTGTAGGAAGTATGATCTCCCTCCTTTTGCTTCAACGAATGAATTCATCCTCTAACTTTTTAATCTCGCTTCTTGGACAGAAGCGTCTCGTCATGATTTCCCTTAACTCCTCCCACGTTAAGGCCATTGCATCTTCGATTCCTCTCTTACCCTTTTCAGTATTCCACCAGGTAAGAGCTACCCCAAATAGCCTCCCGGTTGCGTAACGTACCTTGCGATCCTCGGGACAATCACAGTTGAGGAAGGTGTTTTCCATTTCCTCAAACCAGTGGAGGAGAGCAGTGACACCTTCGGTCCCTTCAAATTTCGGGGATCGCAAGACTTGTATGAGCACTTTTTGGAGGGAAAGTTGTCGACGTTCTGGTCTTCTTGCTGGGGAGGATTAATGGGATTTGCAGCGAGAGATTGTTGGACTTGAACTACGATGTCAGGAAGCACCGCGGCCATTTGCTTTGCGATTTGGGTGGCCAAGCGTTCGTGTGACCTTCCTGACCTTCTACCCCCACGTTGTTGCCTAGCCGACATCTACAGGAATATACATAAGAAGATTGTGAGTTTAAGGAGTCTTTTTAGGTGTCATGTGTCTTAAAAAAAAATGACATAATCATCAATAATGCAACTACATCCATAGGATGTCTTGGGTTTGCTCATGTTTGGACCTCAAATGTCCTCCATACCTTCACCTGTATAGTCATGTGGGCCCCCATGACTATTGGCTTAGTAGGATTCACATTGGTATTGCCAGTTTAACACTCACATCACCCGAATGAAAACCATGAAATATGTTTGCGAGATGTATGGTCGGAGGATGTCCAGGTGTAGACACAAGGACAACTCAAAGTGGGGTTAGCTCACACGACGTTTGGTATGGCATGCTTAGGCCTAATAGGTCCTTCGTACTCTCATCGTTAGTCCCCAAGTAGGCAAACTGGTCCTTTATTTTGGATTTATACAAATGCCAAGCCTAGACAGACCGTTCCGACTACCGGTACTTGTACCCTTCCAGTTACTACATGCCCGTCATGAGAACTCACTTTGATGTGATTTGAAAATACAAAAATCGTTGCAAAAGTCATGGAAATTGTGTGGTGTGTGCTCTCATGGATATGATATGTTATGAGAATATGATTCATGATAGGCATTGTATAATAATATGTACCTATGAACATGCTTGCATAACATTGAATGTAACAATAAACATAAAGCATATAAACATCATGAATTTTGCATGTAACACACAAATAATTTTAAAATTCTAATCAACTATAGTATAGGCTCTAAGGGTCTAATAACCTATCCTATATCCATATAGTCATGGCTCTGATACCAATCTGTCACACCCCGACCCGTAGCGGAATAAGAATCGGGGCATAATTGGGTTATCACCAAAGCTCATGATGTTTACTAATATGTTTCATATTTATTAAATTCAAAATTACATCCTCAATATTCCAAACAAGTTCATACAATTACAAAGAAAAGTAACTACATAATCAATCCAAAGTCTAAACCGATTTATTCTTCTAAGCCATCCTATATGTTTCTTGCTGCAACTGGATCACCTGTATCATGTGTAAAAATAGGGGTTTTTTGGGTCAACAAAAGTTGGCGAGTGAACCTTGTTAGAAAACATTTTATTATTGATTTCTTGTTATAATTATTATGAAAACTTGTGCAATAATCATATGTGAGCAAATGTAAATAATCATACAATAACATACAATAACATATGATAACAAACAATAACAAAACGCCTTGCATGAATATATGACACGAATGACAATGTATATGTTGGCAACGTCTCGTTCACGCTCATAGTTAATGGGGAACGGCTTACGCTCATAGGTAATGGGGAGCAGACGGCCTATGATGAAATGTATGTGCGATCAAGGCTCAATCAAACGGAACCGATCGTATGTTGGCAACGCCTCGTTCACGCTCATAGGTAATGGGGAACGGCTCACGCTCATAGGTAATGGGGAGCGGCGGCCTATGATAATGTATGTACTGAAAATGATAAATTTAATCTAAACATTAACCACACAAACAGTTGATACATATTGAATACACATTTGTTCATGGATATGATGGATGCACAAGTGTTTAAATGTAATAAATAATAAGACACATGATACACCCCAAAAACGTGATTAAACGGGGAATTTGTAGAGACTCACTCACATTGGGTGCGTTCGGTTGGTGATGATGAATGCGCACGAGTTTAGAGGATTGATTGACGAGGGATAACTAACCTAATTAATAACGGAAAGGTAAGGTAAGTAAGTGGATTTTATTAACAATTTTAATATGATTTTTGGATATATCTTTGTGAGTTTAAGGCTATTTTCTAACTTTAAAAACATTATTTTTAAGTATTTTTTATTGATTTTTAAATTAAATAAATAAATAAAAATATAAAAAAATGTTGACTTTTTGACTTTGACCGTTAACCATGACTGTTGACCGTTGACCGGTTCGGTCGTGTATATGTATGCGCTGGGTGAGACTCGAACCCGTGACCTCCCGTACGCGTGCACGCAGCTCTACCAACTGAGCTACGTGTCTAACCCGAAATATTTCTGTTTTTAATTATATTTATATACTATTTAGTTTATTCCAAAATTCATTTATTCTAAAAAGAATTTAATTCTATCAAACCGGTGCGCATAACAGGTCTCGAACCCGCGACCTGTGGTTTAACGTTGCACACAGTCCACCGTTGGACTGTGTGTCTAACCTGGTTTGAATACTTGTTTTTATTTCTCTTATATTCTAACTGGAAGTTTCCGTATTTGGGTTTTATAAAAAGCTTGAATATTGTGACGAATCGGAACAAGGACAGACTCGAACTCGGTATCTCTATGTTTCAAATGCACACAGTCCACCGCTGGACTGTGTGTCTAACCAGATAACCCGATTTATATTAAATATATACACAACCAGACTTCATCTTCTTCGTTAAAACAACTCAAACAATGATTATGCTACTGATCTTGTTTATTACAATTGACGAACATATAATTGATTAAAATGAAATGGGCAGAGAAGGTTTTGGGCATGAACATACCGGAAAATGATCTTTCTCAGAACTCCGGCGAAGTCGTCGGCTCTGTTTTATGAACTCCGTCTGAACGGGCCAATTAATAGTTTTTATTAACCAAATTGTGAAATTTAGTGACTAAGCAAGAATTATCAGAGAGTTTAGATGCTCGTACCGAATCACAGCGTGTTTACAAAAATTCATAGAATTTCCGGCGGTTGCAGGTTATCCGGTATCGTCGTCTGGAACCGATTCTGATTGAAGGGTTTGAGTTAGTAAAAGTCTAACAATAGATAGAAGATGAAAGAATTGAGAAATTTACCGTTTTTCTGAAAGACACGGTTTTCCGGCGAAAGTCCGGCGATCTCAGAAAACGTTTCCGACAAACTGAAAGTAGAGCAAAAGTGAAATTGAAGGTTCTGTGAGTGTTTCCGAATTGTGAGACGATGATATTGTTAGAGTAAATCAGGAAGTAAATGATTTTCGGTTTTCAACTCCAAAAACCATATGAATCGAAGAAATTGAAGGCTGAATTGATTAAAACGTGGGCAGCAATTGATTTATCGGTTATAACCAGTAACTCACGATCACTCAATCGTCAGGATTGTTGAAAGCCGATTATCGGTTTCAGTTTTGGCGCAAACAGATGAATTCACGGGTAACTTAAGTTTTATATGATTCCTTGTTTACACAAAAGAACCAAGTGGCGGAGTGGTTCGATGTGTGTGAGTTAAGTCGCCCGGCTGACACGGGTTCGAATCCCGGCAGCCTTATTTTCTTTTTAGTTATTTTATTTTTACTTTTTAACAAATATAGTTTATAAATTCTAAATTATTTATTAATTATGTATCGTTTAAAATTAAAATAAGTCATAAATAATCAACGAAAATAAAACTGACTATTCGTTAAATAAACGAAACGGGTTTTGAAAACCCGTTTTTCGACGGATGTTACACAAAGCTTGAGTCTTAATTCTGAAAGTATACTTGATTGAATGATGACAGTACCTCTCTTGTTTGTTATGATGCAGGGGTTAGTCCAGGTAAAAGTGAGACACAACCCAACTTCTTTGAATGATGAGATTGAGATACGTCGAGATGTATGATGATATGAATGTTAAATCAGTGAGTATAAAACAAAACCTTTAACCATGACATTACTAAAACCTACATGGAACTTCTCATAACCGCCTGACAATGCCTCTGATCCTTTGGCAGGAATACTTATATATAGGAAGTACCAGCGGCGTATCCACCATATTCTTGTCAAATTTTCATTGGCTTTATCAGTAAATTATGATTAGTTCTATGTGACTCTAAAACATAAACAAACACAACAACCAAAACTTGAGTCTCAAATCTGATAGGATACATGATTGAATGATGACAGTACCTCTCTCGTTTGTTATGATGAAGGGGTTAGTCTATGTATAGGTGAGATACAACCCAACTTCTTTGAATGATGAGATTGAGATACGTCGAGATGTATGATGATATGCATGTTAAATCAATGAGTATAAAACAAAACTTGAAATAGTAATTCGCATTAAGATTCTTGGATACATAAATTTTTCAAATTTATAATTGAGATACGTAAAGATTGAGATAACATAGAGAAAACATAAAAACTAACGGTTGGAGTTGAGTCCTGATTTTTGGTGAGGGAAGACTAGTTGGGTGGTTCGTTTGGGCCGTTATTATCTTCAACAGGATTGGCGTTGATGTTGTAAGCTCTTCCTCTTGCTGGTGGCCTAGTGGTTAGGTTTTCTTGATTTGCTTGGTTAACTGGGTTTGTTGAGCTTGGGCGTTTATGATGTTAACCAATCGAGGGCACGTGTTTCTAAAGTGGGTAGGGTCGCCACAATTAAAACAAGCTCGAACATATGGGAGCATGGGGTATTGGGGTTGTTGATATGTTTGGATCATGTTTTGAGTAGGGGGTGAGGTTTGGTTTTGAGAGGTGCGGCAAACCTTGCTCAAATGACCATAGCGTCCACAATTCGCACATAGTCGACAAGGTAAGGTAGATGGATGGTGATAAAAACAGGTGTTGCATTGAGGGTGAGGTCCAAAGTAAGGTTTCTTATTTGGGTAAGTTGAGTTGGGTGCTATTTGCGTGATTGGGATAGCTTGGAGGGGTACGGCTTGTGAAGCTGGTTGATTGTGTTGAGTGACAGCGAAAATTTGTCCATCTCGTTTTCTCTTAGAAATGGGTTGAGAAGGGGATTCGGTTTGGGTGGAGTTTGAGGTTTTAGTTGATGCTTTATCCTTCTTCTTCTCCTCCTTGAAGTCCTTATTCCGTATGCGGTTCTCGGTGAGCTCTGTAGCTAACTCCATTGCTGCTTCCAAAGTTGTAGGTGTGGTACTTATTATAGGGTCTTGAATTTTTGAAGGAAGACCTCGAATGTAGTGCTCGATTAAACGGTAGAGAGGAGTGAACAAGTTGGGGACCATCTGATTCAACTCAAGGAATCTTTTGTTGTATGTGGTGTGGTCGCCCTCTTTCTGTTTCAAAGAATAGAACTCATCTTCCAATTTCTTGATTTCGCTTCTTGGACAAAACCGTCTTGTCATGATTTCCTTCAACTCTTCCCAAGTCAAAGTCATAGCATCTTCAACACCTCACTTGGCCTTCTCTGTATTCCACCATGTAAGTGCTACTCCAAACAAACAACCGGTAGCATATCGCACCTTGCGATCATCGGGACAGTCGCAATTGAGAAAAGTGTTTTCCATCTCCTCAAACCAATGGAGGAGAGCGGTGACACCTTCAGTCTCTTCGTATTTTGGAGGATCTCAGGATTTGAAATGCTTGAAGGTGCATTTAGTGGCTTTTGGGGGAGGATTGACAGTGTTTTGATCTTCTTGGTGGATTGGGTTGACGGGATTAGCGGTAAGGGCCTGTCGATGTTGGGTATTACGGCCGCCATTTGTTGAGCGATTTGGGCAGCCATGCGCTCGCGGGATTTTCCTGATTTCATTTTCCTACGAGAGAGGCTAGAAGACATCTACAAGAAATACGTATCAAGAGTATGAGTTGGACGTTTTAGGGGTCATGTGTCGTATGTAGGAATGAACATTCATAAAATAAATATAGAATAATAAATCTACTACATCCATAGGATGTCTTGGGCTTTGCTCGTAATTGGGCCTTGCATGCCGCCATACTTCACCTTCGTAATCATGTGGGCCCCATGATTACCGGGTCTTTCATATAGTTCGCATGTGTTAGCCTGGTAACGTACACTAAAACCCGAAGAAAATCGAGAAATATGCATGTAACGTATGATATTCGGAATGTATCCAGGTGTGGACACGGTGACACCTCAAAGTGGGGTTAGTTCGAACGACGTTTGGTGTGGCATGCTTTGGCCTAATAGGTCCTTCGTACTCTCATTGTTAGTCCCCAGGTAGGCAAACTGGTCCGTTATATTGGATTTATACGAATGCCAACCTAGACAGGACGTTCCGACTACCGGTACTTGTACCCTTACAGTTACTACATGCCCGTCGTAGAACTCACTTTGATGAGATTGAAAAACGAAAAATGCGACAAAATCTTGAATAAAGGAATATGAGGATGATTTGAATATGTGAACATTGAAATAGGCGTGATGAATGTATATGTAAGCTTGTTATGTTTGACAATAAGTATAACTCATTAAGTATCACACAATATAATAGTGGAAGTGTTTGCAGGCATTTGTGTGTGTAATAAATACGAAATAAATAAACATCATGAGTTTGCATGTAACCACATAAACAATTAAAATCTAATCAACTATAGTATAGGCTCTAAGGGTCTAATAACCTATCCTATATCCCTATAGTCAAAAGCTCTGATACCAATCTGTCACACCCTGACCCGCAGCGGAAATGGTAGTCGGGGCATGATTGGGTTTTCATCAAAGCTCATGACATTTATTATAAAGTTTCATATTTGTTATTTCTTTATAAAGGAGAATCATTACAATCAATCATACTAGTACAACATGTTCTATACATTTTTCAAAACTTCACTATTTTTCTTCTAAGGCAATTTCCTATGTGTTCCTTACTTCAACCTGTCCACCTGTATCATGTGTAAAAATGGTTTTTGGGTCAACAAAAAAGTTGGCGAGTGAATCCTATAAAAACATTTAAACGTGTTTATTGTATCGATTATAAAATAAAGTGCATAACCACATATAAGTAAACGTAAATGTAAATTAGATCACAATTCACATAATATTAATTAATACACACGCACACACCAAATGTTTGTTTTTGAGGCACGCGTTGTTCAACTCGTCTCCCACGAGGAACTGATGGGCCTAATGAATGATTTTGAGGCACGCGTTGTTCAACGAACTGATGGGCCTAATGAATGTTTTTGAGGCACGCGTTGTTCAATGCGTCTCCACGAGGAACTGATGGGCCTAATGAATAATTTGCACACAATTTGACAATATGTAACACATCTCAACAAACAATATTTACATTCTAAGTTTAGATCATATAATGGTATAGCACGAGTTTGAATAAGCGAATTAATTTAAGCGACACATGATACACCCCAAAACATGAATAAAAAGGGGAATTTGTAAGAATTCACTCACAGTGGTTGCGTTTATTGGATTGATGATGAATGCGCACGAATTTGGATTTAACCACGAGAGAAACTAACCTAAATAATAACATAATAATTCGATAAATAAATAAACTTTTATTTGAAATTAATATTTTTAATTAGTGTTCTTAATGGGATTGTTAGATTTATTTTTGTGAGTTTAAGGAAATTTTCTAACTTCAAAAATATTATTTTTAAGTGTTTTTAATTGATTTTTAAATAAAATAAATAAATAAAAAGAAAATAAAAATTTGACTTTTTTGACCGTTGACCGTTGACCGGTCGGACCGTGTTAATTATGTGCGCTGAGTGAGGTTCGAACTTGTGACCTCCCGTACGCGTGCACGCAGCTCTACCAACTGAGCTACGTGTCTAACCCGAAATAAATCAGATTTAATTATATTTATATGTTAATTCGATTAATTCATTTCTGTCTCTATTTAAAAAGCTTTGATAATTGCCAGAACCGGGTACAGAAGCAGGATTCGAACTCGGGACCTGTGGTTTAACTTTGCACACAGTCCACCGCTGGACTGTGTGTCTAACCTGGTTGAAATACTGATTTTAATTATATTTAGGTATTATATGTTTTGTTTTACGTTATAAAAATGCTCGGTTAATATAAAGGATTCAGCATTATGTATGGGACTTGAACTCGGTATCTTTGCGTTTCAAATGCACACAGTCCACCACTGGACTGTGTGTCTAACCCGATACAAATCCCATTTTTAATTATACTTATAAACTACTCGCTGTTCATCTTCTTCGTTTTTATGAAACCCGGGAATCAACCCGACTGTTTAATCAAATCTTATTGAATTAGTTGATTGATTATTACTGATAACGAAAATTATTTAAACAGAAAAGGAATTAAGGATGTTGTACCGAACAGTTGTGATCTCCGATGAAGTTCCGGTGACTGAAAGAAATTCCGGCGAAGTGTAACTCGCGACAGAGGATCTACAGGAAGTTTGAGGTGAGTGTGGGTGATTTCGGTCTGAGCTCTAGATGTCCTGTTTATAAAGTAAGGCAACAGTGGGATAGTTCTTCGGTTTTCCGGCGATTAACTGGGGATCTCGGCGACTTGCAGGTTGAACAGATAGTTGAGCAGAAAGTTCGAGAGTAGTTTGGGTAATGTTTTGAGATAGTATGCGAGTGAAATTGAGATGAGATGCATCGATATTTATAGTGCCCAATATCAACACATGATTTTCGGTTTCAAAACCTCGGTCAAGATGAAATTGTCTAACTGATTGCATAACTGATTGGGGATTGTTGACTCCTTGATTGAGTCTATCGGTTACATTCGAGAATTGACGAGGAAAATCCGGGTTCTTTGATGATAGCCGGTGACTTAGCGCGGCTGTTTCTGGTTTGAATCCGGATCTCATCTTAAGTATTATTTGTTTTCGTAATATTCACAAAAGGCAAGTGGCGGAGCGGTGAAGTGCTTGTATGTTGAAGCGGGTGACCCGGGTTCGAAATCCGGCGTCTCCATTTATTTTTTATTCCGTATTTATTATTAATTTTCAATTATAGATTTTAAATTCTAATTTATTTATTAATTATGTATCGTTTAAAATTAATTTGAGCATTAAATAAGCAACGAAAATTTTTAACTAGATATTCGATTAATAAACGAAGCGGGTTTTGGAAACCCGTTTTTTTACGGATGTTACACTACCCCTAACTTTTCCCTAAACCTCATTTCTTATCTGATCTAATCTTTGTGCCCTCACATCCACAACACCATCATCACCTCTGCTACCTTATGCATAGGTGTCTTCTTCATAGCTTAACAATATGATCACATATAACATAGTTAGTCGAACAGCAACCCTATAAAATCCTGCCTTTAATTTAGTTGAAAATTTATTGTCGTACAATACTCTAGTGGCTGCCCTTCACCAACACCAACCAACTTGGATGCAATGAGTTACATCACATCTATTTCCTAGTCAATTTGTACAAACGACCCTTAATACATAAATCTAGTAACACGTTGAACTGTTTGACCGTCAATGGTAATCTAAGTGTCCACATAATCACCAGCACCACTGAAATAACAATACCTGAAAACTTTTATGATTACGTTGTGTTAGTTACCGGCTAGTTATGTTGGTTTATTAATAAAGTTTAGCCTTTTAAAAAAAGAGGTAACTTTGTAGAATAGTAACCAAGTTTTAAAAGTGTTCCAATCAGGTCACTCAAGTTTCAAAAGTGTTCCAATCAGGTCACTCAAGTTTCATTTTTTATTAAAATTAAGGGTTTTTTCATCAATTCCATAAGTAACCATGGTGATGTGAATTTTTCTTCTTTTTTTTCCCTTTCATTTGATGCTAACGTCCAGTGATGACGTGAATTTTAACTTGTTTTTTTAATTTTTAATGTAATTAAAGTGTTTTTATTTTTAATAAATAAAATTTTATTATTAATATAATCCGACTTAGCATCTTATGCTCCATTTTTCTCTTGACACATGAAAAAAAGGACATGACTCAATTTGAATGTTAAGTTATCTAATTGGGACAAAAACGATACGAGTGACTTAATTAGAACACTTTTGAAAGTTGGTTACTATTCTGTGAATTTTCCCTTTAAAAAAATGAGTTATATCATAAATAAAGTTATTAAATAGTGTAATTATAACATAACCTAGTCCATAATAATTGATTGTATATTTTATCAATGTTTTAGGCTCTTAGCCTTAGTCTTAAAGATTACGTCGATAAAAGAAAAGTAATAAGTGAAATATCTGATGAAACTAGGAATATTTCATCGTCAAAATTTAGTAAAACTTTGAAAAATACAAATTGTACCTTATAATAGGAATATTTCATCTTCTAAATTAGTTAAACTTTGAATTTATAACTACAAATTGTACCTAATAATAATCAAGAGTAAACTACACTTTTTATCTACGGGCCGGGATTTGGTTCAATATCATGTTTCATCCACTCTTAATAATTTTGATACCGACGTTTCAAAATTTAAAATGTTTCATCCCTGAAATTCACAGACCCTAATAATTCTGTTAAGCTAGCACCGTATGCCCCTTACGTGAGAGGTAAATGGTCTTTAAGCATATAATGTTGTCTTTAAACTAACGAACCCTAACGATTCATTAAGTTGTCTTCACCTGGAACCCATCCCCTTTGTCACCATCTGCGTTCTTCACCATCGTTTCAATTATTGAACCAATAGTGTTAGAAGTAGATAGATTAAGGGCAAATGCCATAAAAAACCAATATACCTTTTTGTTTTTTTTTTCATAAAAGTCCTTTTCACTTTTTTTGCACTTAAAAAACCAGCATACTTTTTTTGTCTCATAAAAGGCCCTAAACAACTTTTTATGTATAAAAGTAACTCCAAATTTTAATTTGAACAAAATTATGAATATTTTTTTACTTATGGTATCACATTAGAAAAGAATTGAGATTAATTAATGTTTTAAGTAGTATATGTGACAAACCAAAGTATGTTCACTGTAATATACTAAAATTAACGAGCGTGGATTGTCCACACCCTGACCCGCAGCGGAAATGGTAGTCGGGGCATGATTGGGTTTTCATCAAAGCTCATGACATTTACTATGAAGTTTCATATTTATTAATTCTCTTTAAAGAAGAAATTACAATCAACATATAAGTACAATATGTTCAAATACATTTTTCATGACTTCATTATTTTTCTTCTAAGGCAATTTCCTATGTGTTCCTTGCTTCAACCTGTCCACCTGTACCATGTGTAAAAATAGGTTTTGGGTCAACAAAAGTTGGCGAGTGAATCCTATGAAAGCATTTGAACGTATTTATTATATTGGTTATAAAAAGGTGCATAACCACATATGAGTAAACGTAAATGTAAATTTAATCACAATACACATAATATTAATTAATGCACACGCACACACCAAATGATGAACAATGAGATCAAGGCTCAATCAAACGGAGCCGATCTAATGAGGCACGCGATGTTCAACTCGTCTCCCACGAGGAACTGATGGGCCTAATGAATGATTTGCACGCATCTTGACAAAAATGTAAACACACATCACAACAAACAACATAATCACATAATCTCAATTAATGCACAAGCACACACCAAATGATGAACAATGAGGCACGCGATGTTCAACTCGTCTCCCACGAGGAACTGATGGGCCTAATGAATGATTTGCACGCAACTTGACAAAATGTAAACACACATCACAACCAACAAACAATATTTATATCAAGTTTAGATCATATAATGGTAATAGCACGAATTTGAACAATGAAATAATTAAAGCGACACATGATACACCCCAAAACATAAATAAAAAGGGGAATTTGTAAGAATTCACTCACAATGGGTGCGTTCTTTGATGACGATGAGTGCGCACGAATTTAGGATTCAATCGACGAGGGAGAAACTAACCTAGATAATAACAAAATGATTCGATAAATAAATAAACTTTATTTGAGATTAATATTTAATTAGTGCTCTTAATGGGATTTTTAGATTTATTTTTGTGAGTTTAAGGAAATTTTCTAACTTTAAAAGCCTTATTTTTAAGTATTTTAAATGATTTTTCCAATTTAAATAATTAAATAAAAGAAATAAAAAAAAGTTAACTTTTTGATCGTTGACCATTGACCGGGTCTTGACCGGTCAGACTGTGTTTTCTATGCGCTGAGTGAGGTTCGAACTCGGGACCTCTCGTATACGTGCACGCAACTCTACCAACTGAGCTACGTGTCTAACCCGAAATATTCTCTGTTTTAATTATATATATATACTAATTAACTTTAAACTTATTTGGTTTTTATTAAAAATGATTTATATGGCCGAACCGGTTGCAGAGGCTCAGAGTCGAACTCGGGTCCTTTGGTTCGAGTGCGCACAGCCCAACCAGTTGGGCTGTGTGTCTAATCTGTTTAATCACTAGATTATATTCCTTTTGTGTATATACTGTGACTTGATCTGATTAGGTTTTAAAAATGTTGGTTTTATTTATGAAAGTCGGTAACGTGTGCGATTTGAACCCGAGACGTGCGTGTAAAATTTGCACACAGTCCACCGCTGGACTGTGTGTCTAACCCGTTTGAATATCCAGTTTTAATTATATTAATACATATACTCGACTTCATCTTCTTCGTTTACAAGAACACAGAAACTTTGAAGCCGATTGTTTGTTTAATTGACCAACAACACTTATAATTTGATTGAATTGGAATAGAAAAAGAAGGATAAGGATTATGATGTACCAACTCAGAGTGGTTTCTTCAATTTCCGGCAAGAGTCGGCTTGATTTTGCGATTTCCGGCGTATGAACTGTTTTAACAGTTTTGATTATTGATTTGAACGATTAAAGTATAAATTAAGAGATAGCAGAGAAGTTTAGACAGTTATACCGACTGATGAATGAATACGGTTTTCTGACGATCGATTCCGGCGAAGTTCTGGCCAAATTGAAATTCTCCGGCGACGAGCTAAAGCTCGAAAAAGTGCAGGTTCTGAGCGAAAGGATTTTCAGAAGATTAAGTGGGTATTTATAGTGAAGAACTGGATGAATTGTGTCCGCTTTTGAGTCTTGATTCGCGATTGAAGATTTTTCGGCGGTTATGACCGAAATTGACGGCCGCAACGGTTATGATTGATGTCGCGATCGGTTATCGCGTTTTAGTCAAAAGGGAAATGGCCAAAATCGCGGATTGCCGGATTTTCCGGTGATTGCGAGTTCTGAGTGCGCGGTGATCTCTGGTTTTGAATTCGGGTTTACTTCAAGTATTATTTATTTCAGTATTGTCACAAAGAAAGCGTGTGGCGGAGTGGTGTGTTTGTTCATGCGGGTGACCCGGGTTCGAAACCCTCCATTTATTTTTTTATTCATTATTTATTATTAATTATAAATTATGGTTTTTAAATTCTAATATATTTATTAATTATGTATTGTTTAAAATTAATATGAACCATAAATACGCAACGAAATTTATAACTGAAAATTTGACTAATAAACGAAGCGGGTTTTGAAACCCGTTTTTCGATGAATGTTACATGGATGACATAACTTAAATAATTAAATTAAAAAAACATATAAAATGGTATGTATAATTTAAATCGTTTAAAAGTATAACATAATTTGTTAAATAATGTTTTTTTTATTTCATCTAATCATAATTAGGATATTTTTTGTTAAAGTTTAACATTTCAATGGACTTGTATGATACAAGAGTAGAAAGTATATTGTTTTTATGTATAAAAAACGCTTAGGGGTTTAATAAGACAAAAGAAAAGTATGTTGGTTTTTTATGTGCAATAAAAAGTTGAGGAACTTTTATGAGACAAAAAAGAAAGTATGTTAGTTTTTAAGTAAAAACAATAGAAGAACTTTTATAAGAAAAAAAATATATGTTAGTTTTTAATTACATTTACCCATAGATTAAACATGACGTTTGAAGGAGCATTTTACTCAAAAATTAAAATGGGGAATTATTGTGTATCAAGATGCCTAAGACACTTTTCGTATATTAATCATGTGTGAGGTTCAATTATTGAATTAATTAGTTAGCTGATATTATTGTATATTCATAGTCAAAACTCAATTTAAAGAAAATATAAACAAATCAACTTTGTCAGCTTATTTATAACTTAAAAAGAGTATTATTATTTCCATGAGCTCATAATAGCTGTACCCTGAATAAACTATTTATTTGTTAGAATTATGAAAGGCCATATTTCTAGTCCTACGGCATGTTAAAACTAAAAGGATAAAATAGTCACTAAAATATATCTAATTGTTTTATTATTATTATTATTATTATTATTATTATTAATTATTATTATTATTATTATTATTATTATTATAGTTTTCATCGTTAATTCGAATAACGTAAGCCAACTACCGTTATGTCCTTATAGGTGCTTTGAATGTGAAGCAATTTATTTTATTTTAGATTATAATCTTGTGTATTACACAAGTTTAAAGATAGAAATCATGTAAATTTATAATGGGACAAAAATTATATAAGTGAATTATTTATATATATACACTAATTTACAAAACTTAGATATTTTTAATTTTTTTTTTTGTTATCAAATTGAGGTGGCAAAGCTGTAGAATTATATAGAGGACGCTTCCAATGTTTAATCCAAAGGGTTCGGAACATGAGTAGCTTTTATAGGCGAGGAATTTTGCTTTCATGTATATACTTCAGTTTCTAACACACATACCCGCACCGGTTTTCAAAGTTCAAACGTCAAGAACAGTAGTACAATATTTAAGCAACGCAGTGGCGGATCCAGAAACTTCTTTCGGTGGGTTCGTTTTGATAGATTTTCACTATTTTTTTCCAAATCATACAAAGTTCTCACTAATTTTTTCCATTTCTTCCAAACCAAGTGAGTTCGTATGAACCCACAAAATAGGGCTAGATCCGCCACTGAAGCAACGTCAATGCATTTCCAAAAGCACTCGCATGATTTCAAGAATGCTAGAATATCTAAACTATATAGTAGATATTTTTAATAAACAAACAATGACAGAAGAATTAAAACGATAAAACAAAATTATGAAGAAATTTTAATAAAAATTTTGACTTATCAAATACACATCTTGTATCTAAAAAGCATAGGAAGTATTTCGGTAATTTGGTTAAACCAAGTTAATTATTAAGATTGATTCAATAACAAATTCGTATTTAAGTGTAAGCGGTTGTTTGACAACTTCTAAATCAGTAAGTGTTAAACCAGTAAAATGACTAAACCATTAACAGCCAGTATAATGCTTAACCATTCAGAGGTAAATGTCTAACCAATTCAGATAAGAGGTGTTAATCATTCAAACTTAGTATAATGCTTAACCATTCAAAGGCAAATGTCTGAACCATCCAAACATCTGCTCGCGAAACAAAAAGAACTATTAGGTGTTGAACCAGTAAGAAATCTGAACTATTAAATGTAACATTTGTCGAAAAACGGGTTTTCGAAACCCGCTTCGTTTAATAACCGAACAATCAGTTTGAAATTTTTGTTGTTCATTTATGGCTTATTTTAATTTTAAACGATACATAATTAATAAACAAATTAGATGATATAAATTATAATTGTAAAAAAAATAAAAATAAATTAATTAAAAAGGAAAACCGGCTGCCGGGAGTCGAACCCGGGCCAGCCGGAAATCCCCAAGGACTTAACCTTCACACCATCAACCGCTCCGCTACTTTGATTGTTTGTTAATATTCCAAAACAATTAATTAAAAAATGAATCGCGGAAGTTAAATTCAGTCAAAACGCGCCCAAATATCAGTCGTCGGAAATCCCGACGACTTCGCCGATAATTTACGTTTCCGTTCAAGATAACCGAAGAATTAACTCTAACGACGGTTATAACCGACGTCTGAACCCGCGACATCAGTCTTAACCGCCGGACAACGGCTGACTTCGAATTGAGACCGAATTCAGACCCCATACATCTCGATACTACCCTATAAATTCACCCACAATCCACCGGAAACCTTTTCGCTCACAAATCGCATCTCTTCTCGACGAAAATTCAATCGCCGGAAAACATCTGTAAGTCGCCGGAAAACGAGACTCACATCCACACGGTAATTCTTTCGACTCTTTCTGTTTCAATCATTCGAGTAATCTGTCACTAACACAACTTCACCATCAGAAGCAATCCCAGTCAACGTTCGTCGAAATCCCCACCTTCGCCGGAAGATTTCTGAAACTTCCGAAATCACACTGAGAGCTGGTATGATCCTCCAACTCCTATTAAACTTTGATTAAGTATCTCAACTTCGTAATAATCGAACAGAAATTGTTAATTGATGTCGACAGCCGGAGTTCACTTTCAGAACCCACGGACTCTGCCGGAATTCTGTGAACAACCCTGATCGGTATATCTTTTTCTCCCAAACCCTCTCCATTCGTTACCTTTAAGTTTCTTATAAAGTTTAAAAACCAGATAAGGCATAAACCAGACCAAACAGTCGGACCTTGTTTTTTTCTGGGTAAAATCTAACGAAGAAGACGAAGTCGGGTTGTATCATAAGATTAATTAAAATCGGTATAATTAACGGGTTAGACACACAGTCCAGCGGTGGACTGTGTGCAACAAACACACATACGACGCGAGTTCGAATCCTGTCCCAGCTTTACTCTCTCGAGATAAAAATTTGCCTTTTTAACTGAACCGGGTTGACTCACAAACCATGTTAAGTATAATAAAAACCAAGTTAATAACCAGGCGAGACACACAGTCCAGCGGTGGAATGTGTGTACGCCAACCCACAGGTCCCGGGTTCGAGACCTGTGGTCAGCACCGGTCCGATACGTTTAAAATCTTTTTAAAAATAAATAATTTTCGGATTTAATTAAATAGTATATAAGTATAATTAAAAACAGAATTATTTCGGGTTAGACACGTAGCTCAGTTGGTAAAGCTGCGTGCACGCGTACGGGAGGTCACGGGTTCGAGTCTCTCCCAGCGCGTATATATAATCGACCGACCGGTCAACGGTAAATGGTCAACGGGTTTGGTCAACGGTCAAAAAAAACAATTTTTCTTTATATTATTTTTTATTTAAAAATCAATTAAAAATACTTAAAAATAACGTTTTTAAAGATAGAAAGTAGCCTTAAACTCACAAAAATATACCCAAAAATCCTATTAAAATAGTTAATAAAATCCACATACTTACCGTACCTTTTCGTTATTTTATTTGGTTAGTTATCTCTCGTCGATCAATCCTCTAAACTCGTGCGCATTCAACACCTTCAAACAAACGCACCCAATGTGAGTGAATCTCTACCAATTCCCCGTTTTAATCACATTTTGGGGTGTATCATGTGTCGTTATTTATTTATTATAATTAAACATTTGTGCATCCATCATGTTCATGACCAAATGTGTATTCAATGTGTATCCATTGTTTGTGTGGTTGAAGTTTAGATTAATTTTATCATTTCAGTACATACATTTCATAGGCCGCCGCTCCCCATTACCTATGAGCGTGAGCTGTTCCCCATTACCTATGGGCGTGAACCAGGCGTTGCCAACATAAGATCGGCTCCGTTTGATTGAGCCTTGATCTCACATACATTAGCATAGGCCGTCCGTTCCCCATTACCTATGAGCGTGAACGGGACGTTGCCAACATATACATTGTCATTCTTATTTCATGCTTAAGCAAGGTGGTTTGTGATTGTTATGTTTATATACATTTGTTCATATATGATTATTGCACTCCCAAATTAAATTTAAATAATAAATCAATAACAAATGTTTTAAACAAGGTTCACTCGCCAACTTTTGTTGACCCAAAATTTTCCATTTTTACACATGATACAGGTGATCAAGTCGAAGCAAGAAACATATAGGGCGGCTTAGAAGAATAAACCAGTTTAGATTATGGCTTTGTTTTAGTTAAATTTTTCCTTCCCTTGTATTGTATGAATTTGACATGGAACATTGAAATGTAATTTGGATTTAATAAATATGAAACATATTAGTAAACATCATGAGCTTTGGTGATAACCCAATTATGCTCCGACTCTTATTCCGCTGCGGGTCGGGGTGTGACAGATTGGTATCAGAGCCATGACTATATGGGGTATAGGATAGGTTATTAGACCCTTAGAGCCTATACTATAGTTGCTTAGAAATTTTAAATTTTTGTGTGTTACATGCAAAATTCATGATGTTTATATGCTTTATGTTTATTGTTACATTCAATGTTATGCAAGCATGTTCATAGGTACATATTATTATACAATGCTATCATGAATCATATTCTCATAACATATCATATCCATGAGAGCACACACCACACATTTTCCATGATTTTGCAACGATTTTTGTATTTTCAAATCACATCAAAGTGAGTTCTCATGACGGGCATGTAGTAATGGAAGGGTACAAGTACCGGTAGTCGGAATGTCCTGTCTAGGCTTGGCATTCGTATAAATCCAAAATAAAGGACCAGTTTGCCTATCTGGGGACTAACGATGAGAGTACAAGTACCTATTAGGCCAAAGCATGCTATACCAAACGTCGTGTGAGCTAACCCCACTTTGAGTTGTCACTGTGTCTACACCTGGACACATTCCGACCATACATCTTGTAAACATATTTTGTGGTTTTCATTCGGGTCATGCGAGTGTTAAATCGCCAATACTAATGTGAATCCTACCAAGCCAATGGTCATGGGGGCCCACATGACTATACAGGTGAAGGTATGGGGGACATTTGAGGCCCAACATGAGCAAACCCAAGACATCCTATGGATGTGGTTGCATTATTGATATTTATGTTAATTTCATTTTTTTTAGACACATGACCCCTAAACACTCCATAAACTCACCATCTTCCTATGTATATTCCTGTAGATGTCGGGTAGGCAGCTACGTGGAGGACGAAAGTCAGGAAGGTCAAACGAACGCTTGGCCACTCAAATTGCAAAACAAATGGCCGCAGTACTTCCTGATATTATAATTCAAGTCCAGCAAGCTCTCACTGCAAATCCTGTCAACCCACCAAATCAAGAGGATCAAATCATCGACAACCCTTCCTCCAAGAAGTGCTCCTACAAGCACTTCAAGTCTTGCGATCCCCCAAAGTTCGAAGGGACCGAAGGTGTCACCGCTCTCCTCCACTGGTTTGAGGAAATGGAAAACACTTTCCTAAATTGCGATTGTCCCGAGGATCACAAGGTACGTTACGCAACCGGGAGATTATTTGGGGTAGCCTTGACCTGGTGGAACACCGAGAAGGGTAAAAGAGGAGTTGAAGACGCCATGGCCTTAACCTGGGAAGAGTTAAGGGAAATGATGACAAAACGTTTCTGCCCAAGAAGCGAACTCAAGAAGTTGGAAGACGAATTCCACTCGCTGAAGCAAAAGGAAGGGGATCACACTTCTTACAACAAAAGATTTCTTGAGCTGAACCAGATGGTTCCTAACTTGCTCACCCCAGTGTACCGTTTGGTGGAACACTATATTCGAGGCCTTCCCTCGAAGATTCAAGACTCGGTCCTCAGCACTTCGCCTGCAACCCTCGAAGCCGCCATGGAATTAGCACCGAACTTACCGAGAACCGTATCAGAAACGGTAAGTTCAAAGAGGAGAAAAAGAAAGCCCCCATTGAGAGCCAAACTTCCAACCACCCCACCTCATCCTCAAAATTTTCAAACAAGAGAAAGCGAAATACCAGAAATTTTGCCGTCACTCAAACAAATTTCCCTATCCCTGCTGCACCATCACGCAAGTTACTCCTTCAACCGCACCATACAAAAGGCAATATTCTGGCCCTTACCCAAAGTGCACCCGTTGTCAATACCATCACTCCCCCGAATACCCCTGTCAATATTGCACCGGCTGTGGCCGTGCAGGTCACACCATCCAAGCCTGCCGCTCACTACAACGAATGAACCGCAACCAACCCACAACTCAAACCCACCATCAAATAATGGGTCAAGCCCAACAACCCCTACTACCACCACCTACACAACATACAACCCAAACCTACTATCAACGCAACTACCCCATGATGCAACCCATGCGGGCTTGCTACAATTGTGGAGACCCAAACCACTTCAGAAACACGTGTCCACGCTTGGTGAACATCATACATGCTCAAGCTCAAGCGAATCCGGTGAACCAAGCTAACCAAGCTCCTCCACCTGCTAGAGGAAGAGCATTTAACATCAACGCCAACCAAGCTAGGGCCGACAACAACGTGGTTAACGGTACGTTTCTCGTCAATGGTAGTTATGCATCCGTGTTATTTGATACTGGCGCGGATAAGAGTTTTGTGTCCTTAGAATTTGAACCCATCCTCAATCAAACTCGTGACAAACTTATGGAATCCATAACGGTAGAAGTTGCTGACGGAAAACCGGTCTCATTAAACTCCATTATCCGAAACTGCATCTTTACTCTAAACGATCACGATTTTCCTGTTGACCTCATTCCTATGAAGTTGGAAAGTTTTGACATTATAATCGGCATGGACTGGCTCAGCCAACATCAGGCTGAAGTAGTATGCCGTGAGAAGTTCATTCGCATTCCTCTCGCAGACGGTCAAACTCTACGAATCTTTGGAGAAACCCCTTCGAAAGGACTCAAGCTGATGTCCTGTCTTCAAGCCTGAAAATATATCCGCAAGAATTATGTAGCATTTCTAACCCACGTTGTCAAGAAGGGAGACAAAGAGAAGAAACTCGAAGATATACCCGTAGTGAAAGAATTCCCGCAAGTTTTTCCCGACGACATCGCAGGACTTCCTCCCAAGAGAGAAGTCGAATTCCGCATCGACCTTATACCTCGCGCTACACCCGTCGCGAAATCTCCTTATAGGTTAGCCCATCCGAGATGCAAGAGCTGGCCAGTAAATTGCAAGAACTGACCGACAAAGGATTCATACGTCCTAGCTCATCGCCTTGGGGTGCACCTGTCCTGTTTGTAAAGAAGAAAGATGGGACTTTCGCATGTGTATCGATTACAGGGAACTCAACAAATTAACGATCAAAAATCGCTATCCTTTACCTCGCATCGATGATCTTCTAGACCAACTCCAGGGTGCCTCTTTTTTTCAAAGATCGACCTTCGTTCCGGCTATCACCAACTCAGAGTACATGAAGAAGACGTCCCAAAGACCGCCTTCCGAACTCGATATGGTCACTATGAATTCATGGTTATGCCATTTGGTCTAACCAACGCTCCAGCCGTCTTCATGGACTTAATGAACAGAGTTTGCAAACCCTATCTTGATCGCTTTGTTATAGTCTTCATCGACGATATTCTCATTTACTCAAAGTCTAAGACTGATCATGAACGACACCTTCGACTCATCCTCACACTCTTGAAGACCGAAAAGCTTTACGCTAAATTCTCCAAATGCGAATTTTGGTTAAAAGAAGTACAGTTCCTTGGTCATGTCGTCAATGACAAGGGAATTCATGTCGACCCCGCAAAGATCAAAGCAGTACAAGAATGGCAAGCGCCACGTACCCCAACCGAAGTACGATCTTTCCTTGGGTTGGCTGGTTACTATCGTCGTTTCATATCGAATTTCTCTTGTATCGCTGTACCACTCACGGCTTTGACACATAAAGGAAAACCCTTCGCATGGGGACCTAAACAAGAAGAAGCCTTCCAAACCCTTAAGCAAAAGCTTTGTGACGCTCCTATCCTCACACTCCCCGAAGGTTGCGATGACTTTGTAGTGTATTGCGACGCATCAGGACAGGGATTAGGCTGTGTTTTAATGCAAAGGGGAAAGTGATAGCCTATGCTTCTAGGCAGCTCAAAACTCATGAGAAGAACTACACTACTCACGACCTAGAACTTGGAGCCGTTGTGTTCGCTCTTAAGATATGGAGACATTACCTCTATGGTACCAAGTGTGAGATTTACACTGACCACAAGAGCCTCCAACATATCTTTAACCAAAAGGAGTTGAATATGAGGCAACGAAGATGGGTCGAACTTCTTAATGACTACGACTGTGGAATTCGGTATCATCCTGGCAAAGCAAATGTGGTGGCCGATGCACTCAGTCGAAAGGGTTATGCGAACTCCATTCGCCTTCTATGTTCGCAAATCATGACCAACATCAAAGACCAAATCCGAGAAGCTCAACATGTTTCCATAACAGAATACGACCTACGCAATGAGTTATCTTGTGGAGCAGAACTTAAACTCGAAACGAAATCTGACGGCATTCTGTATTATCTAGATCGCATATGGATTCCTGATCACAACAACCTTCGCGATACTCTTATGAAAGAGGCTCCCAAGACACGATACTCCGTACATCCAGGAGCCGACAAGATGTATCAGGACCTTCGATACACCTACTAGTGGCCTGGCATGAAGAAGGATATTGTTGTTTTTGTTTCCAAGTGCCTTACCTGTTCAAAAGTGAAAGCTGAACACCAAAGACCCTCAGGACTTCTGGTCCAACTGAAATACCCGTATGGAAGTGGGAAAATATAACCATGGACTTCATTACCGGGTTACCTCGCACTCTTGGTGGGTACGACACAATATGGGTAATCATTGATCGTCTTACAAAATCAGCTCACTTCATTCCGATTCGCGAAGACTTCAAAAATGAGAAACTAGCTCGCATCTACATCAGTGAAATCGTAAGCCGTCATGGTGTACCGTTAAGCATTATATCAGATCGTGATGGTCGTTTCACTTCACGAACATGGCAAGCTGTACAAGCCGCTTTGGGTACACGATTAGATCTCAGCACCGCTTATCATCCCCAAACTGATGGTCAATCTGAACGCACCATTCAAACTCTTGAAGACATGCTTCGGGCATGTGTCATAGACTTCAAAGGGAATTGGGACGCTCACCTACCATTAGTTGAATTTTCGTACAACAACAGCTTTCATTCAAGTATCGGCATGGCCCTTTTGAAGCATTATATGGTCGTAAGTGCCGATCACCAATATGTTGGCACGAAATTGGAGAAGCTCAAATCACCGGTCCAGAATTAATACAAGAAACAACTGACAAGATTCATCAAATCCGAAACAACCTTTTAGCGGCACAAAGTCGTCAAAAGAGCTATGCTGACAAGCGACGAAAGCCCTTGGAGTTTAACGTTGGCGATCAAGTACTTTTAAAAGTATCGCCGTGGAACGCAGTAGTTCGTTTTGGCCAAAAAGGCAAGCTAGCACCACGTTACGTAGGTCCTTTCAAGATACTCGAAAGGGTAGGACCTGTAGCCTACAAGCTTGACCTACCGGAGAAACTCAACAGAATCCATCCCACTTTCCACGTATCGAACTTGAAGAAGTGCCTCGCCGATGAAAATCTCCATATTCCTCTAGAAGACATTCAAGTCGATGAATCTATGCATTTTATTGAAAGACCAGTAGAAATTATGGACTTCGGGGAAAAACGTTTAAGAAGAAGCCGCATCCCAATTGTCAGGGTACGCTGGGAGTCGAAACGAGGACCTGAGTTTACTTGGAACGTGAAGACTCAATGCGCGAGAAATACCCACACCTTTTTCCTGTAACTACCACTACTTAAATTTCGGGACGAAATTTCTAAAAGTAGGGGATACTGTAACATTTGTCGAAAAACGGGTTTTCGAAACCCGCTTCGTTTAATAACCGAACAATCAGTTTTAAATTTTTGTTGTTCATTTATGGCTTATTTTAATTTTAAACGATACATAATTAATAAACAAATTAGATGATATAAATTATAATTGTAAAAAAAATAAAAATAAATTAATTAAAAAGGAAAACCGGCTGCCGGGAGTCGAACCCGGGTCAGCCGGAAATCCCCAAGGACTTAACCTTCACACCATCAACCGCTCCGCCACTTTGATTGTTTGTTAATATTCCAAAACAATTAATTAAAAAATGAATCGCGGAAGTTAAATTCAGTCAAAACGCGCCCAAATAGCAGTCGTCGGAAATCCCGACGACTTCGCCGATAATTTACGTTTCCGTTCAAGATAATCGAAGAATTAACTCTAACGACGGTTATAACCGACGTCTGAACCCACGACATCAGTCGTAACCGCCGGAGAACGGCTGACTTCGAATTGAGACCGAATTCAGACCCCATACATCTCGATACTACCCTATAAATTCACCACAATCCACCGGAAACCTTTTCGCTCACAAATCGCATCTCTTCTCGACGAAAATTCAATCGCCGGAAAACATCTGTAAGTCGCCGAAAAACCGAGACTCACATCCACACGGTAATTCTTTCGACTCTTTCTGTTTCAATCATTCGAGTAATCTGTCACTAACACAACTTCACCATCAGAAGCAATCCCAGTCAACGTTCGTCGAAATCCCCACCTTCGCCGGAAGATTTCTGAAACTTCCGAAATCACACTGAGAGCTGCTATGATCATTCCAACTCCTATTAAACTTTGATTAAGTATCTCAACTTCGTAATTATCGAACAGAAATTGTTAATTGATGTCGACAGCCGGAGTTCACTTTCAGAACCGACGGACTCTGCCGGAATTCTGTGAACAACCCTGATCGGTATATCTTTTTCTCCCAAACCCTCTCCATTCGTTACCTTTAAGTTTCTTATAAAGTTTAAAAACCAGATAAGGCATAAACCAGACCAAACAGTCGGACCTTGTTTTTTTCTGGGTAAAATCTAACGAAGAAGACGAAGTCGGGTTGTATCATAAGATTAATTAAAATCGATATAATTAACGGGTTAGACACACAGTCCAGCGGTGGACTGTGTGCAACAAACACACATACGACGCAAATTCGAATCCTGTCCCAGCTTTACTCTCTCGAGATAAAAATTTGCCTTTTTAACTGAACCGGGTTGACTCACAAACCATGTTAAGTATAATAAAAACCAAGTTAATAACCAGGCGAGACACACAGTCCAGCGGTGGAATGTGTGTACGCCAACCCACAGGTCCCGGGTTCGAGACCTGTGGTCAGCACCGGTCCGATACGTTTAAAATCTTTTAAAAATAAATAATTTTCAGATTTAATTAAATAGTATATAAGTATAATTAAAAACAGAATTATTTCGGGTTAGACACGTAGCTCAGTTGGTAAAGCTGCGTGCACGCGTACGGGAGGTCACGGGTTCGAGTCTCACCCAGCGCGTATATATAATCGACCGACCCGTCAACGGTCAACGGTCAACGGGTTTGGTCAACGGTCAAAAAAATCAATTTTTCTTTATTATTTTTATTTATTTATTTAAGTTTAAAAATCAATTAAAAATACTTAAAAATAACGTTTTTAAAGTAGAAAGTAGCCTTAAACTCACAAAAATATACCAAAAATCCTATGAAAATAGTTAATAAAATCCACATACTTACCGTACCTTTTCGTTATTTTATTTGGTTAGTTATCTCTCGTCGATCAATCCTCTAAACTCGTGCGCATTCAACACCTTCAAACAAACGCACCCAATGTGAGTGAATCTCTACCAATTCCCCTTTTAATCACATTTTGGGGTGTATCATGTGTCGTTATTTATTTATTATAATTAAACATTTGTGCATCCATCATGTTCATGACCAAATGTGTATCACATTGTTTGTGTGGTTGAAGTTTAGATTAATTTTATCATTTCAGTACTACATTTCATAGGCCGCCGCTCCCCATTACCTATGAGCGTGAGCTGTTCCCCATTACCTATGGGCGTGAACCAGGCGTTGCCAACATAAGATCGGCTCCGTTTGATTGAGCCTTGATCTCATATACATTAGCATAGGCCGTCCATTCCCCATTACCTATGAGCGTGAACGGGACGTTGCCAACATATACATTGTCATTCTTATTTCATGCTTAAGCAAGGTGGTTTGTGATTTTTATGTTTATATACATTTGTTCATATATGATTATTGCACACTTTTCCCAAATTAAATTTAAATAATAAACAATAACAAATGTTTTAAACAAGGTTCACTCGCCAACTTTTGTTGACCCAAAATTTCCCATTTTTACACATGATACAGGTGATCAAGTCGAAGCAAGAAACATATAGGGCGGCTTAGAAGAATAAATCAGTTTAGATTATGGCTTTGTTTTAGTTAAATTTTTCCTTCCCTTGTATTGTATGAATTTGACTTGGAACATTGAAATGTAATTTGGATTTAATAAATATGAAACATATTAGTAAACATCATGAGCTTTGGTGATAACCCAATTATGCTCCGACTCTTATTCCGCTGCGGGTCGGGTGTGACATTAAAAGCCCATTAAGAGTTAAACAAACAAACCCTAAACTGTTTCGTGTCATTTCTTGTGAAGGATGCCCTTGTCGAAGAAAACCTTTTATTTATAGGAGGCTCTCTAGGTTTATAGTTTATACCCTGCCTAACAGACTAAATTGTATCTTTGAGCTTATTGATATTGGGCTCAACTGAACTAGGCCTAGCATGAAGGGTTTTGATCAAGAAGTAAAAGAGAAAATTCACACTCTTTGTTAGATTTTTTTCATCAAATATTAGTTCCATCAATTCTAATTAAACCCAATAACTTTTATATACTCTATTACTAAAAGACAAAAGTCGTATAATTTTGCTGAATTGTTTTTATTGTTTTTTTATTTATTTTTATTACATTTTCCAAAAGATACAATGCACTTTGTGATACAACTCTGTGGTTATACCATTATCCGAAGCAATTACTAATTTTAAAAGGTAGAATATGTGTTTAGGTCTGAATTGAATTTTGATTATCGATCCACTAACCACTTAGCCCCATAGATATGGGCTCAGTCTAACACAAATGATAGCCCATTCAGAGTAGTTAAATGATCTACAAACCTTTTTTTATTATTATTACATGTTAATAGCATTCACATTTGAATCTTCATTTTAAAATTTGAAGATTTTCTCTATTTTACATTTTCATCAAAATTTCTATCTATATCTTTATCTTTAAACTTTAGAGTTTTATGAATAATGATTCTTTAAATATAGAAATTTACTATTTATCATCTTATTAAATATTTTTGAGTATCTAAGATAATAAACTAAATGCCTGTGAGCGGGATGAAGATAGAGATGATAAATTAAATAAAATTTTTAGATAAATTTAAAGAAAAGTAATACTTGGATAAATTAGAGGGATGAAGATAGAGATTCAATTGTAGATGCTCTTATAAAAAGCACGGTTGACTCGGTTGGGCTCTATATAACTTTATGATTAAATTTTACTTTTAATTCAAAATGTAAGAAAAACGACACGTTGAATTCCTTAATGGTATTTTTTTATTTATTAACTATGATCCTAAAGTTTGTTTATTTTTAAAATTTGAGGTAATGAGCGTCTTCTTAAACTTTTAGAGACATAAATTGTTTAGTGACGCCGAATTTTTTAAACAAGATGGCGAAAAAAAGCAACTTGTGAGTGCATGTTCGATTTTTGTGGGGGCGAAGTTTTATTTGGGTCGAGATTACCGATTTTTCACTTGTGGTATTAATTTTATCGAATAATATGTAGTTTTTTTAAATTTCTTAGGATTCATTAAGTTGTTTCTTTGTTTTATTAGGACTTTATATAACTTTTTTTAAACTTAATTTAGTGGCTTGTTTTATTTTTATAAATGTCAAAATATTAAAAAAAATAATATTTTACATGTCTAGCCACGCCAGCTAGCCCACGTCGTTACCACACCTTACTTTTTTGGGATGTCATAGTAGACATCATCTACATCACATGTCAACCCAAACCCCCAACCCAAAGCCCCCACACCCCACAACCTTAAAACTCAAATATGTTGTTTTACTTTCCTACACTTTGTAGAATTTTATTATATTATATTACTAGCTTTAGTACAACATACTTTGTAAGATTTTATCGTATTATTTGCTTATAAATATAAACGTGTATATTATATGTGTTGAATATCAAAAAGAAATTAACTCATAAATTCATATCTAATCTTTGTAAGTGAACTAAGTTATCAAATAAAAATAAGAATTACATCTTAAGTTATTAGAATATAATTTTTTAAGTTTTCACTTTTTATAAATTTACTATATTCCTCTTATTGAATACGGCTGTAAAACGTTAACACTAAACAATAAAAATATTAACGATGAGACCATAAGTTTTTAAAAAAATAAAGTGTAGGTTATGAGGTTGTGGCAAATAAATTGTAAATAAATTTTAGAGGGGGGGGGGGGGGAATTCATATATACCCCTACAAACTTGTAAAATATCTTTATATATATATATATATATAAAACCAATGTAAAATTATAAATATCATATATAACTTTATAAAATAATTAAAATATTATATATATATATAAGTGCATCATAACATGTACACTACAGAATATGAAGTTTAATCTTTTTGGTTATAAAAGTATTTCCAACAGCTTCATTATATTTTACTCTATAATTTAGCATTTAAAAAAAAATAAAAATCACATTTCTTTAATTTATCTTTTGTTTTAAAAAACTTTTCACGTATCATCCATCGTTTTTATCTTTATCTTATTTACAAACACTTACTTTATTATATTCCTTATTTTTATACACTCACAATATATGATGAAAGATGAATAGTAGCTTTTTATAAAAAATATAAAAAAACTATTGTAGCAATTTTTTAAATTATACAAAATAAGATGTAAATTTAGTAGTTTTGATATAAAGTGAAAAAGTATGATTTTTTGACATTTACAATAAATTATGAAAATAGAAGACGAATAATCTATAAATATTCTTTGCCACTATCTAACCATCAAAATGTCTCCTTGAGACCTTTCAGTAATGGTCTGTAATATTCTTTATGTTTTTTTTTTTCATTATCAAATTTTCATAATATATAAGGCTTGTAACATGGTTGATAGTAATCATTTCACCACATGAGCGAAATAATAAATTTAATTTATTAAAAAACCTATATATTTACTTAAAATATATGTAAATTTATCACATGTTTGTGAATTAGAAATCCACAGGAAGTTTTTCCATAAACTTTCTCCAAAGAAAAAGAACAAAAAAGAATATTCAAACTTTGAATATAAGGTATTAATATATTTGAAAACTCCCCAATCATTCTTGCAAGTTGCAACTCAACAACAAAAACCTTTACTATATAATAAAAAGTCAATATTTGGAGCAACATGACTAGACTTTAATGCTTTCTAACTTATAAAAACAAAACTAACACCCCATCACCAATTTGCAATCGTAGAAAAATGTTTACGATATCAAAAGCACGACACACGTTGAATGCAAATATAATATCAAGAAATATCATACAACCACGTAAAATACCCATATACACAAGGCTATATAACACACACTAGAGGAAACTCGTCGCATCGCGACGGATTTCACTACAATAATAAAATTCAAATGATGTTCAAAAAGTGATAAAATAAGATTAATGGGTCGGTTATTAGAAGGTTACACAATAGATACATTTAAGGGAATAATGTGACCGGTCTTTATGTTAGAATGATGGAGAACTAAATTTCAAACGTTCGCTTTACAATCAATACATCGTATCGTCTTAATATATTGTGTCTTAGTATCTCACGCATTAAATTTTAAGCTTTTACTTTATAACCCAATATATCGTATCATCTTAATATCGTCTTCATACTGCGTCTTGATATCGCGTGGAAATTATATTTTTTTCATCTCAAAGAATTATATTTTAATAATAATAATAATATGAGAAAAGTGCTCGGATAATCTCTGTGGTTTGATCCATTTTCACTATAGTTCCTAACTTTATAAAATTACAGTTATAGTCCCTAACATTTGCCCTCATGTTTCTTGGATAGTCCCTGGCATGGAAGGGAGGTTAGTTTTTGATGCTTAGGTGGGTGTGAAATGACTAAAATGCCCTTACTATTAAAAATCAAATAAAACACTACAGAAATCTAATTTATTAAAGAGTAAATTGCCAAAATCATCTCTAAGGTTTGAGTATGTTTGCCTGTTTTGTCCTAAACAACTTTTTTGTACCATATTACTATTTACATTTAGGATTTTTAACATAAGAATATTACGTAGGATACGGCGACATCATCGTGCTGAAATCGTCACTGAATTGTGGTGGGGATAATCTGAATAAGAGAGGTGAGCATTGGGGTCTAAACGAGTTAAACCAAACTCGAGCTCTTGAGCACAAGCTCGACTTATTTAACTTATAAAATTTCAAGCACGAGCTTGTGTTTTTTCACGCTTTATTATCAAAGCTCCAGCTTAACAATGCTATGATACTCATTTAATATTTGTTTAAGGTATTTATTTATTTGTTTTCTTTCTTAAATAAAGGGTATTCTAGCCATTTTCTAAATAAGTAAATTTCTATTTTGCTCCCTATGGTTTAGTCGTTTTAACGGTTTTGTCCAAATTATTTAAAAACGGACATTGTTCTCCAACAGTCTACTATATTTTTTTTCCACTCAGCTCCCCGACACTTGACTCAGTTAAATCATACAATTAAAGGTAGGGTATTTCGGTAATTTTTTATATATACTGAATTATTTTAATTCCTTAAATCTGTTTTTGTCTTTTTATTTATCTATACTATATTATAATGTATGAGGGATTGGCATTTTAAGATACCTAAAAAATAAGAATTTCTTCTCTCTTAATTTATAGATACACTCGTAAAATGAGGGTATATTGGTCTTTTAAACATTAATTATATTTTAGTCCTCCATTTTATTACACTTAAATCCTGAATTTTAACAAAATTATAGATAATTAGTTAAACTTTTCTGTCTCTACAACAAACTTATAATTCTTTTACGTATTTTTGCTATATCTTACAGACCTATAATGTTTTAAAAATCCAAATGTGTCATGACGACCTACTCATTTTTGTCGACGTTTCGATAGTTGCCTTGGTTAGTATTAACGTGCAGATTAAAAGATATAGGTAGATGATGCCTTAGTGTACAAGTGATTAAAGCCCAATCTACTTGGTCATTATCACATAATGTTTAATAGCTACGGTTACTGTAGAAACGACTTTCAAACTCCCCCACCCACCCAGACACATGACACACCCCATGCACTACTTCAAAATTTAAATTGGTCGCTTTTCAAATAGGCGAAATTTCAAAATTCAAACATTGTCTTCTCTCTCTCTCTCTAAATAAAAAAACCCTAACCCCATTTCACTTTTTCCTTTCATTTCACCGGTGATCTCAAAACAACATATTTCGCCTTTCCAGTGATCAGATCTGTAAGCGGAGGTACCAAATCCGGTGAGTTAGTAGGGTGGTGGTTCTTAGTAGCTCTTGTAACAAACCGAGATGGTTGGTGTCAAGATACGGTTCCAGCTAAACCCTTTTTCACTTTTTTTCCATAAACACAAAGTTTGGTTTTTTAGATTTTATTAATTTTCGGTGGAATACCCCATTTCGAGCACTTGATATTCATAACCGTAATTTAAGGTTGTGGTAGGTTTTTGATGACTAAAATGTTCGCTGACAATGGAGCAATTTGGTGTAGCATGAGGTTTCGGACATCAACAAAGACAAGAACCCTCCCCCTCCAATTAACAAGGTATTACTTATTGGATGTGAATTTTGCAATCGATCTCTCTTAGTTTTGTTTGGTGCGTTTTGATTTTTTAAGGATTTCTCGAGAGCACTGAGGGCACTTTATTATTTAGGTTAATCTATTGGTAACACTTTGATTGAGGAATTATTATTATTAGTAGTATTATTATTATTATAAAAATAAATGTTTAAATTCATTTACTTGTTTTTGTTCCAGATAAATGAAATTATTTGGGAAGTTTTTTGTTGTTGATGAATTAAATCAGTTTTTGTTCAGGACCTTAATTAACACTTGTTTTGGCATTTTGTTACCACAATAATGGTACAATAAATATTATACTTACCATTTCTCACGTATATCGTAAACATTTTATGTCTTTGTTTGTTAAACAATATATAGTTTGATTTTACATGTAAGAACGGTCCTTTGGATAAATGAATTATAATGAGGAATTTAGAGTTATTATTGTTTGACCCGACTCGAACTAAATGACCGGTCTAAACATATAATCTGAAACATAGTGATAGAAAAAAATTGGATCTCATGACTTTCGATCCTACTGAACTTTTATTCAAGTTCAACCATTCAGTTTCAAACCATTAAGCCAAAACTAAAATATCTAAAATTAAAATACAAATAAGTCATACAACTAGAAATAAATACATTCATGATATCATAATATTATACTAGGCAATACATGTAATAGGATTCATTGTTTAATTTAATTTAATGCACAACAATAATACCATTAAATATATCATCGATGACCCAACATTTAAATATTAAAAAAAGATATAATATTAAAATAAATAAATAAAAGATATTTAAAATATCGCAAGTGTAGAGGTGGATTAGATTATAAATGGATTAAAGCTAATTCTATGGATCTATAAATAGGGAAAACCATATGCATATTTCTCCTAAGATAAGAGAAGAAGACTCCATACTTCTATCTACTACTTCTTTGCTGATTATTATTTATTTAATAGAAAAATTATAATCACAAGAAACTATTAACAATCACTGCATGGAATAAAGATTTGTTATTCCTTCAACTTTCGTCAAATTTCAGGTATTTCTTTATCTCTCTCTCTCTCTCTCTCTTTCTCTCTCTCTCTCTATATATATATATATATATATTTGTGTTTATAAGTTTTCAAGAATCTTGAATCAATGCATGTGTGTACACATCTGCATGATGATGTTAATCTATCGGAAATCAGTTATAACCCACATCAAGATATGAGTCTTTTTTCTTGAGTATATGATTATTATTTGTGAATTTATTTATTTCGAGATTCTTGATCAGATGATCAATGCGTGTGTGTGACTGTGTATACATTTGTTCTTGATTTCATGCCAATCTTGTGGGGAGAAAAATAGGGTTTTTGACGTGAATTTTCGGGAAGAAGTTACACAGCGGAAAATTTGGGGATGGGGATATTATAGTAATTTCACTGTAGGAACCCTTTATAGTCATGCAAGTTCATCATTGGCTTCAGAAACAGTGGTTTTGCCAGCAATTGAGACACGTATCTTTTTGTTCAGATTGCAGAATTCTATTTTGGGGTTTAAAAGATAAAATTGTAAACTTTTCTTAAATATTTGTTTTCTTGATTTTGCCTTCTTTAGACATTCCACCCTCCCAGTCCCCACCGATAGCATTGTTACTGGTGAGATTTACTGCTATGGGCGGACATACTTTAAGCGCAGGGGTAGCCTCCGCTACCCCTTGGCGCTCCAGCGGTAGTGTAAATTTTGAAAAAATTTGACTTTTTTGACGTTTTTTCGATTTCGTTACCCCGTTTTATAAAACGTTACCCTACGAATATTTTCTAGATCTGCCACTGTATACTGGGTATGGTTTTATTCACGAAACTACATTTTTTCAAACCCATGAAACAGAATCTTGATCAAAGTTGCTCAAGTACACCTTTTCTTTAATCTTTATCACTAAAGTTTTGTTTTTTAAAAGTTTTAAGAAATACCCACCTGGATAAATCTTTAATCTTTTTTGTATAAATCGGATTCGGTGTTACTTTGATGTTGTTTGGCCTTTTCACAGCATACCCAAGTTAGGTTTACAACCTAATCAAGTAATCAGTAGCAAATTAGATTCTGGTACAAAATTCAAAATTGGTTACTTTGTCAACAATACGGGTCATGGTTGTTAAGATGATCCTAAGTTCCTAACAGTCAACTGAATTTAGTCTTGCCTATAGACTTTTAAGACCGGTGGCCCATGTTGACCGAGTATGGGCTTGTGTTGGTAGGGTATGGTTCTAGTTGCGGGGCTAAGATTTTTTTTCAGGGGGCAATCAGGGGCTTAACCAAACTTTTATGGGGCAATCAGTATATTTAGGGTAAAAATAATTAAAAAAAATCATGAGGGGCCCCATGGTTTGTTATCGGGTCCGTCCCTAATGGGTCCGGCCAATATGGGCCTACTCCGAAAAGGCAACTTAGGTTGGTTGGTAAGACTTACAAGGGTGGTGGTGACCCATGAACCCAATATGGATCTTGTGCTTAAGTGTGGGGACCTACATGATCTATTGTTATCCTATTGGAAAATCTTGATTACTTGTTTTTGTTTATATGGAATTTGAAGCTTAAAATCTAATTTAAAAAAAAATTGTATTTTTTGTGAATGCAGGCCAGAGTTCTGTGACTTGAAAGTTCTTGTTGAAAGCAGTTCAAAATGGCCTCAAACTCCTCATGCAAACCCCCTATGAAAGCTACATCAGAAGGGGTGTTTCAAGGAAACAACCCTCTTGATTTTGCACTCCCGCTTGTGATCATACAAATATGTATGGTTCTCGTGCTCACTCGCGTTCTCGCCTACCTTTTGAAACCGTTACGACAACCTCGAGTCATTGCCGAAATCATTGTAAGTTTTGATCATCATTTTTTAGAATCTTTTGTAATTCAAGCAAACAGATTCATGAGTTCGTGCACAAGCATTAGATTTGACTTAGTGTTATTATTATTATAATATACTTCAATCATCATCTTTGTGGGAAAATGTTACTTTTGACACGTTCCCATTATTAAAATATACCAATAATGCAAAAGACACCAAGACATAATAAAAGAAAGGGACATCAACTGTATTGTGTCTTTTATTGCTTCATAGTCAAAACAACTTCCACATGATGTATTGATACATTCATACATTTTGTATACAAATACTTTTACTAAAGCATTTAAATGTTTGCGGGTCAACTCAACCTGATATAACATGTTTTAACTGGTAAAAAAAGAGGTAACCCGTCTTAATATGAACCCATTACCCTTTATTTAACTCGCTCATGTGCAACATGTGTGACTTAACGTACGATGTAATTTTGTACAGGGTGGAATTTTACTGGGTCCGTCTGCTCTAGGCCGAAACACAAACTACCTACACGCGGTTTTTCCTAAAAGGAGTCTACCGGTTTTGGACACGTTAGCCAATATCGGGCTTTTGTTCTTTCTGTTCCTGGTGGGGCTCGAGCTCGACTTAACGTCTCTTAGACGGACTGGGAAGAAAGCTCTGTCTATAGCAATGGCGGGAATCTCGCTCCCTTTCGTGTTAGGTATCGGTGTTTCGTTTGTCCTCCGTGGGGCGATCAACGAAGGGGTCAGCCCAGGCCCGTTTATCGTGTTCATGGGTGTCGCGATGTCCATCACCGCTTTCCCTGTACTAGCACGTATCCTAGCGGAACTCAAGCTTTTAACCACAGATGTCGGTAAGATGGCCATGTCAGCAGCTGCGGTTAACGACATAGCAGCTTGGATCTTACTCGCGCTAGCCGTTGCACTCTCGGGCACCGGGCGGTCTCCACTAGTGGCTCTATGGGTTTTCTTGTGCGGTTCAGCTTTCATCGTGTTATGTTCGTTTGTCGTCCCGCCAGTTTTCAAATGGATGGCTCATAGGTGCCCGGAAGGTGAGCCCGTGGACGAGCTCTACGTTTGTGCCACTTTAGGGGTGGTTTTAGCAGCGGGTTTCGTGACCGATACTATCGGGATTCATGCGCTTTTCGGGGCTTTTGTAGTGGGTGTTCTTATTCCGAAAGAAGGCGCTTTCGCAGGGGCGTTAGTCGAAAAAGTTGAGGATCTTGTTTCGGGACTATTCCTACCGCTTTACTTTGTGTCAAGTGGGTTAAAAACCGATGTGGCATCGATCAAAGGGGCCGAATCTTGGGGCTTACTCGTGTTGGTCATATGTGCTGCGTGTTTTGGGAAGATCGTTGGCACTGTCGGGGTTTCGATGATGTGTAAAGTACCTTTTAGTGAGGCTCTTGCTCTTGGTCTCCTGATGAACACTAAAGGGTTGGTTGAACTCATTGTTCTTAACATCGGAAAAGATCGTGGGGTACGTAATCTTTATTATTTGTTACATTGTTACATTCTTATAAGATATAATGTTTATAATGTGTTACATTGTTACATTCAGGTGCTAAATGATCAAACATTTGCTATATTGGTTTTGATGGCTCTTGTGACAACATTCATCACGACACCTTCAGTGATCGCGGTGTATAAGCCTGCGAAAAAACTAGCAAAATCGGAATACAAACACCGAACGATTTACAGGAAGGGATTTGCAACGAGCCCGTTTCGTATGTTCTTCACTTTCCACGGGATCCGAAACCTACCAACAATGATTAATCTGATCGAAGCCTCACGTGGGACCGGAAAGAAGGAGACGCTCACGGTTCATGCTATGCACCTCATGGAGCTTAGTGAGAGGTCTTCCGCTATGCTCATGGTTCACAAGGCTAGGAAAAACGGGTCCCCGTTTTGGAAGAAAGATCCGCAGGCTGGTTCGGACCAGATCGTGGTAGCTTTCGAGACGTTTAAGCAGCTGAGTAAGGTCTCCATCCGGCCCACAACTGCCATTTCGGCTGTATCAAGTATGCATGAAGATATCTGTAACGGGGCCGAGAGTAAGAAGGCGACCATGATCATCCTCCCGTTTCATAAGCATATGCGACTCGATGGTCATCTCGAGGTGACCCGGGCTGAATACAGGCATGTTAACCGAAAGGTTTTGGAACACGCACCATGCTCGGTTAGTATCCTATTTGGACCGCGGGTTTGGTGGGAGTTCACATGTGTCCGCGAGTAACGTTGACTCGCTCGTGACGGTTTTGTTCTTCGGTGGTCATGATGACCACGAGGCTTTAGCCTACGGAGCGCGTATGGCCGAGCACCCAGGGATCAACTTAGTGGTGGTCCGGTTCCTTCTGGAGCGCGATGCGACCCACTCCGGCTCGGTGACCGTGGATATCGACGAATTTCCTAGCAGCATGGAAGAGGCAATGTCGATGGACGACGAAGTGATTGCGGAATGCAAGGAGAAGGTGTTGAAAGAGAGCAAGAACAAATACGTGGAGCGAGTGGTGAAGAGTTCCACCGAGGCGATTGAGGCGATTCGTGAGCATAGCCGGTGTAACTTGGTTTTGGTGGGGAGGATGCCGGAAGGCGAGTTGGTGGCATCGATGAGGAAAAGAAGCGAGTGCCCGGAGATGGGGCCGGTTGGGAACCTTTTGATCTCGGCGGAGATGAACGTAGGGGCGTCGGTGTTGGTGGTCCAGCAGTACCATACGAATCTTTCGATGCATTCTCTGGCTTCTTTGAAAGAGGATGAAACCACTGACCAAGGGGAATATGACTCCAATTAACATGCAGACCAGACCACCGGACGGACTGCTATCTATCTTCTCGTTGTATCAAATACAAATAAAGTTGTATATATTATTTTGTATTTGTGCTTTTTTTTTTTAAATAAATAAATAAAACTGTTTAACAAAAAAAAAAAGAGTAACAAAATTGTATTTGAAGGGGAATTGGATCATTTAATCTTATAAAAGTATCATGTCTTGAGATCAATGATCAATATCAATGATGACGTCATAAAAATGTATGGAAATAATTAGTTTGGGAAGAAAGAAAAAAGTAGCCACAAATTAATTTATATGTTGCCACAAATTAATTTATAAACAGTATATTGTCCCACAAATGACTAAAGATTAACTGCCACTAACAACTAATGCTGAATTGTATAGAAAATCATGTCGTTTTCAATCTTTTTAGATACATCGTCATAATAAGAGTTTTAGCATATATTATAGGTTGATTATGAGTGACGGGAAGATCAATGTCGATTCGGTATTTTGGTGTGACTGGAAGATCAATGTCGATTCGGTATTTTGGTGTCATAGCTGAAAAACTTTGATACAATAATATTAATAATTGTACATAATAAATTGCACAAAATAATAAAGCTATTGTTAGGGTATGCGGAGAATGAAATGTATACAAACCTTACCTCTATTACTCAGGAATCAGGATAGAGAGACTGCTTCCAGAATTACCACATGCTCAAAAACAAATAGCACACAAACAAACCAAACTAGAAATTTAGAATAAAGAGCTAACAATGACAAAAGAACTAGTGAGAGAGTAACATAGTAAAATCGAAAGATATATAACATTAGACAATCGAAAAGGTCGACATATAGACACGAAAACAGGAAGACAATCACGGGCAAAAATCACCTAAAGTGTAGGCAATCTAAATCCCTAAGACACACTCCTGAATCATGTCCTCAGAAAGGTACAACTCTAACAAATTTTGCCTAATCGGCTCATCAAAGTCAATTTTGGCGTGCCCCTACTCTGCTTCCCCTCGACAATGAGGGTCGACATTCCTCTAATTGGCGGTGTCGTCATTCTCCATTTCACATTCCTAAACCATCACAATCTCTACTTGTTTAAATCTTATCTGTTGTACTAGCTACTCCTAACTTTTCCCTAAACCTCATTTCTTATCTGATCTAATCTTGTGTGCCCTCACATCCACAACACCATCATCACCTCTGCTACCTTATGCGTAGGTGTCTTCTTCATAGCCTAACAATATGATCACATATAACATAGTTAGTCGAACAGCAACCCTATAAAATCTCGCCTTTAATTTAGTTGAAAATTTATTGTCGTACAATACTCTAGTGGCAGCCCTTCACCAACACCAACCAACTTGGATGCAATGAGTTACGTCACTATCTATCTCCTAGTCAATTTGTACAAACAACCCTTAATACATAAACCTAGTAACACGTTGAACTGTTTGACCGTCAATGGTAATCTGAGTGTCCTCATAATCACCAGCACCACTGAAATAACAATACCTGAAAACTTTTATGATTACGTTGTGCTAGCTACCGGCTAGTTATGTTGGTTTATTAATAAAGTTTTGCCTTTTAAAAAAAGGGGTAACTTTGTAGAATAGTAACCAAGTTTTAAGAGTGTTCTAATCAGGTCACTCAACATTCTTTTTTTATTAAAATTAAGGGTTTTTTCATCAATTCCATAAGTAACCGTGGTGATATGAATTTTTGTTTCTTTTTTCCCTTTCATTTGATGCTAACGTCCAATGATGACGTGAATTTTAACTTGTTTTTTAATTTTTAATGTAATTAAAGTGTTTTTATTTTTAATAAATAAAATTTGATTATTAATATAATCCGACCTTAGCATCTTATGATCCATTTTTCTCTTGACACATGAAAAAAAGGACATGGCTCAATTTGAATGTTAAGTTATCTAATTGAGACAAAAACGATACGAGTGACCTAATTAGAACACTTTTGAAACTTGGTTACTATTATGTGACATTTTCCCAATGAGTTATATCATAAATAGAGTTATTAAATAGTGTAATTATAACATAACCTAGTCCATAACAATTGATTGTATATTTTATCAATGTTTTAGGCTCTTAGCCTTAGTCTTAAAGATTACGTCGATAAAAGAAAAGTAATAAGTGAAATACCTGATGAAACTAGGAATATTTCATCGTCAAAATTTAGTAAAACTTTGAAAAATACAAATTGTACCTTATAATAGGAATATTTCATCTTCTAAATTAGTTAAACTTTGAATTTATAACTACAAATTGTACCTTATAATAATCAAGAGTAAACTACACTTTTTATCTACGGGCCGGGATTTGGTTCAAATATCATGTTTCATCCACTCTTAATAATTTTGATACCGACGTTTCAAAATTTAAAATGTTTCATCCCTGAAATTCACAGACCCTAATGATTCTGTTAAGCTAGCACTGTATGCCCCTTACGTGAGAGGTAAATGGTCTTTAAACATATAATGTTGTCTTTAAACTAACGAACCCTAACGATTCTATTAAGTTGTCTTCACCTGGAACCCATCCCCTTTGTCACCATCTGCGTTCTTCACCATCGTTTCAATTATTGAACCAATAGTGTTAGAAGTAGATAGATTAAGGGCAAATGCCATAAAAAACCAATATACTTTTTGTTTTTTTTCTCATAAAAGGCCCTAAACAACTTTTTGTGTATAAAAGTATCTCCAAATGTTAAATTTGAACAAAATTATGAATCATTTTTTACTTATGGATATCACATTAGAAAAGAATTGAGATTAATTAATGTTTTAAGTAGTATATGTGACAAACCAAAGTATGTTCACTGTAATATACTAAAAGTCACGAGCGTGGATGACATAACTTAAATAATTAAATTAAAAAAAACATATAAAATGGTATGTATAATTTAAATTGTTTAAAAGTATAACATCTGATCATAATTAGGATATTTTTTGTTAAAGTTTAACATTTCAATGGACTTGTATGATACAAGAGTAGAAAGTATGTTGTTTTTATGTATAAAAAATGGTTAGGGGTTTAATAAGACAAAAGAAAAGTATGTTGGTTTTTTATGTGCAATAAAAAGTTGAGAAACTTTTATGAGAAAAAAAAGAAAGTATGTTGGTTTTTTAAGTAAAAAAAATGAAACAACTTTTATAAGAAAAAAAAAATATATGTTAGTTTTTAATTACATCTACCCATAGATTAAACATGACGTTTGAAGGAGCATTTTACTCAAAAATTAAAATGGGGAATTATTGTGTATCAAGATGCCTACGACACTTTTCGTATATTAATCATGTGTGAGGTTCAATTATTGAATTAATTAGTTAGCTGATATTATTGTATATTCATAGTCAAAACTCAATTTAAAGAAAATATAAACAGATCAACTTTGTCAGCTTATTTATAACTTAAAAAAGAGTATTATTATTTCCATGAGCTCATAATAGCTGTACCCTGAATAAACTATTATTTATTTGTTTGAATTATGAAAGGCCATATTTCTAGTCCTACGGCATGTTAAAACTAAAAGGATAAAATAGTCACTAAAATATATCTAATTGTTTTTATTATTATTATTATTATTATTATTATTATTATTATTATTATTATTATAATTATTATTATTATTAGAGTTTTCATCGTTAATTCGAATAACGTAAGCCAACTACCGTTATGTCCTTATAGGTGCTTTGAATGTGAAGCAATTTATTTTATTTTAGATTATAATCTTGTGTATTACACAAGTTTAAAGATAGAACTCATGTAAATTTATAATGGGACAAAAATTATATAAGTGAATTATTTTTATATATACACTAATTTACAAAACTTAGATATTTTTAATTTTTTGTTTTGTTATCAAATTGAGGTGGCAAAGCTGTAGAATTATATAGAGGACGCTTCCAATGTTTAATCCAAAGGGTTTGGAACATGAGTAGCTTTTATAGGCGATGAATTTTGCTTTCATGTATATACTTCAGTTTCTAACACACATACCCGCACCGGTTTTCAAAGTTCAAATGTCAAAAAAAGTTGTACAATATTTAAGCAACGCAGTGGCGGATTCAGAAACTTCTTTCGGTGGGTTCGTTTTGATAATTTTCACTATTTTTTTCCAAATCATACAAAGTTCTCACTAATTTTTTCCATTTCTTCCAAACCAAGTGAGTTCATATGAACCCACAAAATAGGGCTGGATCCGCCACTGAAGCAACGTCAATGCATTTCCAAAAGCACTCGCATGATTTTCAAGAATGCTAGAATATCTAAACTATATAGTAGATATTTTTAATAAACAAACAATGACAGAAATAAAGAATTAAAACGATAAAACAAAATTATGAAGAAATTTTAATAAAAATTTTGACTTATCAAATACACATCTTGTATCTAAAAAGCATAGGAAGTATTTCGGTAATTTGGTTAAACCAAGTTAATTATTAAGATTGATTCAATAACAAATTTGTATTTCAGTGTAAGCGGTTGTTTGACAACTTCTAAATCAGTAAGTGTTAAACCAGTAAAATGACTAAACCATTAACAGCCAGTATAATGCTTAACCATTCAGAGGCAAATGTCTAACCAATTCAGATAAGAGGTGTTAACCATTCAGACTTAGTATAATGCTTAACCATTCAAAGGCAAATGTCTGAACCATCCAAACATCTGCTCGCGAAACAAACAGAACTATTAGGTGTTGAACCAGTAAGAAATCTGAACTATTAAAAGCCCATTAAGAGTTGAAACAAACAAACCCTAAATTGTTTCGGGTCATTTCTTGTGAGGGATGCCCTTGTCGAAGAAAACCTTTTATTTATAGGAGGCTCTCTAGTTTTATAGTTTATACCCTGCCTAACAGACTAAATTGTATCTTTGGGCTTATTGATATTGGGCTCAACTGAACTAGGCCTAGCATGAAGGGTTTTGATCAAGAAGTAAAAGAGAAAATTCACTATCTTTGTTAGATTTTTTTCATCAAATATTAGTTCCATCAATTCTAATTAAACCCAATAACTTTTATATACTCTATTACTAAAAGACAAAAGTCGTATAATTTTGCTGAATTGTTTTTATTGTTTTTTTATTTATTTTTATTACATTTTCCAAAAGATACAATGCACTTTGTGATACAACTCTGTGGTTATACCATTATCCGAAGCAATTACTAATTTTAAAAGGTAGAATATGTGTTTAGGTCTGAATTTAATTTTGATTATCGATCCACTAACCACTTAGCCCCATAGATATGGGCTCAGTCTAACACAAATGATAGCCCATTCAGAGTAGTTAAATGATCTACAAACCTTTTTTTTATTATTATTATATGTTAATAGCATTCACATTTGAATCTTCATCTTTAAAATTTGAACATTTTCTCTATTTTACATTTTCATCAAAATTTCTATCTATATCTTTATCTTTAAACTTTAGAGTTTTATGAATAATGATTCTTTAAATATAGAAATTTACTATTTATCATCTTATTAAATATTTTTGAGTATCTAAGATAATAAACTAAATGCTTGTGAGCGGGATAAAGATAGAGATGATAAATTAAATAAAATTTTTAGATAAATTTAAAGAAAAGTAATACTTGGATAAATTAGAGGGATGAAGATAGAGATTCAATTGTAGATGCTCTTATAAAAAGCACGGTTGACTCGGTTGGGCTCTATATAACTTTATGATTAAATTTTACTTTTAATTCAAAATGTAAGAAAAACGACACGTTGAATTCCTTAATGGTATTTTTTTATTTATTAACTATGATCCTAAAGTTTGTTTATTTTTAAAATTTGAGGTAACGAGCGTCTTCTTAAACTTTTAGAGACATAAATTGTTTAGTGACGCCGAATTTTTTAAACAAGATGGCGAAAAAAAGCAACTTGTGAGTGCATGTTGGATTTTTGTGGGGGCGAAGTTTTATTGGGGTCGAGGTTACCGATTTTTCACTTGTGGTATTAATTTTATCGAAAAATTCTGAATTTTTTTAGTATAAAATATTGAATTTTTAAAAGTACGGCCCGCTAAATTTCCGTTCATGCTTTGCTACTGAATTTCGAAACAAGTGTCCGTTAAATATTTGAGACAAAATTTATGAGCAAGAAAATTAGGCTTGGTAAACATACGTGTGAAACATATCAAGTATATTAAGCTTCTTGAAAGTTTATTCAAGGTTTATACTTTTAGTAACACTTTTCATTTAAAAACAGCACCATAACTATTAATATCTCATTTATTTTGACTTTGAAGGACAATTTCTTAACTCAAAGCTCTTAACAATAAAAATGTGAAGTTAACTTTTTATTTTTCTTAACAGCTAAAATCACATCACACTTTTTCTTTATAATATTTTTACTCATAACTATTTAGTTGAGGAACACATCACTTTATCAGCAGACTATCCCTTTAAAGACAAAATGCAAAGTTTTTTTTTTTGAAATGTAAACTTCACTAGAACCACCAACCCACAAAACGGGGCGGACACACGACACACGCTACATAAATACAAAATTACACCAATCGATCCACAAAAACGACAGATTTTTAGTTCTATTATTCAACTATAAAAAGCCTAACGATTTGATTTTGCTGACAATAGCTTCCACCTTTGCTTGTTTGCCATATAGCCCAACACCCAATCAAAACAACACCACAGTGTTGTGCAGCTCTAAAACCTCTTTAACAGAGCTAACTGTTATCGGCTGAAGATTACACCAAACCAAACATGTTGCCAAACCGAAAATGCAAAGTTAAGTACTGAGAATTATACATACACAATACTAATTATGTAACTATTAGGACAATGTTGACTTAGGATTTCGGCTGCAGCACTAGCACCTTCATCATAGTTTTTGTTGATATATTGTTTTTTTGGTTACCGTTGGTATGTAACAGGTCTTAGTATTTTGACACTTATGCTTACTGAGTATTAAAAATGTAATTATAAATTTATAATTTTGCATCGAAGGGCCTTTGAAGTATCAGTATTCAGGTGTGTAAAATAATGTATACCGTCTTGTGATAGAAAATAGTGTAAAATTAGAAGTAATTTAGATCGTTGTTAAGAAAAAATAATAAAACAGATAACTCTTGGAGTCATTGGAGGGTCGCTAGCCGGTCATGGGCTTGCAAATCTGGTAATTAACATAATGAAATATTGCTTATCAACAATTACTTAATAAATAATACTATTATATTAATTACTGTTACCAAGATTCCTCTGTTGTGTTGGCACTTTAAGCTATTCGACAAATAGTTCAACATACTTTCTAAAAGGGTATGTGTACACTTAATAAATAATACTATTATATCTTTGTTTATTTGATAAACAAATTGTTTTCTTGTAAAAAAGATTGTTGGAATATGCTTGGAGATAAAATTTACGGGTTTAAATGAGTCAAGCCACTCGTTAATTACTTGGGATCGACTTATTTAAAATTTGACATGAGCCAAGCATAAACGATAAACCTTGAATCGAGCAGAGCTTAAACAAGCTCGAGCTTTTATTGAGAATTATTTAGTAAGTTTGAGTCCAAGCTTCACATATCGAGCATGAGCTTAAAAGATCTTTTATTTATACATTTATTATATATAACGAATAATGGATTTTAATAATTTCAACTATTAACAATTGGCCGGCAACAGTTCCAACTACAGAATTATCTACTGATGCTCCCGCCTTTTACACAATGTCCAACAACGAGCCTTTTCTAACTGAGATCTAACCTAGTTAGTTTTTTTTATGACTTAGACGCTAACGTAGCAAAAACCTTTGTTATTTAATGAGTCGATTGCTTATGTGACACTCTTATCACCATTCCACCTCCACCACCACCACCATCAGCCATCACTACCACTTGTCACCACCCACCTCCCACAACCACCATCAGCCACTACCACCACCCGCCACTACCCATAACACCTACAACCCGTCTACAATATGGAATCTAATATGTGTTAATCTTCCAGAATTGTTTATTACTTGATTTACTATATGATTGTTACTATCATTGTGTTGTACTCACAATTTTCCACATATAAACGAATAGAGGGACAACACAAGAAGTCGAATTATTCGTCGCATATTCTCTAATACCAAATATAATTTTAAGTCACATTGTCCCTCGTATAACTTTTAGTTGTATCATATATTGTCCCCCGTATAACTTTTAGTTGCATCATATATTTCTTTATACTTAGTAAAAGGGGTTGGGTTTGTGAGGTAATAAACAATAAGAAGCCTTCATCGCTAGGAGTGTTCTTCTAACTTTCTTTTCTGTTGGGTTTTGAGTTTTATAGATCGGGTTATTCAGTTTTTTAATTGGGAAAATGTGGCCTGATAATCGACCAATTTAAAGTTTGGGTTGGTCGGTTTTGGGTTAGTTCTGGTCAAATTGTTTGGTTTTCGGGTTCAGATGTCAAGTGAAACAAAAAACTATTTTTTTTTACAAAATATCATCAAAATTCATATGGCTACTATAAGATATCATAGAATTCAAACATCATTTGACAATATGATATAGTAATGTTCAAAAGTCCAAAACTTAATGTTCCAAATATTGGAGACTTCAAAACAAAACAAATCTACTAAAAAAATAAATGTACGGGTTTTTTCGGGTTTCTCGATCGGGTTGTTTAGGTTTTTAGCCAGAAAAAGGTGACCCGATAATTGACCCATATAAGGTGTTGGATTCGGGTTTTCAGGTTCAGGTCTTTTTGGGATTTTCTAATTCGAGTGCAGATGGCTTTAGATTCAAGTCGGGTTTTAGATAAAAATGGACACCCCTATTTGCCGCAATTGTTATTTTAAGCTATATATACGTTCGAATCAATAACAAAACACACACTTACCCAATAGCCCAGAAGGGGCAACCTCCTTTTCCTTTCTCTATTATTAAGCTTTTTAGGTTTATTTTTAAGTTAACTTGTTTGGTTTTTAATACTTTTGACCACACTCTTACGGCGTGATTTTTATTTCTTTATGTTTCTATGTGAATTGTTATTAAAAATGAAATGTGAATATACCAATGAAAAAAGTAAAAAAAAATATTTTTATGAAAGCTTCAGCATAAATTTGTCTTCGAAACCAATACTTGAATTGCGAATGGAGAGTGGTAATATTTAGGATTCATTAAAAAATTAAGAATACATTCCTGGGAGAAAGCCTTCCCGTATTGGGCAATAATATTTTTTTAACATCTAATTAGATCGGGTAATCATTAACCACCGTAACATCGCACGAGTTGATCGCCTAGTCATATTCTAAAAGGCGAAGTAGTAGTTACAATCGTTTGAATAAATCGTTTCAATGGTTAAATTTCACACAATTTCCATAAGATCATCTATAATTGTAATTTACTAACGATTAAATGGATAAGAGAGATAATGCACGTCTTTTGTCCATCGTTTCGATTTAAATCTCGTTTCATATTTTTTTTAAATTAAATGAGTTTTTATAAATTTCATTATTTTTAAATTATATTACAAGATCAACAATTTTAGATTTTGTAATTCTAGTATATAAAACTGCCATTAAAAAAACGTTCGTATTTACACAGTGCGTTGTATATATAACCCATTTAAATGATCCTTACGTTTGTCCAGTTTTGTAACTGGTTTTGTCACGTCATTACACGAGAACGAGTCTGGGATAAACGACAGTTTTGATGACCGAACAAGACAAAGTAGATATCCAAGAGGGAGCGTCAATTTACAAGGCATGAATGGGTATGCAAAACCGCATCATAAACAAATGCACCCATAAAACTTGTGTTTTTACACGTAATACTTCTTATGACTTTCGAAAAAAAAACCCGTTATCGCACTCTATACATCTATCTATATAATAATCATGTTTAATTGAGAACGTTTCTCAAAATAGCATAGACACGTATTATCTTGAATGAATCGAGGCATATGCCTTTTTTTAATATCAATGTTCGTGAGTAGAGAAAATAAGGCATATACTTGCAATACCACCCTTTCAAACACAAAGTGTAGTTTATATTTTAAATAATTTACCATTTACCAATCTATCTAAAAAATCGGTTGAAGGGTTAACTACACTTCTTAAAAGTAAGTTATCTAATAATAAACGTACATTTTATATAATTATGCTTTTTTATGTAATTATATATAAAGTGAAGTTAACTTTGCTATCAATAATTCGTTAAAAAGTACCATATAACTATTTAGTTCTCGTATACACGCGAGAAGTACCAATAATACGTCGTTTGAATCCACATATGTATACACGTTATATGTAATATAATATATGCACATGTGTCTATATATATATGTGTGTATATGTATGTATACATATTTTTATACCTTTTAAAAATAAAAAAATTAGATAAGTATGCATATATTTATAACTTTTAAAAATCAGAAAATTTTAGATAAAATTACAAAAAGATTGAGAAGAGATAAATACCTTTTTTCCAGCTTTTACCCTTTTCATTAAAGTAGTTTATTTATGAATTTTAACATAATATCAAGTCTAAAATTAACACCTCTGTATATATACGGGAGTGTTTAAATGAGAACCTAAATGTATGTTGAAAACTGTGAGAACCACATAAAAAACTTGTATTTGATCTTTAAGTGTAATACGTAAGGTGGTTAGATAACCGCCCACCGCATTAACTTTTTATTCTCCATTAAGTCATCATGCACTAAATACAAGTGATTTATACGATCTCACAGTTTTCAACATAATATTGTCCGGTTATACAAATAACACCCCTTTAATATGTATGTGTTATCTTTTTCCCTTTTCAAACGAATAAATTTGTAAAAGAGAGGATATCTTGGTATTTGATGCCTTTGGACTTCATATAGCGTTCTATTAAAGCAAAATTTTAGCCAGGGGACACATATACACTGTTTAATTCAATTAAAATTATATTCTCAACTAAATCTAACAAAATGTGGCTTTCTAGACCAATCAACCTAGGGAAATCAGAGAATCAACCAAGAGGATTCACAATTCGATCAAATACAATGTGAGTTTATCGAATATAAATAAGTTTTTTTAACGACGAATTTCTTCTTTCTTATAAAACTTAAACTCAATACCTCATATTTAAGTCTATACGGTGTGAGGTAAGGCCCTTAGTCACATCAGTTAGGTGCCCCGCCCCCCTCCCCCTCAACACTACCCCTCATCCGCCAATGGAGGGCGTCATCTTTGCCTCACCATTTGTTTAACGAGCTAAAGAAGAAAAGGGGAGCCATATGTTTCTCATCCAATCAAATTCATTTGTTTGATTCTTTTCTTTTTTAATTTATTTAAAAGGGGTACTATAGGGGCTTTATTCCACACCACCATTGTTACTCTAAAACCTACATAACACCTATGTGCCGCTGACATGGCGTGATAAAGCCTCTTAAGGCTTTATACCACACCGAATAGCCTTAAGTGTTTTAGATATAATCTCACCAAAATTTTAAAACTCAAATAAGCTTAATATCTTTTATTTTAAGTAGCTTATTACTATTAGAACATTAAACTACTTCAACCATATTTCTAAACCAGTATATTTTAAGTTCAAAACTTCTCTCCACTTTATCTTGGGTTCAAACTTCTATGCCAACATATTTATTAATTAAAGGAAGGAAACAATACTATAAGAAGCTCGTGAATTAGTGTATAGACATTATTGTCTAGTAGAGATGGATATGATTGAGCAGATTCAAGGATGACACGATGATACTCCAGTGGTACGTCAGTGATCTAAAATTGCCGTTAAAAAACGAAACGGATTTCATCCTCACAAGTTTACTCTACAACTCCTTCACATTTTGCAAATACATAAATGACACAAACATAAGACTAACATTAAGAATAGTGTTTCTACGTTTGAACTTTTAATAAAGTGTAGTTTCAAGTTTTGTAATAGTTATTTGAATAACAAAATATTCGTGAAGAATACGTGTTTCGAAATTTGGTTTTTCAAAACATGTTCAACTTTTAAAGCATGAAGTACACATGGTTGATGCATTATTATTCTGGATTCGGTAATTTCTTATCTGGAAGAAAGAATTATTCTTGATTCTTTTCTATATTTCTATTTCAATCTTGTGTGTCCACGTATGGCAATTCGGCCATCTTGGACTCTTCATCCATCTTGATAATTTTTTTTTTGTTTTAAATCATGATGAATAAAAATATGGGAATTCTAAATCTAAAGGGTCGTATTTTGATTGATATTTGGAGATTTCGTTTTGGAGCATTAATATTAATTAACCAAAATAAGAGTATAAGAACATATGGGGGCATTACGGCTCATCACGTCGATGACTCCCGTATGAAACACCTAAATGCAAGAGTGTAAAGGGGGTGCGTGAGACGATGTTTATGTTACCTTGTATCTTTTATATTAGATTTATTAACCTACCACCGCATTTCAGATTCACACACACAAGTTTTGGGTGTGAAGGTGAAACCCCTCAATAGCACACGTGACGGTAATTCACCATAACACATGGTCTAAGCTGCGCTATCAACAAACAATTTTATAGTTGACAAGAGAAAGAAACAATTATCTGACACCGATAATTCTCATATAATAACTGGTATTGTATATTTATAACATAAAAATGAGTTAATAACCAATTGATGTTGATAATTCTAATATAGTAACTAGTTCGACCGAACCTACTCCATGAAATGTAGTTTTTTTTAAAGACAAAATTCTTTTAGTTCTGTCGTTTGCGGGACTTGAACTTAATGTTTAAAAGACTTTGTCTTTGTCAATGGACCACCTCTCTCTTGGTCCACGGAAATGTGGTTAGTTGTACAACTCAAAAATGTAGTTACCATCTTTATAAAACTATTTAAATAGACATAAGAGTGAAATAGATTTTATAACCGCATTAGTAAACTTGTGCCACTCATTTACAATTCTACAAATTTCACTTCACGTGTCATATATATATATATATATATGGAAAGGTTCATTTAAGAATAAATTTTATGTGAGAAGAAAAACATTAAATAGTTTATAACTACTCTCATTAATTATGTTATCTCTCATTAATAAAAAAAACATTATATCCTACACATTTCAAAATTTATCCTATATATATCTTATACTTATCGGAATTTACCCTACACAAATGTAAATGTACCCTACACATTTCAAAATTTATCCTACGCATACTAAAATTATCTTACACATGTCGAAAATTGTTCTTCACCATAAATTATTTTATCTTGAAAGAGTATATTAAAAAACAAGTTACAAGTTTTATTAATTAGCTAATTAATTACAATTATAGATTTATTTATATGCTACTTTTCATAATATGAAATACACACATTAAATGAAGTAAATAGACAATTTCTATTGGTTTAAAAGTTATTCTTTTTATTCTTACAAAATTTTTCTTCTCATTTGAACTCTCCACATATATATATATATAAAAAAAAATAGCAATTTTAATTTCAACTACAAAACACACATTATTCCGACCATAGTTACATTTTCTTTCCACAAATTTTCTTTTTGATTAAACTATATATTTATATAATTATCGAATTAATAATACCAACCCACTAAACAACCCAAATACCACCTAAGCATGCTGTTTAACCTACGCCCTACATTTTTCTATCGTGCGCCACTTTTGTCCACTCGCACAATCAGCGTGTATATATATACACGTACAAATCTTGTTTCGCCCCGTGTCTTAGCTGTGCATCAAAAGCCCTAAACACATCTCTACTCAAAATCAACCAGATAGCGGTAAATTCTGTGTTTCCGGAGTTTAATTCGCTTGTTTTTCATTATTTCAGATTCAATATCTGTTTTTATTTGATATCATGTTGATGTGTTGAATTTGCATGTCATAATTCTGTTATTTGTATCGAATTGAATGCTGATAATTGAGAAATTTAGGTTTTTAATGGTCTGCTTTTGTCGAAATTGAGTTTTATGTATTAATAAGATTTTTTTCTTTTGTTATTTTAATGATGATGGATTGATTGTTGCAGGGGTTGTTGATTTATGTTTTGATTGAAAAAGAAGAAGAAGAAGAAGAAGAAGAAGAAGAAGAAGAAAAAAAGAGACATTTTTTGGGTAAATTATTGCTTTGAGCTTACTTTTTTGACTTGTTAGTGTATGGAAATGAAATATTGAACAATTGTAAAATATTGAACTATAAATTTTGTTATTTAATAGCAAAGAATAGGTCTTCATTGGCTGCTTATTTTATATTTGGTCTTATGCATATGGATATAATTTGTTTTTTAAAGCCGTGATTGCCAGAAGCTTATGGTTATAGTCATTTTGATGCTTCTTGAGTCAGATCCTAATTTTTGTTATTGGTTATTTGGTTTTCTTTTATGTGTTTGTATAAAGTTTGTACTTTTTAATAATAGAGGGCACATATTGTGGTAGTGATTTTATGCCCTTAGGTTTGAGTAGGCAGCCGAATATGTCGGGATCGGATTCTTTAAAAATTAAAACAGATCAGCACAACTATAGCCAAACGCTCGTAAACAGGACAGAAGAACATAGTGATTTGGGTGGTTAACTCCTCAAGGCTAATCCACTAACACAAATTCACTAATAAATCATGCTCAAACTCTCAACACTCTTTAATAGGCTCTCCAATACTCTCTCGAATGCCACTCACACACATACATAGGCTAAACTTATTGCTCTTCGAATCAACTTATTTCTATATGTGTTAATCAATACTTTGTTTTTTGAGAAACGTTATAAATTCCTCAAAAATAGTTTTATGAAATGAACAATTGTATGTTATTGGCCTGTTAAATTTTTAGTTGCCAACATATTATTCCTTTTGCTTGATTATTGCTGTGGAAATGTTAGATTCTTATATACAGTCACATCTACTTGTATGAAAGCTTTATAATCTGTTTTTTGTGAGTCTATCCATTTACTAAACCTCATACGACTTGCATGAAACAGGATGGGCATTTCAAGACGCTGCACCAGAGCATACTTGCAGAACTTCTGTTAGCTGCTATAGTTGATTAATAAAGGTTCAGATTAATACATAAGCAAATGGATCGACGTGATACTTCAGGTTTTGTCAGTGGGGGTGCTACGTATTTTCCGTATGTTGACAGCTGACCCTAGATCTTTAGCATAGAGAAACACCTTCGATTTTGTAGATATTATTTATATCCCGGAAGTTAGTTCAAATGTTCTTTTGCTAATAAGATTTGATCAAATCAAAATAAGAGACTTGCGGATAACTTGAATGGATTCTAGGTTCTACAATACGGGTTTTACCACCGATACCACATTACGCTTGGATTTTCCAGGTGTCTTCAATAGTTCAATTCCCGCCTCAATAGGTATCAAACGGAAATGGGGTTCGGTAAATGGGTCAATGGATGCACAAACCGGGTTACCGTTTAGCCTCTGGCCGGGTCACCCTCCAAGCTCATCTGATAGCAAGGCGAGTTCTGCCACTGGATGCACCAACATGTCTTCCGCTAAAGAAACCAATGAAGAGTCGTCAATGGATCTTGAGTTGGACTTCAGTCTCCATCTTGGCGGTGAGAAGACACCTGTTAAAAAGAAAGTGTCTACCTGTGAACAACCATCAATGGTTGATCTGGAGTTAAGTCTGTTTTCCATGCCCGATGAGTCTGATGTCACGACGGTTCAGCCTAGTCCGCGAACCGTCTGTTCCGATTTCAATATGAACAGTCGGTCAATAAGTTCAGTAACGTGTTCATCTGGGATCACAGAGCCACATCAGCAGCAGCAGAGAACCAGTAGTACGAAGACATGCCAGTTTGTCGGGTGCGGTAAAGGAGCAAGAGGTGCTTCGGGTCTTTGCATAGCGCACGGTGGTGGTCGTAGATGTCAAAAACCCGGATGCCATAAAGGAGCCGAGGGCCGAACCGGATACTGTAAAGCTCATGGCGGTGGTCGAAGATGTGAGTTCTTGGGGTGCACCAAGAGCTCAGAAGGACGGACCGATTACTGTATAGCTCACGGTGGTGGACGAAGGTGCAGTCATGACGGTTGCACCCGTGCCGCTAGAGGGAAGTCCGGGTTGTGTATACGCCATGGTGGCGGTAAGCGATGCCAGAAGGAGAATTGCACCAAGAGTGCCGAAGGGCTTTCCGGTTTTTGCATTTATCATGGTGGTGGCCGCCGGTGTCGGTTTCCGGCATGCACGAAAGGTGCTCAGGGTAGCACCATGTTCTGCAAGGCACATGGTGGCGGGAAAAGGTGTACGTTTGCAGGGTGTACCAAAGGTGCGGAAGGAAGTACGCCGTTCTGCAAAGGTCATGGTGGTGGAAAACGTTGTGCATTTGAAGGCGGTGGTGTTTGCCCGACAAGCGTTCATGGCGGAACCCTGTTCTGTGTGGCGCATGGTGGCGGCAAGAGATGTGTGGTCTCCGGTTGCACTAGAAGTGCGAGGGGGCGGACCGACTGTTGTGTCCGCCATGGTGGCGGTAAGAGATGCCAGTTTGGAGGGTGCGGAAAAAGTGCACAAGGTAGTACGGACTTCTGCAAGGCCCATGGTGGTGGAAAGAGATGCTCATGGGGACGGGCTGGTTCGGAATATGGTGTCAATGACGTTGTTTGTAATGCGTTTCCCAGGGGGAAAACGGGTTTATGCGTCTCTCATGGGCTTTGGTTCAGGATAATCGAGTCCATGGTGGAGCCACCTTGGGAACTCTGGTTCATGAGACTGCACCCACCCATTCTCAAAACTTGAATGAAATGTTCTTTCCTCCACAGGTGGCACCCGATGCTACACAACCAGGTGTGTTGCTTCAAGTTTTAGACCTAACCACAGGAATCTGGTGGCTGGACCACGGTTGTCAACAGGTGCAGAAGGGAGGGTCCATGGTGGGAGTTTGATTCATTTGCTAGCAGCGCGAAGCTCTGGTGGCTCGTAAAATTCATGAAAAGTTATCGCAGTGCCTCAAAATTTGTTATGAAATGGGTGTTGGTAGCATCAATCTTTGTTTGGTTTGTTTTCAAAATTTGTTTAAGCAAAAGAATGTGTGTTGGGTGTATGAATAAGCGAATATCTTTTGTATATATGGCAATTGCACCATGTTGTTTGTGAATACCTTCTCTTTCTTTTGACATGTTTTATATGCAGTTACGCAACACATGCCTCACCCAACCTTAAACCAATACCAATGCTCTCAAACTTGTTTCAGCTTTCAGTAGAAATCCCTTGAGCCTTGGACCTCTTGATCATCCACCAATACGTCGCCTCTTTAACGTCTTTGATATACTTGTAAGGCGAAGTGTTTGCTCCTTTAAAAACCTTATTATTACGCTTCTGATATCCAGCTCCCAAGCCATTGTTAGCAGCTCCTGGAGAGACTCAAACTGAGCTGGAACGGGAATTTTAACCCAAATGCCGATCCGCCACCAAACAGTTTTGGCAAAAACACATTTGGCTAAAATGTGATCTGCCTTTTCCAATTGAATACTGCAACTCGATCATCTCCCATTACCAACCGTCATGCCCCTAGCCCCACGAGCTTCCAGAGTAGGTATCTTGTTAATGACTGCCCGCCAAGCGAAAACTGTTAGGACTTTAGGAACCACAATGGAGCTCCACTTGAACAAACCCACCTGCTGCAAAGAAAAATGCACTACCTCCAACAAACCTTTTCTAACCTGCTTAACCGAAAAATCCGTTTGCACATCTGTCTTCTTCATCTTTAACCGACACCTAGCTGAGAAGACATTTCACCTGCTATATGTGTGTTTTCCAATGAACGTGGCACATATTGGCTGGTTATTATAGAAGAGTTTCCTAACGAATTACACAACCATTGTAATGAAACGATAATAATAACCATGTAATCAAAACTCATTACATCATCGATTCATAATCAAAGGTTACAAATATTACTGTAACCGACACTGCAACATATTGACAAGATGAAACGTATTAGGAGCAGCAAGTTTGACACACCGTTTAAACACATGCGTCGTTGCAAGTAAAACCTTATGTGATGGTGTTTGACATATATTTCAGAAATGAGTTCTCTTTTATAACCAAACAAAAGAAGATAGTGTAAAGTGAAACCAAGCAAATAGAGAAAAAAAAAACGTATATTTGAAGGAAAAAAAAAAGATGTGTCAGAAGTGGGATTTGAACCCACGCCCCCTCTCGGAGATCAGAACTTGAGTCTGGCGGCTTAGACCCTCGGCCATCCTTACTTTTGTTTAAGTAAACCTTTGATTTACTTAAATACAACTGAAACATGAGAACATTAGGTTTAACCTTTCTTTTTTAATTATAAATATAAGTATAAATTCTGTCTGGACTGATATATATCAAGATCTGAAACTTTCACCAAATTATTAACATTAATATTATGTAATATACAGTGACGGATCTGGAAAATCCGGATAGGGGTAACGTTTCAATGAAAAGTGGTAATGAAATAAAAAAAAACATTAATTTTTTCTAAAATTTACACTACCATCGGAGCATTAAGGGGCAACGTAGGTTACCCTTTCTATCACTCTAAGTCCGCCCCTAGTAATATATATTTTAACGTTTTATGTTGATTATCTTATTTTGATTTCATAAAGGTAGAACAAATTTCTCAAATGTTTGATTAATACCACAAATTATGTAAATGAGATTACAATAATATCGAAGTAAGATCAGATATATTTTATGATAATAATATAATATAACAAAAGGTTACATTAAATATTAAAATATAAACGTAAATGTTTTATTTAATGCAACTTGGAGGGAGATAATACTAAAAAAGCCGTATCCATTTATAGCAATTGGATCAAATAGCGGCGGTCTGACAATTTTCCCCTACTACGTTTGGTGTGCCTCCCGCATTCATGGTATCATGAAATTGAATTTTGCTCGATTATATTTGGGTTATTATATTTTACCACTATTTATTTTTAAAATTAGAACCGTTAACAGTTAATAGTTAAAATTATTAAAATCTATTATTTTTTTAAAAAAGTGACAAGATTTCTATTACGGTAATAAGTGTTTGTTTATATATCACTCGACAGATATGTGTTTGTTTATATATCACTCAAAAGAATAGATAAAAATAATGTCCTAATTCGCTTCGGTTTTAAGCATTATTATTATTTTAAATTCAGAAAACTTGCCAAGTTACATCAAAACAGAAGGTAGCCGGGCAACAAGCTGCGCTGCCAATCCTTTCTGAATTGCAAACCCTAACCTTTCAAATACAAACCCTTACCCCCTTGGGGTTGAACAATTGCTGTAGACGACCCGTTGAACCCTCGTCAAGAAGTGGATAGCTTCTGGCGCTAGGGAGCCAAAAGTATCAAAGGCGAAAGGGACAAAGACATGCTGGTTTTTTGCGCAAGCTTTAGCGTCCTAATGAAACTTGGGTTGGGTTTATTAGATGATTTCTTTCAAGTCTTCATTGGATTTATAAATAACGAGTACTCTGCACGTTGCGACGGCTTGGTTTAAATAAAATTTATATCGGATAAAAAATAAGTATATCATAACACAAAGGTAAATTTAGCATTTCATTGAAAACCGAACAATACCAGCTAAACAACATCAGCACCAATATTCGTTTTTATAATTTTTAATTTATGTACAACATGTATTAGAGTATTATCACGAGTGTCAATATTTAATACTACTATGACAAACCAAACCGAACCAAAACCGTTCTAACGGCGGCCACATAACGCAAGTACAAATTGTTTTAACAAGTACAAATAAACCAAAATACTAATATCATTCAAATAACTCTTTTATCCTTAAAAGAAACTCGAATATACAGTTTTTTTTTTCCTAAGAAAAAAAACAAACATATCCATCTTTGGATTGAGATGATGAGCACGTGAGCAGCTCGTGACGGGTAGAAAGGCCCACACCTCAACACCGCCATTAGAAATGCACCTCGGGAGTTGAACCCCTCACAATAAAGCGGCAAATACCTCACCGCCACATAACCACCACCTCTCTTCAACATCGCCGCCGCCGCCGAAGATGACTTCTTCCGGTTACACACTCTGCTTCTGAGAAGCCGTACAGAGTGGAGAACACACAGGATTGGATCAGTTTCATATTTTGGTGCATAATTTGAAAATTATGAACCTTGACCGTCGTGTGTGATCCGTAGTTGCAGACACAGTTCATAATTCTGTGATATTTTTTTCACCTGCTGTGTGATCATTCTCATCAGGCGTTGTAGGTTTACGTGTTTGGAGAGTTGGTGAGATGGAAAACACGCATTTGTTTATGTCGGCGTTGAGTGTGGGGATAGGAGTAGGAGTAGGATTAGGGATGGGGAAGACGGTGAGTAGGTGGACCAGCGGCGGTGAGGATGCGTCGGGGATGGGACTCACGCCGCAAACGATGGAGCGAGAGATGCTGAGTATGATTGTTGATGGCAAAGACAGCAAAATCACCTTCGACCAATTTCCCTATTACCTCAGGTATTATTATTATTATTATTATTATTATTATTATTATTTATTATTATTATTATTATTATTATTATTATTATTATTATTATTATTATTATTATTATTATTATTATTGTAGTAACTGTTTCTTTGTTTTTAACTTTTTGATCTTAAATTCTAATTATCATAAAGTTAAGATGTTTTTTCTAATACCCGATGCATGCCACAAACTGTATCATTTAAAAAAAGAAAAGAAAAGAAACTTTTTTAAGCCCAATAGCGCATAGAGAAGGTTAATGTTTGAAGAAAAAAAAAATAAAAGCATAATTTTAAAACATTAAATAGTTTATAAGCGTTAACTATGTTCTCCTCGTTAATAAAACAAAAACATTTTATCTATCACACTTCAAAATTTATCCTACATGATTTACCCTACACATCTCAAAATTTATCCTTGACACATTTCGAAAATTATTCTTCACCATAAATTACTTTATCTGGAAAAATTATATTAAAAATGAGTTACAAGTTTAATTAATTTGCTAATTAATAATAATTATAGATTTACCTATATGTCATTTTTCATAATATTAAATACACACGTTAAATAAAGTAATGGAGAAAATCTATTGGTTTAAAAGTTGTTCTTTTTATTCTTACAAAATTTTTCTTCTCATTTGAACTCTCCACTTAATTAGCTAATTAATAACAATTATAGATTTATATGTCTTTTTTGATAATATTAAATACATACGTTAAATGATGTAAATGGAGAATTTCTATTGGTTTAAAAGTTATTTTTTTTATTTTTACAAAAAATTTTCTTATCATTTAAACTCTCCACATACACCTAGCCCATAAATACGAGGGGCACTTCACCCATCTACCCTAAATCCTATCAATCCTCCCACTTCACGTCACTCGTTTCATCTACTACCCTAAACTACTTGATTTAACGGCACCACTTCCCCTCCCTCCAAACGTCAACATCTTAACCCAACCCTTGCTTGCCCGCCCGTACTCACACCATGGGGACGGTGGTTGGGACCGGGTACTAGTGGGTACCCCTCTCCATAAATGATGTGTCCTTAATAAAAGGTCTTTTCGAATAGTTGATACCTGAATTAGATCCATGTCTTAAACCTTCTACGTTCACATGTAATACTATTCATAGTAGAAAGGATAAAATAAGCACATAACACGACTAAAGTCGCATATGTCGCGAAATTGTTTGGATCATCGAATATATTCGAGTATTTAACACACACGAAAATAAGTATTTTGTGATTTTTTTTTGGTTCTTTGAGTATATTTTTTATGGGGGTCTAGATATTTTCTGTGTATGATAGATATAGTTGCTCTATAAATAAATTATAGTGATGAGTATCCGTGTTTCTATTTTGGCGATGAGGGACACATGGCTCGGTGTTAGTCACACATCAAATAAATTAGTTTTCAAATGGATGATTCATTTCAAACGATGCCTTGTTTCTTTCATCGGCACTGGTGGACCAGCCTTTGTTTCCATTTTTTAGTATATTTGATTTACACGTATACTGGATGATAAATTCTCTGAACCATCACCAAGATGAGTTCCCATAGTGCCTTCTCAATTTGAAGAGGGGTAATCACGTAATTTAGTAGCGTCACCTTTTTTTCAAAATAGATTATAGATATAAACTTCTAGCACATCAAAAGGCAATCAATCGGAAAATGTTACATTAGTTAAGCCGGCACAAAAAAACTTAGTACAATTGGTTCCACATGTAAAGCATCAGCTAAAATTTAGCTGGCAGCTGGAAAAGCTGGCTAAGACAATTTGCTTGCCAAACATTAGGATGTTTTTCCAGCTGTTAGCCGGCTATTTACACGTTTGTTGTTCTGATTGCTTGTTATTGTGGATCGTGGTACTTTTCAAGGTTTTTTTAGTGAATAGCAAATTCTAGCCTACTTAGCCGGTTTAGCTTATGTGGTATTTTCTTTTACAAGTGGGCCAAGAGTCAATGTCTCCTTTGGCCCAAAAGTGGGTCAAAATATGTCTATTTTGGTGACTATTCCGTTCAGAAACTCCACCTTATCTGTGCAGAGGCTAAAATTGAACAAAACACACGATACAAATATTAATCTAAATATTAAAAACCTCGGATCGCCCATAATTTTTTTTTTATTGATGTCACTCCTTGAGAGTGTAGCGAGTCGATGTCACTCGAGGTTTACCTTGTTTATTTGGTTTGTAATGGTTGTATTTTGTTGACCGTTGTGACAGCGAACAAACAAGGGTTTTACTTACAAGTGCAGCCTTTGTTTATCTAAAGAACATCGACTTCTCCAAGCACACAAGGAACCTTTCTCCGGCAAGTCGAACTATATTGTTATCAGGGCCCGCGGGTATATTAATTTTTTTACCACGCTTGAACACATCTTGTCGGTATCGTCTAATGTTATTTTTTTTAACTTTGGGTTTACAGAACTTTACCAGCAAATGCTTGCCAAAGCCTTGGCTCATTACTTTGAAGCCAAGTTGTTGCTGCTAGATGTCACCGATTTTTCGCTGAAGGTGCTCTTGCATAATAATAATAATAATATTTCTACCGTTCGAAATTACTAATCCGCTGGTCTTTATTTTTGTTAGGTCCAAAGCAAATATGGAGGTTCCTATAAAGAAAATGTAAGGATTCTAAACATTTCTTTTAACTATGATTATTACTGTGTTCATGATTCATGAACATGTTTGTATAGGCCTTTCAGAGGTCCACTTCAGAAACAACGTTGGCACGAATGTCTGACTTACTTGGATCAACACTATCTATGTTTCAAACCAAACAGGAAGCAAAAGGTACTCAATATCAGAAGTTCCATTCACACTTCACTTCACGACCAAGAAAATGTTGTAACGATCTTTCGGTATTGCAGGGACGTTGCGTAGACAGAGCAGTGTTTCTGATTTCGGATCAAGGTGTGACACAATTCTATCGATGAAAATACCGACATGTGATCGACAAAAATAAAATATTAATCATCTTTTATTTGTAGGGGGTCCGAAACTTTCTCAAATTCTCCAAATCTTAGGAGAATCGCATCTTCATCGACTAATATGGAAGAGCTTGCTACTAAATGTCCAACAAATCCAGGTAAGTTATTTATTCGAAATAATCATAAAGCGAAAAATAAGATACGCTTCTGGTTATGTTCGGCATTTCATTCTTCGCAGCTCCACTTAGGCGCACAAGCAGCTTGGCATTCGATGAGAAGCTTTTTATACAAACGTTATACAAGGTATACCATCTATGTAGTATTGCTGATATATCGGTTATCGGTCACCTGGTGAGATATCGGTGCAAAATATCGGTACTGGGATCCTCAGCGTATTGACCGATTTTCTTGATATCAGTGCATTTCTTCTTACTTCTATCATTCGTCTTTCTTCTTATTGCTGGTATTAGTGTTTTAACTTTTAAGTCTTAATTGTTGATCGTTAGTGTTAAATGTTGATGTTTTAAGTCTTAATCAGTTCCTAGTTGCTACAATGTGTTTTGCAAGTTGCAAAAGTTAATTTGTTAATGATAGGAGAGTATACTGAATTGTTAGTGTTAAATTGCTATATATAAATTTAGCATGATATTAAAATTACTGATATCCGATTTTTTACTGCATAGTATACCGTCTCTTGTCACAATTCTTGCTTTCTTCTATGTCAATATTCTTAATAATCTTTTCTTGAACTTTTAGGTTATTGCTTTCATATCCAAGAGCGGCCCAATGGTGTTATATCTCAGAGATGTCGAAAAGCTTCTATGCAGATCACAACGATTATACAGCCTATTCCAGAAAATGTTAAAAAAGATATCCGGACCGGTTCTGATTATCGGGTCACAAGTTGTGGACTTAGAAAAAGACTACAGAGAATTGGACGAGAGAATTACTTCGGTATTCCCATACAACATCGAGATCAAACCTCCACAAGAAGAAAATCATCTGGTTAGTTGGAAAAGTCAACTTGAAGAAGATATGAAGATGATCCAGTTTCAGGATAACCGAAATCATATTAGTGAAGTGCTTGCTGCTAATGATCTGGACTGTGATGATCTTGCATCTATTTGCGTGGCTGATACGATTGATCTTAGCAATATATAGAGGAGATTGTGGTATCAGCGATTTCATATCATTTGACACATACTAAGAATCCGGAGTATCGTAATGGAAAACTAGTTATATCTTCCGCAAGGTCTTATTCGTCATTTTATATCCATCTTTTTCCTTGAATGTTTCGGGGACTTACTTTACTTGGTTCGCGCAGTTTGTCGCATGGATTGAGTCTGTTCCAGGAAGGTAAATCCGTTAAAGACGCCTCAAAGGTAACGAGAAAGCGACAACCCATAACACAGTTACTCGAGTTTCCGATATTAATTCTTTTTTTTTTTGCAAACAATTATGCATTTGTTAGGGGTGTGCACGGTTCAGTTCGGTTTTATAGTAAAACCGAAACCATAACCATAACCAAAATGTTTGGTTTTCGGGCATCGAAAACAGTTCGGTTTTTTCGGTTTTAGCAACGGTTCCGTTAGGTTTTTTTTTTGGTCTTTGCAACAAAATTACATGAGATTCAAAAATAAAAAGTATAATCCAAGATTTAAGAATATTTTCTTAGATGTTTACAGTTAATTTTTGTTCAACCAGTTTAACTAATATTGTTACACATAAACCTAACCTTCTAATCTATTGTTATGTTTCTTTAAAGATCTTATTAAGACAGTTTCTTTTATAGTACTTTGAAAATTATTTAATTTATATATTGTTAAATTTTGTCTTTTCTTGTAGGCAATGGATGATTCATTTTAAGATAGATAAACATGTTAAAGTTCTTATTATAAATACTTATACGTAACATTTAAGAGTAAAACTAATAATCCCTAAATCAATATATAACAAACATTATAAGAATAAAACTAATAATTCCTAAATCAATGTATAACGAACATTTATAAAATAAACAACTTTTTAGGTTATGCGGTTCGGTATTTTTTGGTTTTAAAAAAATGTAAAACCGTAACCGAACCGTAAATCAGTTCGTTTTTTCGGTCTTTTGTGCAGTTCGGTTATTTTCGGTTTGGTTAAATTGGATTTTCGGTTTTCTGATCACCCTCACCATTTGTTATAGGATGCTGGTGGCCCAAAACCAGAAACGAAAGTTGAAAGCACTCGTTCTAGCGAAGCAGAAGCCTCGGCTCCTAAGAATACCGACACCGTGGCACCCACAACACCGAAAGCTCCCGTAAGTCGAAAATCGTAAAAGATGTGCTATTTTCTTTTTGGTTGAATATAATCTCTATTATAATTTGTAACTTGCTATTAGGCTGTACCTGCTGACAACGAGTTTGAGAAACGCATAAGGCCCGAAGTGATACCCGCAAGTGAGATTGGTGTGACGTTTTCTGATATCGGTTCATTGGACGACATTAAAGAATCACTTCAAGAACTAGTAATGTTACCTCTAAGACGACCCGACTTGTTCATAGGAGGCCTGTTAAAGCCATGCAGAGGGATCCTATTATTCGGTCCACCCGGAACAGGGAAAACTATGCTCGCAAAGGCAATCGCTAACGAGGCCGGAGCAAGTTTTATTAACGTCTCGATGTCCACTATTACTTCAAAGTGGTTTGGCGAAGATGAGAAGAACGTTCGAGCTTTGTTTACTCTTGCGGCAAAGGTCTCACCGACTATTATATTTGTTGATGAGGTGGATAGTATGCTTGGTCAACGGTCAAGAGCCGGGGAGCATGAAGCCATGCGGAAGATTAAGAACGAGTTCATGACACATTGGGACGGGCTGTTGACTAAACCGGGTGAAAGGATATTGGTCCTCGCTGCAACCAATCGACCGTTTGACCTTGATGAGGCGATTATAAGACGTTTTGAGAGAAGGTAATCTAATCATTATCTCACACGCACTACATATCTTAATAACTTCTTATAAGATGTTTCTGTTTCTGTGACGATGAATAGGATTATGGTTGGGCTACCGTCTGTGGGAAAATAGGGAAAAGATATTGAAGACGCTTTTGGCGAAAGAACAGATTGATGACGGATTGAACTTGAAAGAGGTTGCGAATATGACAGAAAGGATATACGGGAAGTGATCTGAAGGTAGTGTATGCTAATTTAATAGGTGATTGATTATCTGCAGACTCAATTTAACTAAATTTAACCGAGGATTAATGTGAAAATACAGAATTTATGTACCACTGCAGCGTATCGGCCCGTTAGGGAGTTGATACAACAAGAGAGATTGAAGGATATGGTAATTACCTTAATCAACTGCCACATTTCCTAAGTACTAATGTACTATTTTCTTGTTTCTTTACGTGTGACTGACGAGCAGTGTGTTTGAAATTTTAGGAGAAGAAACGCTTAGCTGAGAGTGGTGAAGAGCCCGAGTCTCTAGAAGAAAATACAGAGGAGAAGGTGATAAGGATCAGGCCCTTGAATATGGAAGACTTCAGGGAAGCCAAGAATCAGGTTTGTTTATAATATTATTACGGTAATAAGCCGATGAAAAGATAAAATTGGTTTTAAACGTTGTATGAGTCAACAGTAGACTTTGAGTGACTTCCAAGTTCAACATATTTGACTCGTTCACATTTTCGCTTAATACACTTGACCGGGTCAGATAAAAGCCAACCTGAAACGACCCATTCATCATGAGAAAAGAAATTATGTAATAAGTCCTTGGTCACTAAATCGATGGCAAATAGAAGTTTATGCCCTATTCTTTGAATCATGGATGGTTCATGTTATACTAATTGTGAAAATATTAAAACTTGTTGCTAGAACATGAATAACTACATAAGCATTATTGATTAGAGGTTCAGCATATACTCGAATACAGAATATATTTGATTGTGGTTGTTCGTCGGGTAGGTGGCGGCAAGCTTTGCATCGGAGGGATCAATAATGAGCGAGCTGAAGCAATGGAACGAGCAATACGGGGAGGGAGGTTCAAGGAAAAAGGAGCAATTATCATATTTCCTCTAGGTTTTCACCACCATACCAGACAAGCTATAAAGTCCAATAAAAAGTGTTCTAGCCAGCCAGCAATCAGATTAATTAGTTCTGTCAGAAAAAAGTGTGGGTCAGTTTGTTGGGTGGCTTACAATATGGACCCTCTATTTGAATGGTTATTATGTGTGTGCTGTAGCATTGTTGGTGTTGTTTTCCACATAAAGAGAATATGTTTGATGTTGTTGAGGCAAGTGTGCACTGTATGAGAAATGGTCTTTTGTGTTCTGTTGTATGATGGTTTCATTTCGCTAATGCAATGCAATCAACCTCTTATATGACTAGACAGAGTTGGTCCAGACTCCAGATGATTTAGCTGGTTGTGTTAACGCTCGCAAAGGCAATCGCTAATGGAATGCAATCAACCCTAGGAATTTGTATTTGGTTGTAGCATCTAGGGAATTAGGGTGTAAACAAGCTTAATCCATTCTTTGAGATCAGTTTGTCGAGATCAGTTTGTAAAAGCTTTTCACAAGCCAACAAGCATAAGGTTTGCCTCTAACTCGTTTATTAGAGAAGCCATAGCCTTTGTGAGCGTTAACTATACCCGTTTATTAAAGAACCCCTTAGCTTCACATGCGAGCTTAACACAATTCTAAGCGATTATTATTTATGCGTGCATAATATTATTATTATATAATAGATGTATAGTAACTCGTGTATTAAAGAGGCGTGAGTTTTAGGTTGTATAATGTGTTATTATTTAATAGATATATAATTACGTAATAAATTTACAAAACTGAATATAATTATCATTATGATAAAAATAAATAAATAAATAAATAACAAAGACAATACATATTATATTGTATATAAAAAGTGTATTTAATTTTATATGTTGAAAAATATATAATAAAATGTTTAAAAGTTATGATTATGATATAAAAAAAAACAACATATTCTGTTGAATACAAAAAGAAGTGTTTAATTTTATATATTGAAAAATATATAATAAAATGTTTAAAGTAATGAAGCCTGAACTTAAAAAACAATTAACAAACCAAAAATAATTAAAATTCAAAAGATGTGTCGCTTGTTTATATATGTAGCATATATATATAGTAAAGTTCAACCAACAAAAAATTCTTTTCACAAAGAACATATCATCAGTTCTCAAACAAAGTGCCACATTCACAAAAACTGTAACACCATGTACAAAACATAACATCACCATAACTTTAAAAAAAAACAAGAAAATTATATTGGGCACAAGAGTCAATCAACCATCAACCCCACCACCCTAAAACATGAAACACACACCAAAGTGACCCAAAAAAACAATCAACCATTTTAGAGATGCATAAAAACACACCTAGCCAACTTGTATTCTTTTAAACCTTTTTCTTATCCTTCAGTTCTTTCATGGATCTTGGGATCTTACTCAGCACCTTTCATCGAGTACCGCACATTGTTTCTTGATTTCGATCCATGCTTTCTCTGCAAGTGGGTCAATCTTATCCTCATATTTGTCGTAGATCACGGGTACCGAGAAGAGTAGCACAAGTGCTGCATTGATATTCAAAGATAAGTTTTGTAATCCACAAAACAAAACTAGAATAAATGGTAATCATGGTATTGGGAAATTACATATGTAAACCAATGTCAAAAAGTTGTAACAGTTGCTGATTATCGACACGAACCACAAGCCCGCAATAACCTGATCAACAAACAAAAATAGAAAAAAATATATATAACCAAACAAATGCATGTTTAATTAACTGCAAAATGATTGTAGCAAAATGCAGCTTACAGATAGGAATTTCTTCAAGTCTTTCCCGGAAGCAATATCATGTACAGCCGCCAAACCGCGGTTAATTTCAATCCTTAACGATGACACAATTTCGGTAACAGGTTTCTCCGGAATCGAAACTTCTGGAATTTTGGGTGGAGACCTGTTGTAAGCAAGCATCGGACAATGCGCAAAAATACATAAAATCAAGATCGAATAAGATTCAGATTGTCGAAAACACTCACTTGTGGATGAAAGTCGAGGTATTTGACCACAAAAACAGTATTGCCAATGTAAGAATCAGACTGTGACAAACCAAAGTCAGCAAATGATATTCCAACACTTCGAATAAAAACCAGATCACCGTCGCCCCGCCTAGGATCCCACCCGACACCTTCTTATCCTTCCACAGAAGCACATCGGCCGCTTTACAAACAATCAAAGCTTAGCTAATTAACAAAAAAAGATTGCACTAATGTAAACTTTCAACTTTGACAGCTTATATAAAGTTATAGAGCAATTGAAATCCACCTTTTACTAATTATTACATTAAGCTACCACTAACAAAAGATAAGTGAGATATTAATCATCAATATTATCAACCTTTATGAAACAAAAAGGTAACATCTTAACTGGAAAAAAAAAACCTCAAATCATAATTAAATAAGAAGCTTAACATCTTCTAGATCCATCTAACACGATTAATTAAAAAAAAATGTTAAAAAACACTATGTATTCCATTATTTCTCCTTAATACACAAAACATATAAAAAAATTATATGTTTGATATTTGTGTTAATCCGCAACCGCCAATATTTGCGTTAATTCGCTGTTTAAACGACTATTCAGAGTTCCTATTGATTACTGGCGTTCTGTTGTTCAAATTTATAGTTTCATTTTTGATTCTCTAACGTGTTTAGCACGATTAGACCTGACATAGCAGCCCTAGATCTAGATATTATTCAAAATCAACAGGTATTGATAGCACAATTACAACAAATTTCACAAATAACTGAAGAATAACATACGTTTTCCACCGCCGAAGACATTGTGAACAGGTTTTTCGCGACCAAAAAGGCGAAAAACCTTGGATTTCATAGCGGAAATCTTGCTGTCGTCATCTGAATCTGAAGAAGAGGAAGAATGATCGTGTAATTGCTCCGATATCTTCTCGATTAACGACTCAGGCTTGTGATCTTCGTGATCTGACATGATTTATGACTAAATTTTTGAAAGAAGAAGAAGAAACAGAGGTTTTGAAAGTTGAAACGCAAGGAATGTGTGTGAGTTGCTGCTGGGTGGGTCATATACAGGGGTGGTTACCGAGGCTGAGGTGTGGGTGCTTACCGAACCTGGTGGTTCGGAGCTGGGTTTTGATCTGATTGGTGTGATTTGTAATCAATCTAGCATCTACGAGGCTAAATGAATATAATTCAAATGAGATGAGAATCTAGAGATTTCGCCTTAGTTTCATCTTATACCCCTCAACTTTGTTTTATGATACCTCCCTTTATTTTTTTTCTTTATTTTTTTTACGATCAACAGAATCAATCTCGAGTACTCTCAGACACTCATTGAGCCAAACGGAGTATTTTCATAGGCACAACAGTGAAATTACCGGTAAAACCCGTTTGACTCAAGGATCGAACCCAAGCTTCCCTGAATATCCTATCGTTGCCCACCAGTATCTCACAAGAGAAATACAAGTCTTCCACTACTTGATCTAGAGATCACTTGCATCTGCAACATCTTTTAAAAGTTTATTTACTGTTTACTTTGTAGGATGTGAATCTGCACCACTTAAAAGTTATAACTTAAGGAGGTAATTGAAGATGCATATATTGGTCTTTTCTTAGCAAGTTAAAAATCTTGATGGCGGGTGTTTAAAAATCTCAACTATTAGTCGAAAAATCATAGTATAAATTACATGTAAAGGTAACGTAACTATGAGGTCAATTGATCCCACACTTTATGTAATAGGTTCGTTCATGTATATCTACATCTCTGCGTTTTCTTCCCTCAAATGTATCTATTGGATATAATTTTATTATCAGTTAAATTATTACATTCATGCACTCGAACAAACAAATCTAGCAAAACCTTACTCATAGCATAGTAGAAGATAAAAACTTATTTTTGTTTTTCAAATATTTAAGGATAAAAATACAAATAACATAAAGCATATAAAACCCTAAATATGACAAGCCTAAATACCTATATTAACATAAAAACCTTATCAAAAAGTCAATGAACTCTCTAATTCTACTCTTGATATCACTAAGTCAGATATTTCAAAATAGTTTCTTAACCATTTAGCTTGTTTGAATCTAAGGATGTTACTAGTGACCGGTTAGTGGTTTCAAAAAGTTTTGGTTGTCAGAATAAATTTGTGAATCAAAACATGATTCATATAATATAGTGTTCATTTACGAATATTAAGTAATGAGTTTAAAACAAATCTAATCAATAATAATAACTTCATCACAAATGAACATTTTTTGTATTAGTCTTTTTTTTAATTAATTATGTTCTTTATATTAAATCTTAATTAACAAACTTAGGTGTATATATCTAACAGGAAAAATTTATTAATGAGAACTTTTTCAAAAACATTTAAACTTTGTATTTTCCTTTATTTAACGAATGAAATGGTTCATACTTCATATTAACCAATTTACATCCTCATTATTTCTAGAGGTGTACAAATTGTTTTTTTTTTAAATCAGTTTCGGTTTTTAACCGAACAGTTTTTACATCAAAAACAAAACGGTTTTTCTTATAACCGGTTTCGTTACTAACCGGTTTTTTTAAGTCAAAACAATAACCGTCCAACCGCCGTCGGTTTTTACCGGTTTTTAAACGGTTTCGTTTATAACCGTTCGTTTCAAAGCTCAAGATTCCTAACCGGTCTATAACCGCAGGTTCGGTGCGGTTCTAAAATCGGTTATAGAAAAACCGGTTAAAAGGTTTCGGTTTTTTCCGGTTTCGGTTCTAAAACCGGTTTTTTGTACACCTATCGTTTTTTATATATATATATATATTATATATATGTTGCTTTGCAACGTGGAAGCTGGTTTTTTAAAACTTATACGTGGAGATTATTTTAAAACGTGAATGCTGTTTTTCTTCCTTCAAAAAAACCAATAAATATTAATACGTGTCGCAATTAACGGGCCGTGCCAGCACGTCATAAAACAAGGGCCAACTAGCTTCCACAACTGAGTGACACGTGTATTGTTTTTAGGCAATTACTAATTATAATTAACAATTAATTAATTAATAATAATAATTTCATGGGATCTTATAATTAAAATTGATACAAATTTAAATTAAATTGTACTATTAAATAACTTAGGATAAAGGGAATTTAAAATCAATAACTATTAAATAACTATAAATTTAAATACGAATTTATAAAATTTAATAGAATTTACATAAATCAAATTAATTAAATATTAATCAGTAAAAATTAAAATTAAATTTATTTGAATTATTTAAAAATTTTGATTATTGAAAAACCATTGAACATCCTTATTGAAATTATTTATAGTGTTATGTATTGAAGTTTTAACTTTTATATTGTTAATCTTTTCGAGTTATCGTCAAAAAAAGGAGTTAACGCGAGTGTTTATCGGGTTTCTTCGCAGTGTGGAGAAGAAAAAACAAATGAAGAAGACTATGGTATCTAAGTAGGTCCATTGCTTTATTTGATTTAAAGTTTAATCATGTATTATTTTATTTTATTTTTATGATCTTATTTCTCTATGCTAAAAATATATATGATTGATGATTTTTCCTTTTTCATTTTGACATGTATATATGGAAAATACTTTCATTAAACTGGAACAAAATATCAACTCAAGTTTGAAAAAAGTATACATATAAATCGAGATGTGTATGATTGATTTGATGAGTCAAATTTGGAGTGATGTGTGTGAAAAGGTGTCCGTAGCTATTTATGGTTGCTGCATGACGTTCAAGAGTTAAAACTAGTCAAAGTCAAAATCCGAAGGTCCACAAATGATGGTATCGACCATGAGATTGAACTGATTGGTTTTCCTTGTTTGTTGAACTTTCCTATAAATACAAGTCAACCCCAACCTTTCTACATTCACCCTTTTGCTCCAAACATTCTATATAATAACTAAGGTATATTGTCCATTTCCCTTGATATTTCCACATCAAATCAAAGAAGGATCCAAGATTAAGAGATAGCAGATAGAAGAGTTGTTCCATAACTAAGCTATTATTCATTCTTGTATATCGAGACTTATTAATTTGTAGTTGAGACTTGTGAGGTATTTGTAAGGGGCATTACTAAACTTGTTTAGTGATTAGAAGAAAGTGATGATCACCACTCGAGATTAGCGAAACGTAAAAGGTAATCACTTTCTTAAAAAGAGTGAGACGTTTGTACAAGGTGATCACTACCTTTTCTTAGTGAGACGATTGTGTAACAGGTAACCTAACCAGATTAAGGGAGACATTTAGTGGAGAAACTCTCGACCAAAGGATCGAGGAGAGGACGTAGAGAAATTAGCTAACATTTGTTGAACCTTTATAAATTGGTTGTGTCATTCCTTCCCTTATTCTTTACATACTTGCATATATTATTATTATTATTATTATTATTATTATTATTATTATTATTATTATTATTATTTATTATTTATTATTATTATTATTATTTATTTACTATTTACAAGTATCTCTTTAGGTTCAAACAAGTGTATAGTTCTTATAAATCAAGTGTTTTTACAAAGAAATTTTAAGAAAACCTATTCACTACCCCTCTGGTTTTCTACACTACAAGTAATCGAAGCACAAACGTACATGTTACCTCCATCGTTTACCATTTTGTTATTCTAACAAATAATGTATTGTTTTATAAAATTACGAATATAGCATTGTGACGTGCTTATTTTTATTTATGTTTCAATAAATTTTTGTTCAACATCAATACCGGTATCTATACTATCAAAACCATTACTGAGATTCGTTCCTTTTCGGTCGTATCACAAACTTATTTTTTGGGTTTTTCTTTCGGTTTCTATACCATGTGTCGGTATCATATTGATACTCTATTGAACCAAACTTACACCGACTGAATTTCTGTTGCAATGCATGAGGGAATTCCGGTAGTTACTTATTTAAATCCCAGTCAAATAGATGTATTGGTGTATGTCTCCAATGTGGTGTATTTTAATATGTTCAACCGTGTTTTTTTTATCATTAATTTAATTTTGAAAATAAATTACTTTACGAAGTTCACTTACCAAGTTCCAGGTGAAGATTAGACGCACTATAGAGGGATACAACCCCAAAGGAACAAGTTGGACATGCAGAAGACGAAAGTTGGAAGCGAAATAGAGAAAACGGTATGCTTAGTGACAAGGCATTGCCACATCAAATTCTCTTCAAGTTATATCAAGTTATATCGAAACCACAATATGTATTCATCATACATGACTATGTGTGGCTAAAACCCTTGTGATCACAATCAAGGGTAGGGTTTATATGTCATTTAGTTCAATTTGAGTTGTTTTATCTATGTTGCACATGAACTCGCAGTGTTTGTTAGAGATCCATAACATTTGTTAGGTTTTCATGCTTTATTTAAAGTGTTGGTTGTTTTTAGACATTGTTTGCTAAATCTCTTCATGCACTTTGAATTATCGGTATTTAATCGTTGGATGGCAAAATATATGATTGATGGTTATGTTAACATGTGTATTTGATGGTGATCATCTTATGTTGTCTAATTACTTCGGTGTTTGATTCTTGTAACCTTAGGTACACAATTATAGGTTTTTCATTATGCGATTAACATATGATTTCAAGGGGTTATGTCTACATGATCTTCCAAAACAGATTGATAAACTCAAATTACTAATTATGCTAACAAATCTAATACTTGGTTATGCTCATTTAGTTCATCTGAATTTCTTAACTTGAAACCCAAATCATATTTTAAGCTTTGATCATGTTTTGCAATCAAATGAGATTTTACATCAACCACTAGCTTTTTATGGTTCGACGCCCTATTTACCACTACTAATCCTGAATATTTAATAATACAAATCTCTTATCTTCGATCGGTACTTCAACACACCAATCAAATTCGAAAGAATTAAAGAAAATTACTCATTTATATCTAACCATGTCTAAATTCTTACTTATTCCATCCAACTTTATCGCTTTATAATCTTTTAAGTAGAGATTATTACGAAAATAAATAAAATGCAATATCATGGGTGAGTGGAAATTATGTGAAAGAGGACAAGTTGGCCCCTCAAAGTTGCTACCACAATCCTAATCACATTCCACCAACTTTTTTGGTTTCTTTCACGTGCCTCCCACGCCACACCACCTTTCTTTTTATTACCTTTTCCTTTATAATTTCTACATATATTCTTCATGTGATTTAGGTCTCCACACAAATCAACTTAATATACTTAGCTTAACTTGAGGGTGGTTATAAAAGTAACATAGAAAAGGATAAATAATTTATGAACATGTAACAATAATATTTATATATAACACACACACACATATATATATATAAAACATATATTCTCATGAGAGCTATTAAAATTATTGAGAAACGTTTTATAAAATAAAAATCACTTTGTTTATCATACATTTTTTAAGTTGGAACATTTATGAAAATAATGGGAATAAACATGTGGTATTTGATAATTGATACGCTATACGGACACATTGAAGTTTTCTTAGTTAATCTAGAACCTGTTGGATTCACTAGATGTAGCGTATTCACCGGTAAATACTAGTAAACACTAGTGAATACATTATTACATGGGTGTTTATCGAATGGGTTTTCGGGTTACTTGGTTTGCTCGGATTTGGATTTTCTTAAGTGATTTTGAATCCAAACCAAACTCGTATTAGAATTAAAAAAAAAAACATATCAATTCAGTTTTGGGTTATTTGATTTGAGAATCCCAAGTCCAACCTTATATCAAACCAAATTATTATTCAAAACTGAACGTTATTTGTATTTATTGGGCTGCTATATGGCCCATATAAGAATTGTATGGTTTTATGGGCATTTTAGCCCATTTTGATTTGGGTCAAGCTTTATGGCCTGAAAGGGGATTATGAAACTTTCGATAGCATTTTGATAATGAAAGAATATGAAACTTTTGATAGTATTTTGATAATGAAAGAATAAATGATAATGTTAAACTTAAACATATCAATGTTTTCGATGACGTACACGAGTTAACTTAATTGTATTTTGATATAATTAATTTTGTATAAGTAATATAATCAAAGTATAGAAATTTAAGTGTATAAAAAATATAATAATAAAAGAAAAGTAGATAAACAATTCAAGGTGGATTCCACCACCTTCAATTACTTCTAGAAGAATCTTGATTCATGTCATCCACCAACTCCCAACTCCAAATGTCAACCTTCAAGATAGGTAGTGGATATTGATCCCACCAATGTCATCGCGCCAATTGTCACCTCTTGGTTCCCGCCACGTGTACCCACATAATATAATAATATCCTTTGATGTCTAATAACAAAGGATGCCAGCAAACATATCCCCCTTTTCTTACTATAACTGTACATTTACATTTGTGATTGTTACATCACCTTAAAAGTGCTCCTTGTGGAATTCAAATTTAGTTGAACCCTTTTGATTGAACTCGTGACAAAGGTTACTCAGTTCTTTGGCTAGCACTGGCGCGCCACAGTAGAACACACCTGCTCCACAAAACACCAAATATTACTTCTTTAGGGGACAAAGTAATCTAGAAAGGTGGGACCAAGAGAGTAACAATAACTCGGTTGAACACGAATATGTTTTGACACGTTGCTCAACCTATTTGACATCTTGTCACAAACATAAAGCCCATAATATACTCACCTATCCTAGCACCGGCATGTTTTGTACAAGTTTTGGACAAAACTTTCTTCCAATTTGGCCTTGCGAAATGGGTCCGAACCTGTTAATGAAAATTCATAATTAAGGGAGGTGTTATATAGGAATATTATAAAATGATATTGATCTTACCCTTGTTCCGGACACAATGTCAACCCCGTTTTTGGCATGATTGAGAGCTTGAACCATGGTGATGAGAGCTGATCGAGCATCACCTTCTTCATAGACACTGGTTAGATAATTATGCATCTCTATCACACCCTACAGATCGTCACCCATTTTTATAAATTATTTGAATTCTTCAAAAGAATATTATATTTTTTAATAGACTTGATTAATATATATACCCGTTGATCAAGTTCCGCAACCTCATTCATGACTCCTTTGAACCAATCAAACGAACCTTGTTCTCTAGTCACCCAATAAAAATAAGCATTTGTAGTCCTCAAACTTTTTTTCTTACTTGGAGAAACTTTACTCTGAGAGGACGAGTCTGCGCTCCCAGAGCTCTGATCCGATCGCCTACTGTGGCCCGATGTTGAGTCCTGAAACTAACATCAAGTTTAAATATTAATCATTCGATTCGTAAAACATCAAAGTCCTATGCTACTAGTAAAAGTTGCTTACTTCTAGTTCCTCCATTTTAACAATGTTGTTAAGCAAATCTTTGAGAATACTAATAAAAGGCGTTGCTCCAATACCGAGTCCAACAAGCAAAAGAACGTCGTATTTACGATAGTCTTGTGCTGGAGCACCATACGGCCCGTCAATCAAGAGTTTTGGCAACCTGAAATCGGTTTAATATTAAAAGACATAAATGCCCGTCTTATATGGTAACTAAACGGTTTCAATATTGATCCATTTACTTGTAAATGGATCAATTGGTCAAGAGGGAACGGGTCAAAATTTGTCACACATCTATTTTAGATTGATACATGATAACCTCTTAAGTCCTAAACCGTATTTATTTAGAGACATTATTTATGTAATATTATAATTGGTACATTTATTTATTATAAATTAAACAAAAAGTGTTTTTGGTCAATCTGGTCCCACCCATCTTGCCATCCGGTAGTAATAAACTAACGGAATATATAGTTAGTTATGTACATTGTTTTGGTAGTTTCATCGGCTCTGAGCAGCCCACTTTTACCAGCCACGGGTTGTTCACAGACCTCTGAGAATACTCTACTTAATTCTCGCGTCCAATCACCAAGCTCCCTTACGTGAATTGCGAGATAATCATCGTTTGGAGCAGAAGTAATCGAAAATGGATGCCTGGAAACAAAAATAAATAATGTAACGCAACATAATTAGTAATTATCTTGACCGTTATTATTATATTAGATAGTCATTTTAAGCGATAAATATTTACCATTCGAATGGCGATACAACCGGGCATTGCACAAACATGTATTGTCCACTCTTGTATCGAAACTGGGGAGGCTTGGTCATTTGCAATGTGAGAACTTTACCAGGATATAAATTGCAACCTAAACATTGTCACAATAACAAAAAAGATTATAAAAAAATTATTATTGTTTATCAAACTATTATACACATGCGCAAAAAAACAGGTTAAGTAACCAGAACTGGTTATTAACCGGTTAGTAGTTAATTATATCCGCTGGTTAGTAAACTTTTATATAGATTTAGTATAGGAACCGGTTATTAACCGAAAAACCCGAAAACTTAAAAAAAAAGGCAAAATAACCGATTGATTAACAAAAATAACCGGTTATGAACCTAACCGGTTAAAGTGATTATCCGGACCAATTAGAAGCAATAACCGGTTAAAACAATAACCTTTTAAAGTAAAAGGTTGAAATAAACCGTCATCATAACTGGTTAACCGAAACTAACCGGTTTGTGCACCTTCTACACATGGTTTGGCAATTTTGTAGTTTTGACCCATTTACAAGTCAAGTAAAAAATTAGCTAAAAGCGATGGGCCCAGCCGCGCAAAAAGCGGCCCATAATCTATTCCTAATAGGCTCATTAGGAATCTGACCACTAAAGGTGACCTTTTCAACTCCAATCTGTCTTTCACCCGTTACCCGACCCACCCATCTAACTAGCTTCACATGTTAGTTTCGCTAACCTTTAAAATCCGGACGGTATAGGAACCTGATCGGAAAAATCTGAGTGTTCTTTCACCCGCATAAAGCAGAACCGGAAACGCAAGATACATCCACGTCTGAAACAACACTATTTCACAGTTATCATCTAAATTACTTTTAGAGTTTTGGTTGTTGAATTAATAAGCAACAAGTTAGCCATTATACCGTCTTTTTGTACCACTTCTTCACAAAATACAGGAACCACCCATGGACTAGTAGCAAAACATAAACGATAACAAACAAGTGATGTGAATACCAGAAGGCGTTGAAGCCCGTGAGCCTATCAAACGGCTTTGGTAGCGTCACTAGGCTCCGCCTGAACCATCTGGTTGCAAGTGTGAAGGCAATCACCATGCAAACCACCATTATAACTCCTGTCACACCCTCCACCCCTCGAACCAGGTCTATGTAGTCTGGTTTGTTTGCACCGAAGAATTTACTCATGTCAAGATCGTAGCTATTATTGTCTTCGTTTATAAGCCTTGGGAAATCACATGCTAAATGGTTACCCGCGTGGAGTATTACACCGATTACAATAGCTGCAGCTATGGTCTGCAAATGCAAGGGACACCAGTTATCATATTTTCACTTTTCGTTATACAAAATTAATTTAACAAAAACTAGACAACTCGTGTACTTAAAAATGGATAGATATGTGTGTGGCGAAACTTTTTGTCTGTTTACCTGCCGTTCTTTATGTAATTTTTTATGAAAATTCTATATGTGCTTGATTTATGTAGAATAGTAGAATGTCGCATGGGCCAAATAAATTCATTTATTTTTAATATAAGTGGCATGGCTCAAATGGGCCGGATGGGCCATACACACTAAAAGTTGTCTTAAATTCTTTTTCCAATGCACAACATAGTGGTGCATGAAAAACCCGGACCCGAAAAAACCTGGAATCGGATATTATAAAACCCGGGTTTTTATATCCGAACCCGACCCTACCCATAGGGTAGGGGTCGGGTATGCATTTCCGTTATAAAACCCGAACCTGGAACCGGGTTCTTTTATACCTGTTTTCAACCTGGGTTTTATGAGTACCCGGTTTCAACCCGAACCCAGAACCGGGTTTTTTCAATACCCGGTCCGGGTTTTCCAATACCCTTTTCATTTTTTTTTTTTTTGTGTTTTTTCGAGTTTTGTACCTCGGTAACGGCTAATAGCCGTTAGAAAGTGCATTTTGACCATTTTTTGTTTATATTGTATCTCTATACCCTATAAAAGGGGTCTTTGATGTTTGGTTTAACCGCAAGTGTTATCCTCGAGACGAACAATAAAAGAAGACGATCAAGTTATTCGAAGCTATCTATGGTCATCATCTTATTCGACCCGATTCTATGATTATTTAGGTGTCATGTATTTCTATGTTTTATGAAATAAAAAGGTTTTGCGTTTTATATTTCTATGTTTTATGCAAAAAAAAATGGATACCCGAACCAAACCTGATCCATACCCGAGGCATACCCTACTGAAAATGGCATGTCTCAACCCAAACCGATTCTGATCCGTGATCTACTAAAACAGAAGTAGGATTAATAAATAAAAATATTGACCTTGTGAAAGTTGATGTTGTCATCAAACGGTACGAAAGAAGACAACCTGGTGGACCTCAGCCAAGTTATGGTGTTCCTGCACACCGGCAATAATATGATAGCCATATTAAGTTTGAGAGTTTCGGCTGCGCCTTTAGCCGTAAGTACACAATAGCCCATAACGTCAAACGCAGCCCGTTGTTTGTACTGATAGTATTTCCAAAGAAACAAACCAGTCATAATCAAAATCCATAAGCTAATAATCCACAGTCTTTTCCAGTTTTCTTGTAAATAATAAATGAATTTCGAGCCCATTCTCTTTATCGGGCTCCGGTTTCTAAACCCCTGTAGGTTCTGACTCAACGCTTGGCTCGTGTAGCTCAAAGCTTGACTGTAGTTGAGGTAAGTGTCCTTTTGTAAGAGAAGTGTTTCGAGTTGCCATAGCTGGATGATCATAACAAATATTCATTGTGTTAAAATTTTATAAGCTAATTCAAATGTTTATGTAATATGGTTATGATGATTATCAAAGCTAAAGTTTCTTTATTTGACTACATAAATGTAAAGTGTTATGGTATAAGTATGAATGTTTTATGTACACATATAAATGAGAGTGAAATGTTGATTTTTTTTTATTTTTTTTTGGTGTGTTTTATGCTCTATTCATGAGTCATGATAAGAATATATGGTTGACTACTTTATACACATGGGATAGTGGAGGATACGCGTAAATGAGGGACTATACCAATGATGGGAACAAATAATGTGAATGAGAATGATAGCAACCTGGCTGAACATGTGTCAAGATGCTAAGATGAGGTATGGAAGCGAAGTGGAAAAGATACCAAAAAAGGAATTATTAGGATACATTGTTTAATAAAAATGTCACATCTTTCATTTTCTAAAGAATAAAACAACTTCATCTTCTTAAATGCAATATTTATTTTTTTTAACCACGAACGCACTATTCTAAGATATACTCTTAGAATCCGTCTATTGTTTACTTTCTGTGACTTGATCCTGAACCACTTTGATGACGATATACTCATAAACAGGTAAACATCTGACCACTAGGGGTGTAAACGAGTCGGCTCGTCATGTTTTTACAGAGCTCGAGCTCGGCTTGGTTCGGGGTCGACTTATTGAGCTCACGCTCGGCTCGCGAATAAAACCGAAAGCTCAGGCTCAGCTCGGCTCAAGTTATATTGAGATCAACCTCAAACGAGCTAAAAAGCTCGGCTTGTCCTCGGTTAGCCAATGTTATTATCATTATTATTATTATATTATATAAAAAAAACTAAAATTTTGTTTGGCTCATTTAGGCTCACGAGTTTAAACGAGCTTTGTACTTCAGGCTCGATAACTAAACGAGCTCTATTTCAGGCTCGAGCTCATTTTCAAACTCGTTAAGGCTTGGCTCGTTAAGCTTTTAACCAAGCCGATACGAGTAGCTCTCGAATCCACTAGACAAAAAAGGATTGGCAAATGTAGTATTTTATGATGTCAAAAGGTTGTACTTTGATCCACAAGATTATCTTGATTTATTAATATAGAAAATAATAAAAACACTAACTAATATATAAAATGCTTAAGGATAATATTTTATTTTGTTTTAAAACAGTATTTTAACCTAAAGTTAGTAAAATATAGACTTTTAAGAATTTGCGTTGTGTATTTTCCTTCCTAAAGACAGCAGTTGAACAACCAAAAGAGAATCATGTGTATTCCAATGTTGTTATATTCATTCTTAATTCTTCATGGGACAGTTGAACAACAATGTATGTATTTATCTGATTTTAGCCTAGGCTTTTCTGACTAACCACTACTTTGAAATCTAACATACACAACTTGACTTAATTAAGTAAAAAAAATTACTTATTATATCCTTTTTCGGCAATATTCCCTGGTTTCATGAATTCTATCATGTTCATCCTACTAAATAAATATTTCAACTTCATTATTCTATTTCACATGACTAAATAGTTTTGATGAGGACACCTCACCTTCTATTAAAATTTATTCCAAAGTCAAATATATATATATATCTCTCTATCATATTCATCATGTGACGGATCTAGAAAATCTTTATAGGGTAACGTTTTATAAAAAAAGGGTAACGAAATCAGAAAAACGTCAATTTTTTTTCAAAATTTACACTACCGTCAGAGCGCCAAGAGGTAGCGGAGGCTACCCCTTCCCCTAAGGTAGGTCCGCCCCTGATCATATTATTTTTTTCCATCTAACTTTGGGTAAAATATGGGACATTAATTAAGGGGTAACTTTGTAAAATAGTAACCAAGTTTTAAAAGTGTTTCAATTAGGTCACTCAAGTTTCAAAAGCGTTCCAATCAGGTCACTCAACATTCATTTTTTATTAAAATTAAGGGTTTTATCATCCATTTCATAGGTAACCGTGGTGATGCGGATTTTTTTTATTTTTTCCCTTTCATTTGATGCTAACGTCGAGTGATGACGTGGATTTTAACTTATTTTTTTAATTTTTAATGTAATTAAAGTGTTTTTATTTTTAATAAATTAAATTTCATATATTAAAAAAATACGACCATAGCATCTTGTGCTCAATTTTTCTGTTGACACATGGAAAAAAAGACATGACTCGATTTGAATGTTAAGTTATCTAATTGGGACAAAAACGACACGAATGACTTAATTAGAACACTTTTAAAACTTGGTTACTATTCTGTGAGATTTTCCCCATTAATTAACTCTAGCATAGATGATGTGTAAAATTTTAAAAGTTATAATTTAACTCTATGTACTACAAGAATCTAGAACATGAATAAAAGAAAGTACAAGACAAATTTCAATCCCTTGATTTTCTTTGCTGTCCAACGGTTTAAGAAATAGAGTGATTGACCTTAACATAAATTATAATTAACATACCTAATTACTAACTAATTGTATAAACTACCCTCGTGGGATAACAATACACATACAAGATGTGTCAAAATAGATGATATCATGATGGCTATGTTAAAAAAATATAAAATTATAACATACAAGAAAACAAGAATTATTAAATAGATCTATCAACGTAAAGTTTTGTAATTTGTATGGGAGAAGTATTAAAACGACACTAAATATTTAAATAGGAAGAGGCGTACATTGATTGTCAGTAGTTTTAAATACTTATTATAATACATAAAAGAAAAAAAAAAAGAAATTTTACGTAAAACATTTAAAACATATGAAATGGTCCTTTAAAACTTAAAGTTGACTTTTAAATAAACTCTCTTTTACAATCTTTAAACGTCCATAATGTTTTCATAAGTTAATATTTAAAGAAAACACACCATAAAAGACGAGCGTTTTTATTTTCTTTAACTGAGCATGATATTACTATAGTTTTGGTTATAAATTTTTAAAAAATTTACATGTTACATGACTACGATATGTATATCATTCGTCACATCACGTGGAAAACTCTCTATGATAAGATTATATACATATGTTAGTAAAGTGAAAAGGTAAAAAGTGGGACCCACACACACCTCAATGTAGCCAAGTCTTTCAGGATCCAACTCTTCCATTATTAAAGCTGCATACTCTTCTGCTTGTGCTTGTAACCTTGATAACTTGTTTGCTGACGCACTCAGCATTATTATCTGTTAACATTTTTCAAAATTAATTTTAATTTCTGTAATGTTTAAGAAAAAGTCTTCACCAACCCCCCTTATGTGTTTAGTATACCAGTTCCATATGACACACTTGCATACTCTAAATGTTTACTTTCAATATACAACTTGTATATAAATATTTTATCAGTAGTGTTAGTATTATTTAATATATTTGTAAAAATTTCTTGAATTTTCTAAACATTTACAAATCTCGCTCAAAGTGAAAATATAAAATTTTATAAAGTTTTAAAATATTTTTACGTGTCATATCATACTTGACTTTAGTTGATATATGGGTATATTTTTCCAAAATAGGATCAATAATAATTCTTTGAGAATTGAATATCACACTTGTGGACATAAATTTCCTTTCTTGTAAACTAAAAAATATTGTTATTTAAATTGTCACATATGAAAGTATATACGTTAACATTAACGGTCTAAATATTGTTACTTAAAAAATAAAAACATTTCACTTAATATTAATTTATAGAAGTAATAACATTTTATTTAACATAACTATTTTATCTATTTATTAAACATTAGATAACATCCCAGAAAACGTTGAAAAGCAAAAACAAAATAAAAGTTTAGTTTCCAGTAAAAAAATAGTGCTTTGATATTGATGATTTAATGGAAGAATAAAAGACACTATTGTATACAATTAGTTAACCCTCTCTCTTTTGTATTACACGTAAGAGTATAGAGAGTGGGAGTGCACAAAGAAGAAACATTAAGCATCGTGTGTCAGCTACGACATCAAGAGGGCGTGAAAGGGGAGTTTTTTTTTAAATAAGCATTAACCAATTAAAAACCAACCTAAACAACACCCACCAATCAAAAATCTTCGTTTCACCACCCAAATGCCCCCACACCGGTGGAAAACCGCCCACACCACCCAAAAGGGTGTAGTTCCCAGCATGAAAGAGCCACCATGCCACTTTTCCACGCCTACTATGTGTGATGGCAAGACGTAATAGTTTTTAATATATGATTGGTTTCGAAAATAATGTGATGTAAATTTAAAAACCGAAACTACACTAGAAGTTGTTTATAATGGGGTTGGAAGATTTCGTAAATCAGAAATGGTCACCGAATCAACTCCAAGACATGCATAATTCAACCACTCTCCACGCCACCCTTCTAAACATGTTTGAATTTTTCATAATTTGGATTAAAATAACCAAAACTTATCAGAAATGCAGAAGAAAAATGTATGAACAATGTTCGTTTACCTCCTTAACTTCTTCTTCTGTTATTCTTCCATCTTCATTCTTATCAACCCTGTAAATTAACATAACAAAATATTCATTTCATCATGTCGAATAGATCGAAACAAACATGTTAAATTATTAATCCAAAATTAGGCGCTTACATATCGAAGAAGATCTGGAGGCGAGAATCGAAGCTCTCATCGGTGATCTGAGTCCAATACGCATACAATTCATCTTTACTAATCTTATCAACTTTAAGCCTTCGTCTTCTACTTATCGCGTCGTAAACCTCAAGCGCAAATTCCTTCGATTCCACCATTCCTATATATTAAAACAACGATCAATCACATATTATCGGTAATTAAAACCAGGTATTGTAACTGATAGAGTGGTTTTGCTGCCATGATCCATTCTACCAGTACTAACTCGGTATTGTAAGTGATAGAGTGGCCTTGTTGCTATGATTGAGCTGTATGTCGCTCATATTCGTAAAAAAATGGTATTGTAAGTGATAGAGTGGCCTTGCTGCTATGATCCACTAAGATTGAGCTCTATGTCGCTAAGATTCGTAAAAAAAAGGTATTGTAAGTGATAGAGTGGCCTTGCTGCTATGATCCACTAAGATTGAGCTCTTCGTCGCTCAGATTCGTAAAAAAAAACTAGTTAACGAAAAAACGTAATAACGGACCTATACATTTCGCGAAATCAGCACGATACAAATAGCCATCTTTCTGAAGCTTATCAAAATTATTCAGAACTTCATTCCATCCATCCACGCCATTAATTTTATTACTACTAATGAATCTAAGACCTTTAAGAGCTCGATGAGCACCGGACCGAGTCCGGTCCAGCTGTGCGCGCTGTTTCCGCATCGCGCGCGCAGCCAACGCTGAATCCAAACCTCCGGCGTTGGAAGACGACGCGCGACCGTAACTCCACGGAAACCGCCGCAACTCCATCGAAAACGCCTTCAACTCCTGCGAAAACTGGCGTAACCGGTTGGATGAGCTCCGGCGCATTGTTGACGATCGGGATGATGACGTGGACGCCGGAATATTCTCCGTATCGGTGTTGTTATCCACGTGGATAACCGTCGCAGGCTCCACACTACGTAGAATAATAGTGTCGTCGTCTTGAAGATCTAACGTGACTTCAACAAACTCATCGTTCGGATTCAACGACGACGTATCGGTGTACGCCGGAGATGAACCGCCGCTCAACATGTTGTCAGGAACGGTGTCGGACGCCCACCGCCGTTCGTGACGGCCGCCGATCATGACAAAAAACGGTCTTTGTTTGTTTAGTTTGTAAGAGATGAATAGTAGTGAATTAGTCTATTGAGGACCCGAACCCGAGTTGAATATGCTAAGTGTATATATATATAAAACACACATGACACATAAATTAGTTAATTACAAAAAAAATTAATTTGTAGTTAATTAATCACCAAAAATAGTTTGAGTTATGTCGTCGTGATCAAACCGTTATTTATTTATTTATCATACATACGAAATTACGAATAAAGGTTTGTTTTACATGATGGAAGCTCGGGACGGAGCCGGATGATGCGAAAGTCTCACGTACGGTTCCCTGAGAACAATGTCATGTTTGTGTTTGTTTAGGATATACATGTTTACGAATGCTTACCCAACAAGATTTATGTTCGTGTTTGTTTATTAAGGAAATTAACTTTTCGTGTTCGTTTGTTGATTTTAGTTACCGAACACAAACGAATGTCCATGAATGCACAAAAACAAAAATAGACGTTCACGAACATGAACAAGTGCTCATAAACATAAACGAACACAAACAAGCGTTATATATATTGTAACTAAATATAATAAAGGAATAAATAAATAAAAAGAACGGAATATCAATATATATAAATTTTAAAACCCCAAACACAAACGATTATAAACAAACGGATTCTAACAAACCGAATGTTCACGAACATGGTCTCTATTCAGGTTTGTTTATTTAACTAAGTTCATGTTCGTTCATTTATTAAACGAATGAACTTCCCGTCGAACAGCTTATGAACCGTTCGCTGAAAGTTAAGTTTGTTTGCAGCCCTGATAGCTAGAAAAAAATATATATTAAACAACCGGTTATTTTTTTATTATCGTAACTAAAATCAATTTTGCTATTTTTTAAGATTATTTACAAATGTATCGGTGTATTTGTACTTATGTTTAACGTATATTGTTACCAATTTGGTTTCATGCATATCGACATTAATCTTTGTTTTAAACGTAAATATTAAGATAAAGAACAATTATGTGGAATTTTTATGGGTGGACTTATGGAATCTTATCTTTAACCTAATGAAGCAAATTGAAAAGAAAAATGAAGCAAATTGAAAAAAATGTCCACCAAAATTTCTTAATCCTAACTACCCTATAATGGATTAATAATAATGAATTAAGCAAAGCCCACGTCCCACTTGGAATTTAATTTCTTCTTATTTTCTTTAACGATTATAAAGGCTTAAATTATTATTTTCTTTAATGATTATAAAGGTTCATATTAAATTTGACGGTTTGTGGTTTGATTTTTATGATATAACGATTGAGTCTGATTTGAAACTTGAAACATGACGTTCAATTCGTATTATGTGTCTGTTTTAATTTTAGAATATGTAGTTATGTATATGTATTATCATGTTTAAATTTGTAATATGGACTAACAATTTAAGAAAACTGTAGAATTATCATGTTAAAATTTCTAATATGGACTAATAATTTAAAGAAAAACTATAGAATTAGTTTAAACCATCAAAACTGAATCATATAAGTGATATCGTATGACTAACTTTGATAAAACTTTCACATAGTCCCCCAACTTTTAATCAACACTTTTGATGATTTAGGTCCTTTTAACTTTTAACGACCATGTGATTTCATTGATTGCCACTCTATAGTATATTTTATTTATATTCCAAAATATGGAATGTTACAAATATGGCATATTTCATTATATAATTACTCATATACGCATTGTGTTTGCCGTTAGCCACTAATATATCTGACCATATTTGATATGTTTTCTTTTTTTGAATGGCAGATTTAGATCATTGATGGATTATTGGAGTATCATTATGCCACCCGATCATATCCATCTCCACTAGATTATAATGCTTATAAATCTGGAAGAAAACAAGATACAACGGTCACTAAGTCTTATCCCACCCCAAAGATGATACTAAACTATAATACCATGGGTGGCCACATTTGATATGTTTTCGAAGGATGTAGCGCAAGATCCAACGTCAAATGTTGCTACCAAAACTCATATATTTTGTAAACAATTTATTGACATTTATAAGCAAATCAAATCATGTAGAGTTCTAATTAAGCTCTTCAAAATCAATTTTTAGCCTTAAACCTCTAAATAAATTTGGTCTCGATTTAAAAAAGTGATATTCAACATATTAGTTATGACATGATACTTAATGTGTCCATTTTACAACTCCAAAAGGCTGCATGACATCAAAGTAAGTTGTTAGTAAAAACATTAATGTCCAAAATTAGTTTTTGAGATTGATTGGATGTAAAATAGACATCAAAATAAATTAAGAAAAAAATTAGAAGCGAATAAACAAATAATAAGATAAGAACCATGATTAATCATAGAGTTACACGAGATGTTTAGCTCCTATTTAGAGTTATTTGTCAACAATGTAGAGTATGTTGTGTAGTGATTAAGGAAGGACCTATGAGGCCAAGCCTAGTTTTTTAAGGTGAAAACAACTCAAGGCAAGTTAAATACGATCAGTGGCGGATCTAGAAAATATTTGTAGGGGTAACATTTTATAAAAAAAGGACAACGAAATCGAAAAAACGTTAAAAAAGGTCAAATTTTTTCAAAATTTACACTACCGCCGGAATGCCAAGGGGTAGCGGAGGCTACCCCTTCCCCTAAGGTAAGTCCGCCCCTGAATACGATAGACCATTTTGTATTTTAACCTACAAAGCATAATAATTGAATCAATAACATACCAACATTGGTTGTGTTTGACGGGGTGTTGACGAAATAAGAAAATAAAAGGTTAATGAACAAATTACGAGATAAGAATACGTGATTAATCTTGGAGTTACACGAAATGTCTAGGCTCCTAAATAGGTAGGGTCTAATATTCCAATAATGTAAAGTATGTTTGGTAAAATTAAATAAGGGTATTTCTGGATTTAAGCAGATAATAGAAATTATTTTGAGGTTCTAGTCTAGCGGTATCAAAATGTATAAATAGATATGTTCTTCTTTATAAAGTTGAGAATTTAAGTCTTATATAGATTTAGAAATAAGATTAGTGAGTGTGCGAATAAGCAAAATATTTGAATCACTATTATTTAAAAAAATAAATTGTATGTAACATTAGAAAAACATTAACATAAAAACAAATAAAAAGGTAAAATAAATACCGGTGAAATAACTTATTCACCTATGCCTATGAGAGGAAAAATGAAAAGCTATGCATAGAACATGAGCGCGAAGATGAGAAAAAACAACATATTGAAAAAAAACAAGATAAAACCAAATATTCTAGCTTTCCTTGTCGTCTTTGAATGCCATTTATACTCCACCAAATCCGAGTGTATGTTGTGTGTATCTCGGTTGTGTAATGCCTACGTGTTAAACTCTCATTGTACATCATCAATTTCTTTAATTAAACTCCTTGTTTTCATCGTAGTGACAAATCGTTCGACCTTCGTCCTCGATAATCATTTTAAGCATTAATATGATACACGCATGCATTATGTTCCTTATTTTTTTGGTGACCATGTGCGTGTTGGTTTTGCACTATGTGTCATCGTTGTTTGAGGACATAAAATGTTTGTTCCACATCCTTTCTTGCCGATTCTTAAGCTACCTCAGATTTTTTTCGTTTTTCATCTTCTGGACAAGTGAAAGATTTGACGAATATTGCGTATTCGAGGTATATTCCGTCATCATAATAATACTCACGCTTATATTCCGCTTTTGAAACAATAAGCGAAGAATCGGGTGCCACTCCATTTATTATGTTTTTTGAAAACCAGCGACTAATCAAGAACATTGCTGCACAATGGGAACTAGTAATACCAAAGAAAGCATGCCAAATCCATAAATCTTGTAACATCTTAGGTTCTGGCATTATTGTCAGTGGGTGATTACCTCGCATATACTGACCTCGTCATGCATTAAGACAATTTACCAACGACCAATGCATACAATCATTACTGCCAAGCATTGCAGGGAATTCATGTTTCGTTTCATGCGTATCATACAATTGTTGGATGTCGTCACTTCATGTTGTTTATGCAAGTACTTTTTGCTGTACAACTTAATGACACCTATATACATTTTAAAAATAGTTTTATGTGACGCACGGGATGGCGGTGTGGTGCTCATCGATAAATTGTGGGACCGAGAGGCGCGGCACAGTGGTCCCTGTGACCCGAAGGCCCTTGCGGGGCCTCGCACCCTCGCCTTGAAGGTATAATGCAAGGGGAATGGTGTTTATTTATCGTATTGCTATGTTACAATATACATAGTAAAAAAGTCTTTGTGAATTTAGTGTTAAATAATGAAATAAAAACAATAATTTATTAGATATTATAAGATAAAGATACCCATGTAACAATCGATTGGATTTTAAGTGATAATGTATAGTAAACTGGTTTATAATGTTTGGATAATGATCAGAATGTTCTAGTTGTTTAGTAACGTATTGAATTTGTTACCACTAAATACTAACAAGTTGGAAATAATTACGGAAGCTTAGGATACTTGGTGTGGGGGTCGTCCAGGCCCGGCGACGCCCTTTTAACACCATTTCCGATGATCCGGCAGCGTCGAGAACGTCTGCCCTCAGACGTTGGAGACGGTCCACAAGCTCTTCTTCTCTACACACACCTATACATACGTATACATTTAGCTCCATCCTCCATTTCTTAAGGTCCATCCCCTTTAGGCCCGTCCTCACACCCATCCTATGTGGCGCTGACATGGCGGGTCGTCCTTCAGGAAGACCCATCACCCACACCAAGTAGCCTTATAACTTGGTTCGTTGACGAATATAGTTATCTATCGTATTATGATTTTTCTAACTTGTATTTATATTAAATAAAAGTAGAGAAATTCGTATTGTTTGTCGTAGTTTGTAAAAGGAGTGGTTATGGAATTGATTGAGAACCTAATATAAAGACAAAAGGTTGACGATGACTCCCACCTCAAAAATAAAGTACATAAAATGTGTTTATAATACATTAAAAATAAAAACGCACATGAAGTTAGATTTATATGCATGCTTACCCGTATGCCAAGACTCAGTTATAAATAATAAACACACACAGTTGTAATACATAAAAAATAATACACATTTATACACACACTATACTAAAAATGAAAAAAAAATCATAAGGTGCTTGAGAAATCACCACTTCACCGGTATATGCATGGTTATAAAACAAGTTCTCAAAGGTCGAGTACTCCCCAATTAGTCGTTCTAAGATAGGCAGATGAGACAATTTTTTTTAAACTCCATCTAATTACTTATAATCAATCAAACATGGTCAACCTCGACCAAAATCGGATCTAGTAGGTCAATTTGAGCTCAGTTTGACTTTGAAAAATAAATAAATTTTGACTATTATAACAAAGAATGAATATTATTTTTCACATATTTTATTATAAATATAAGTAAATTTATGTTATTTGACACATGTTTAATTTTCGAAAACGAATTTCTTTATAATTTAACATGTCCGGGTACTCTCTGAGTACTTTCCGTCTAGGCTGAGTACTCTCAACTCCCCGGTCAACCGACTATGAAGTGCCTAGCGACTTTTGCAACCATGGATATATGACACACGTATACCGTAAAGTAAGAGTAATTAAGTGTTTTCGACTAATAACGTGAAATTCAATCACATATATTAGACGCGTCGTATACTGGGCAGGTTGAGACCAGGGGTGGACCTAGAGGTGTACAAAAAAAGCCGGTTTTAGAACCGAAACCGGAAAAAAAATCAAAACTGGTTTTTTTAACCGGTTTTAGAATCGAACGAACCGGCGGTTATAGACCGGTTAGTAATCTTTATCTTCAAAACCGGTTTAAAACCGAAACCGGTTATAGATAACCGGATTAAACCGGAAAAACCCCGATTTTTTGGCATAAACCGTTAAAACCGGTCCCGATTTTTTTGGCATAAACCATTAAAACCAGTCCTAATAGCTTGGACCGGTTATTGTTTTGAGTTAAAAAACCGGTTAGTAACCGGAACCGGTTATAAAAAAACGATTATTTTTTTAAGAGAAAAACCGGTTCGGTTAATAACCAAAACCGGTTTTTGAAAAAAACCGAGTTGTACACCTCTAGGTGGACCTATGTGTCTTGGTGGGTGAGCGGGTGCATCCCTTGAAAAAAATTAGTGTATTTTTAGGCAAACAATCCGATTGACCCCATAAAAATATGGCTAAACCTCTCATTAGCACCCTAAACAAATAATTCTTGGGTCCACTGCTTGCTGTGACCTTATAAGACACATCATATTACGAACAGCTAGTCGACCTTTCAAAATGATAGCAATAACATACATGAATTAAAAAAAACAAAATACTCAATTTTAATATATATATATATATATATATATATATATAAGCTATATAAAAGTATTTTTTAAATGATAAGAGGAAGTATAGCTTAACAAACACCATAATCTTTGCATACTAATAAATTAAAATCTTTTTTGAACATGTGTCACTTTCTGATGTTTTCTCATCGTACTTTTTATTTATCTCCTATATTTAATAATAATAATAATTTTAAACAAAAAAATTAGATAAGAATATCCCAAGTATTAGATAAGAATAAATATTTGTTTTTTATAATCATATATATATACTTTGGTGTTTTGTTTTCTATAAATAATTCTAAACAAAATTTTGGATAAGGATAAACGTTTGTTTTTTATAAAGTCATAAATATAAGAATAAATATTTGTTTATTTTATAATCATATATATATTTTGGAGTCCGGTGATTGAAATTATGGTAAATTAGGAATCAAATGTTCCCGTTTGGTATATACTATTTGCTTGTCACAAATTATAACTGTTTTTATACGCATTGTTATAGTGGTTTGGACTCACCATTTGTAGTTGCAAAATTCTTTCAAATGTCAAATCTAGACAACTTAGTTTCACCTTTGTAATATTATGCGTACTATTATAATTTGTTTAAACCTATCATCTATCGCACATTGCATCGGCAGTTAGAAAGAACACCATTTTTAAATATAACATATCTATATTCCATTCAAAGAGAATGTAATTCCCAATTTTATGGTATAAAAAATCATAAAAATGATGAAATGTATAAAAACATGGGGATTGATCTCCACCTTTTGTAATATAAACTCTCTTGAATACAAATTTGAGACATGTGTTTTATAAATGAAATAAACAAATAAGCACAAGGTGCATAAAACTAACTAAAATCATTGTATCTCATAATTTGAATGTATCATAAAAAGTGCGAATTCAACTTCATGTAATATATGTGTTTTTAACATAATAATAAATAAAAAACAAAGTAAAATTTTATAATAAGTAAATAGTATATCAAAGTTCATTTTTAAAAGATAAATCTTGACGATTGTATGTGTTAACACATGACATTATATTTTATGGGAACCACTATTTACACACCCCTATTTTCTTATTTTCACATCCCTATGTCTATACGGGTCGTATAATCTTATGCAACCTGTATAGAATATTATTGCACAGAAATAGATGTAGTGAAATGTTTTGTTTGTTTTACATATATATGGGACGTATAACATTATACGACCCATATACAATTGTATACGAGTAATATAATGTTATACAGGCTGCAGGATTTTTTTTTCAGAGGTTTGATAAGTTTTTTTGAGTTTTAAAATCTGTATACGGGCCTATTATGTTATACGACCGTATATAATAATTTTTTGTGAAACCGAAAAACTGGTTTAATAAGTTTAGTAATTTTTAAATAGCCTTTGCATATTATTTAGATATATCAGATTACGTTACGAGTTTGTAATTAAACGTACTAATAATGTTGCATAATTTTTCACTTTGCAAAACGATAAATATGTGAATATGATAAACACTATGATAACAATTATCAAACAAATAAAATAAAATGTAAACATAGATTAATATTTACGATGTTTTACATCTAAAACAACAAAGAGAAATATTTACAATATTTCAAGTGTAAAATAACAAAAAAAATATACAATAAGCAGCTACCACAATGATGATGACGAAAGTGATAGTGGTGGTGCAACACCAACTCGTGGAGGTAGGGGCGCACTTGTTGTTTTGTATCATTGGTCTCTAATAACAAGAAGTATAGTATTAAAAAGTGTATTTGATCTACAAACTATTTGAGGTAGATTCTTGAAGCCTTTTCTTCTAAAAATAAAAGTCAATCACCTCTTCTCTTCTCAAACAATACCATAATAATCATAATAAAAAATATAAACTTTCAAAAATACATTATAATAATCATAAAAAGTGTTTAAAAAGACTACCTAGTAGAAGAATTGGCAAAATACTACATGAATTAAGGGAGATGTGTAATTGACTAATGATATTAGAAATGAAAAATACGTAAATATTCATTTAATAGTTTAATAAGCATAAAATAGTCATTTAATAAAAGTTTTTAATGAAAAGGAGAAATATGTAATATATATGGGTTAAGAAGGGAAAATATGTTATTGTTTTTTTTCTTTTATTTGGAGAAATACACAATAAGCCAGTTTAGAAAGAGTAAATATGTACGGGCTCTATTTTGATTTGGATGCAGAGCGATCGCCAACATAGCACTTACTTTGTACCAGCCTTGATCAATCAAAGAATATGCTACACCAATATAAGACATAAGTATGTGATTACTGTTTATTATGGACGTAACCTTCTAAAATGAAAAAAAAAGCATATAATGTTATGGATATAATATGAATGAATATAATTTTTGTGTGTTGTTTGTATAGATAAAAGTTTTACAATGTAAAATCATATTAGAAAAAAGAGAGAAAGCAGTAGGTAGCAGCATTCTAGAAGATCTTGCTTGCATGAGTCCCTAAGGCCATCCTAAGTCAAAGTTTGACCCACTCTCAATAAACACGGATACATGGATCAATCAAATTTGAGTCTATGTTTTAGATTAAGTTTTAGTAGAGTTACCAGAAAAAAATGAAGGATTATATAATAGATTATATAAAACAATTAAATTTATTGTTTAATTATCAGTTCCTGTAGCTAAAAATTATAATTTGATTATGGTTATATATTAAAAAGTAATTGTCTTTTTTTAAAGACAAATTTCTTTTAATCCTTGTTGTACTTAAAGTCAACGTCTCTCATTTTTAAACTCAAAGTGTTCAAATGTTGTCTTTACTAATAGACCAGTATCACATTGGTGAAAAAAAAGTAAATAATGTACTGCTTACCCTTTCTTTTTATAAATTTAAAACTTTGTTGCGTTTTTTTGGGCCCACACCCATTGCAATACTGAAATTACTATACCTTTTGTAGCCGGTAGCGAAGAAGAATATAAAACCAAAACATCGGTTATATGTTTGATTTTGATCCATAACTAAACCGAATCACAGGTTTCAAGGATTTGGAACAAAACTTGAGTTGTTACTCTTGACATCAACTTCTTGTATCATCAGTGCTTGAAACAAATTTGTCCTCTCCCCATTTATCTTCTTCAATGTATGTATTTCTTTCCTCTCTCTTTGAACGGCATTCTCAAGTTTTAAACCCTCCTCATTTAAAACATCCGTAATGGTTAATGCTTCACTAAAAAATATTTTGTCACATCAGAATCATGACGCCTTTTTTAAAAATGTGTTATAGTTAACACCTATTAATGTCCTTTTAATCATTACTTTCCATTTTGTTTTCTCTTCATTTGGCATTATCATAGAAATGTCCCTCTCTCTTAATGCTCCTATAATGCTCTGAGGGATGGTATAAAGAGCGTTATCAAGACCTTCACACTCGTATAATGCCCCATTACGCATAGGAGATAGTTTTTTTACCACTCAAGAACATCTCCGTTTCTTTCTAAAAAGTTCATATTTAAGTCCTAAATTATAAACACGAGAATAATAAAGGTGTCTTGGTTTGAAGGTTAAACTAAGAATAATGCAATAAATATAAAGTTTCTTATTATATCTGATGTTTGTATTTATAATAAAAAAATCATATTATATTTGATTTTGGTATTTAAATGTGACTTATTATATTTGATATATGTATTTACTGAATTTGTGAGTTCTTTTTTTATACTTGTGTTAATCTTATCATTCTGATCTGTAAAACACGGTAATACATGTTTTGTCAGCCATAACTTCAAACGAACAATAATGGTTGATATAAGAGGACGAACGTTACACCATACAATTTCGGATGAAACAAGCATAAATTTACATTATGGAACAAAAGGATATCTTATCTTGGTACCTTTAATTGACAAGGCCTTTACTATTATAAGTCATTTGCTTTTATCTCTTTAAAAAGAGATATCTATGATCATTAAATCATTTTTAAGTTATATTGAATGAAGTGATGTTGTCATTGTAGATCGCCCATAACGATGCATGTTTCTACATTGGAAATAAAAAGCTCACATCTATTCAAATAACTTATTAAAGAAAATATGGATGTCATTTTCTTGATTTTTGAAGACAATCTCAAAGATAAAAAGAAAAGTAGTGTAACAAAGTCAAGAGAACACCCAAGTTTTGTTATGTAGTCATTGTCTTACAGTTCCTCTCTTCCCAGAAAAAAAATAATAAATCATCTATTATAAATAAGATTACATACAAATATATGTATGTATACATGCATGTATATGTAGAGACAGTGGTAGATCTAGAAATTTTTTCAGCGGGTTCACTGAAAAAAATTAAAACAATTTAACCCCAGGAGGAGTCAAACCCGTGACCTCAAGCATGGAACTACATGATTTAACCACTACACCATCCATAAATTTGGTTACTGGGTTCATCCCAGATGTTTTTTATGGGTTCATACCAAATTTTGTATTAACATTTCTACAAAAAATTTGAAACCGAGTGGGTTCGTGTGAACCCGTAGTTCTCAACATAGATCCGCCCCTGTGTAGAGACGTTACACCAACTTAAAATAGAAGACTGCGAGAACCGTATAAACATAGGTATTTTTTATTTAATTTTAATGTAAGGTCCTATCTTCTTTTATTGAAATTTTATTAAATATTTCGCATTTAAAAGAGTAAATGCGATTACACATCACTTTAAATCTTTGAGTTTATAAATGTCACATCCCGACCCGCAGCGGAAAAAGGTGATCGGGGCATGATTGGGTTTTCATCAAAGCTCATGACATTTATTATAAAGTTTCATATTTATTATTTCATTAAAAGGAGATTATACAATCAAATCATACAAGTACAACATGTTCTATACATCTTTCAAGACTTCATTATTTTTCTTCTAAGACAATTTCCTACGTGTTCCTTGCTTCATCCTGTCCACCTGTATCATGTGTAAAAATAGGTTTTTGGGTCAACAAAAAGTTGGCGAGTGAATCCTATGAAAACATTTAAACGTGTTTATTGAATCAATTATAAAATAAAGTGCATAACCACATATGAGTAAATGTAGATGTAAATTTATTCACAAAACACATAATATTAAATATTGCACACACATACACCAAATGATTGTTTTTTAGGCACGCGTTGTTCAACTCGTCTCCCAAAAGGAACTGATGGGCCTAATGAATGATTTTGAGGCACGCGTTGTTCAACGAACTGATGGGCCTAATGAATGTTTTTGAGGCACGCGTTGTTCAACTCGTCTCCCACGAGGAACTGATGGGCCTAATGAATAATTTGCACACAACTTGACAATATGTAATACATCACAACAAACAATATTTACATTCTAAGTTTAGATCATATAATGGTATAGCACGAGTTTGAATAAGCGAATTAATTTAAGCGACACATGATACACCCCAAAACATGAATAAAAAGGGGAATTTGTAAGAATTCACTCACAGTGGTTGCGTTTTCTTGGATTGATGATGATTGCGCAAGAATTTGGATTTAACCACGAGAGAAACTAACCTAAATAATAACATAATGGTTCGGTAAATAAATGGATTTTATTTGAGATTAATAATTTTAATTCATAACCTTAATAGGATTTCTAGATTTATTTTTGTGAGTTTAAGGACATTTTCTAACTTTAAAAATATTATTTTTAAGTATTTTTAAATAATTTTCTGATTAAATAAATAAATAATAAAAAAATTGTTGACCGGTCTGATTGTGTTTATTATGTGCGCTGAGTGAGATTCGAACTCGTGACCTCCCGTACGCGTGCACGCAGCTCTACCAACTGAGCTACGTGTCTAACCCGAAATAAATCTGATTTTAATTATATTTATATATTAACTAGATTAATTCATAAATTAATTTATTTAAAAAGGGTTTTAACTGATCGAACCGGTGCGCAGTATGTGTTTCGAACTCGAGACCTTGGTCTTGCAACGCACCCAGCCCTACCAACTGGGCTGGGTGACTAACCCGTTTATATTATGATTTTTATTTCTCTTATATACTTACTGTCAAGTTCCGAATTTGGGTTTTATAAAAAGGTTTAAATATTGTGACGAATCGGAACAAGGACAGAGTCGAACCCGGGACCATGATTTAAATATGCACACAGTCCACACTGGACTGTGTGTCTAACCCGGTATAATTTCCGTTTTCAATTTCCTTTAAACACATTACAAACTTCATCTTCTTCAGTTTATGAAACCAGAGAATCAACTCGACTGATTAATCAATAATTCTTGTTGAATTAGTTGATTGAGTATTACTGATTAACGAAATTAATTTAAACAGAAAGGTTTTAAGGATGTTGTACCGAACAGGTGTGATTTCCGACGAATTTCCGATGACTGAAACTTTTCCGGCGACGTGTAACTTGCGACAGAGGATCTACAGGAAGTTTGAGGTGAGTGCGGTGCTTTCTGTCTGAGCTCTAGAAGTCCTATTTTAGAGTAAGGCAAAGAAATGAAATGGGTTCGGTTTTCCGGTGACCTATTCCGACGAAATTGGAAATCTCCGGCGACGAGTTTCTGAGCACTTCAACTACGAAAAAGTGTGCGGTCTTGAGCGAAAGGATTCCTGGAAGGTTGAGGGGGGTATTTATAGGGTAGAACATGATGAATTTAGTCTGAATTGGGTCTTGATTTATGGTCAAGGTTTCTCCGACGGTTACGACTTGGATTGGGGGTCAGACGTCGGTTATAACCGATGTAGACGTCGGTTATAACGTTATAGTCAAAAGGAAAAATGGCTAAACTCGCGGATCGCCGGATTTTCCGGTGATTGAGAGTTCAGCCGCGCTGGAAGTCCGGTTTGAATTCGGATTTCATCATAAGTTTTATTTGTTTCGATATAATAACAAAGAAGTCAAGTGGCGGAGCGGTAAAGTGTTTGTTTGTTGGAACCTGCTGACCCGAGTTCGAAACCCGGCAGCTCCCTTTTATTTTTCTTCACTTGTTTTTTTATTGTTTATTAATTATAGTTTTTAAATTCTAAAATGTTTATTAATTATGTATCGTTTAAAATTAAAATAAACAATATATACGCAACGAAAATTTATGACTGACTATTCGGTTAATAAACGAAGCGGGTTTTGGAAACCCGTTTTTTGACGGATGTTACAGTATCCCCTTCTTTTAGAAATTTCGTCCAGAAATTTAAGTAGTGGTATGTTTGACTCGAAAGGAGGGTGGTTTTGACAATTACATACTTAGAAAGGGGGTAAGAGTTTAATTTTTTATTTGAGGCGGTAACGTTCCTTGTAAGGGTTGGATACCCTGCTACAGGAATCGCTTTTTGATGCCTAAGATAAGGAATATTGATAAACAGAGTTGATTGACTAGGTATGATCTCATGCACAAGAGTTTTGAGAGAATCGATACGTTTGGAAAGATAAGGTTATATCCTAAAACAAAACTTCTACCACTAAAACCTACATGGAACCTCTCATAACCGCCTGACAATGCCTCTGATCCTTTGGCAAGAATACTTATATATAGGAAGTACCAGCGGCGTATCCACCATATTCTTGTCAAATTTTCATTGGCTTTATCAGTAAGTTATGATTAGTTCTATGTGACTCTAAAACATAAACAAACAAACAACCAAAGCTTGAGTCTTAATTCTGATAGTATACATGTTTGAATGATGACAGTACCTCTCTCGTTTGTTATGATGAAGAGGGTAGTCTATGTAGAAGTGAGACACAACCCAACTTCTTTGAATGATGAGATTGAAATACGTTGAGATGTATGATGATATGAATGCTAAATCAGTGAGTATAAAACAAACTTCAACCATGACATTGTTAAATCCTACATGGAACTTCTCATAACCGCCTGATAATGCCTCTGATCCTTTGGCAAGAATACTTATATATAGGAAGTACCAGCGGCGTATCCACCATATTCTTGTCAAATTTTCATTGGCTTTATCAGTAAGTTATGATTAGTTCTATGTGACTCTAAAACATAAATAAACACAACAACCAAAGCTTGAGTCTTAATTCTGAAAGTATACATGTTTGATGACAGTACCTCTCTCGTTTGTTATGATGAAGAGGTTAGTCTATGTAGAAGTGAGACACAACCCAACTTCTTTGAATGGTGGATTGAAATACGTTGAGATGTATGATGATATGAATGCTAAATTAGTGAGTATAAAACAAACTTCAACCATGACATTATTAAATCCTACATGGAACTTCTCATAACCGCCTGATAATGCCTCTGATCCTTTGGCAAGAATACTTATATACAGGAAGTACCAGCGGCGTATCCACCATATTCTTGTCAAATTTTCATTGGCTTTATTAGTAAGTTATGATTAGTTCTATGTGACTCTAAAACATAAACAAACACAACAACCAAAGCTTGAGTCTTAATTCTGAAAGTATACATGTTTGAATGATGACAGTACCTCTCTCGTTTGTTATGATGAAGAGGTTAGTTTATGTAGAAGTGAGACACAACCCAACTTCTTTGAATGATGAGATTGAAATACGTTGAGATGTATGATGATATGAATGCTAAATCAGTGAGTATAAAACAAATTCAACCATGACATTGCTAAATCCTACATGGAACTTCTCATAACCGCCTGATAATGCCTCTGATCCTTTGGCAAAAATACTTATATATAGGAAGTACCAGCGGCGTATCCACCATATTCTTGTCAAATTTTCACTGGCTTTATCAGTAAGTTATGATTAGTTCTATGTGACTCTAAAACATAAACAAACACAACAACCAAAGCTTGAGTCTTAATTCTGAAAGTATACATGTTTGAATGATGACAGTACCTCTCTCGTTTGTTATGATGAAGAGGTTAGTCTATGTAGAAGTGAGACACATCCCAACTTCTTTGAATGATGAGATTGAAATACGTCGAGATGTATGATGATATGAATGTTAAATCAATGAGTATAAAACAAAACTGAAATAGTAATTCGCATTAAGATTCTTGGATAAATTTCCAATTTATAATTGAGATACGTGAAGATTGAGATATAAAGAAAACATAAAAACTAAGCGGTTGGAGTTGAATCTTGATTTTTTTTGAAGAAAACTAGTTGGGTGGTTCGTTTGGGCCGTTATTATCTTCACAGGATTGGCGTTGATGTTGTAATCTCTTCCTCTTGCTGGTGGCCTAGTGGTTAGGTTTTCTTGATTTGCTTGGTTAACTGGGTTTGCTTGAGCTTGGGCGTTTATGATGTTAATCAATCGAGGGCACATGTTTCTAAAGTGGGTAGGGTCACCACAATTAAAACCAGCTCGAACATATGGAAATATGGGGTATTGGGGTTGTTAATATGATTGGATCATGTTTTGAGTAGGGGGTGAGGTTTGGTTTTTGAGAGGTGCGGCAAACCTTGCTCAAATTGTCACACCCCGACCCGCAGCGGAAATAAGAGTCGGGGCATAATTGGGTTATCACCAAAGCACATGACATTTACTTTTATGTTTCATAATTAAACGAAGTCAAAGTTACATTTCTCAAACATCCAAACATGTTCATTCATTACAAAGGAAAATAACCAAACATAATAATCCAAATACTACATCGTTTTATTTCTTCTAATCCAGGTCCTATGTGTTCCTAGCTGCTGCTGGTTCACCTGTATCATGTGTAAAATGGGAGGTTTTTGGGTCAACATAAGTTGGCGAGTGAACCTTATAGATAAACATTTGATAATGATTTTCTGGTTAGTTTATCAATAAAATATTGTGCATAATCATAAAAGAGCACATGTATGAAATCAAACATTGGCAAACATCAGTTACAATTATAACATACATCAACAATCGATAGCATACATGAACATACCCACATCATATAATAATTATCATAAATGAACTGTGCGATCAAGGCTCAATCAAACGGAGCCGATCGTATTGCATGAACTGGAAATGTAAATTGAACTGTGCGCTCAAGGCTCAATCAAACGGAGTGTAAATTGAACTGTGCGCTCAAGGCTCAATCAAACGGAGCCGAGCGTATTGCATGTATTGAAATGTAAAATGAAATGACCGATCAAGGCTCAATCAAACGAAGCCGATCGTGCGGGCACGCCCTGATCAACCACATAATAAAATGGGGATCAAACTCAACCTCGATGGATGGGGAGCTACGGCCTCGGCAATTGCATGTACTGAAATAATAATTTGCAAACAATAATAACTACTTAACAGCAACAAACTAATACACATGTCATGATATGATATATGCACAATAACTTGGTTATAATATGTAAATGAACAAGACACATGATACACCCCAAAACGTGATTAAAACGGGGAATTTGAGGGGTTCACTCACATTGGGTGCGTTGAATTTGAGATGGTGAGATGCGCACGATTTAGACGAAGCGAGTCAACGAGGAATCACTAACCTAAATAATAATGGAAAAATATATTAAATGGATGGATTTTATTAAAGATTTTAATGGGATTTTTAGATATATTTTTGTGAGTTTATGGCTATTTTCTATCCTTAAAAATGTTATTTTTAAGTATTTTTAATTGATTTTTAAATTAAAATAAACAAATAAATATATAAAAAAAATATTATTATTTTACTGTTTGACCGTTGACCGTTGACCGGTTCGGTCAGCGGTAATTGTTTGCGCTAAGCGGGATTCGAACCGGAGACCTTCCGTTCACGCGCACGTAGCTCTACCAACTGAGCTACGTGACTAACCCGTTAGAAACCCAGTTTTAATTATATTTATATACTTATTCAATTTTACCGAAAATTCCTTTATTTTGCAAAACGTTTTAATCTCATGGACCGGTGTTTGGGACGGGACTCGAACACGCGACGTGAAGTTTATTTTGCACACAGTCCACCGCTGGACTGTGTGTCTAACCCGGTTATATTCTTGATTTACATTATACTTAACAACTACCCGCTCTAACCCGGTTAGTTCATGAATAAAAAGAGTGTTATTATGTAAAGCGTGTGTGTAGTAAGGATCGAACTCGGGACTTGTATATAAACTTTGCACACAGTCCACCGCTGGACTGTGTGTCTAACCCGTTTATTATCCGAATTTTATTTACTCTTATCCCGTTTTTAAGTTCATCTTCTTCACTACAATTACCGACTTCACTCAAATCACCGGTTCATGATTTAACTACTTAAATAACATGACTACTAGCTTGAATGTACAAAACCGAACAGCTTGGGGAAAGGAAATACCGGACAGGTCGTCTTCTTTAAGGAGTCCGGCGAAATCAGATAGCTCTGTTTTTTGAACCTCCGGTTGAGAGAGTCTATCAACAGAATTAAGGAATTAGATTTGAAATTGAACCAGAGTACATGGATTATTAGCACGATTGAATGTGTTTACCGTTAGCTAGCGAGTTTCCGGCAAATTCCAGAATTTCTCCGGCGAACCCAGAAATCCAGCAAAGTCTTCTGTGACTGATTTTGAATAATGGATTAATGTTAGAAGAGTCCTAACAATAGATTGAAACCGCAAAGGAGGAAAATCTTACCGGTTTGTGTTGAACACGGTTTTCCGGCGAGTTTTGCAGAGAATTCCGGCGAACAGCTTTTGGTGCTCAAAAGACTTGAAAACGCGACGAAAAGGAAATGGAGTGTATTTGAGACGGTTCTGAATCGCATAAATGATTGGAACCTGAATTATTTGGAGTTTGAATACTTTTCGGTTTCAAAAACCGAAACTTTAAGTTCATTCAATTTGAACTTAATTAGAAACCGATATTCATCGGTTATAAGCTAGCTAAACAAACTTAAACTGATTTGGCGATTCGGTTTACCGATTTCCGTTATTCGGATATCAATAACTGTTAATTCGAGTTTGCGTATAAAACCCAATTGTTTTCCTAAGATTAACAGAAAACACTTGGTGGCGGAGTGGTTTGGGAAGTGGATGTTAAATTGTTGGAGGCAGTTGACCCGGGTTCGAGTCCGGTCAGCTACAATTTATTTTTATTTATTTTATTTTAACTTTTTATCCAATTTAATTTTTATAGTTTAGTTTATTTATTAATTATGTAACGTTTAAACCCAAAATAATCATAAATAATTAATGAAATTTCATAACTTGGTACAAGATTACAAAAACGGAGCGGGTTTTGGAGACCCGATTTATACAAATGTTACACAAATGACCATAGCGTCCATAATTCGCACATAGTCGACAAGGTAAGGTAGATGGATGGTGATAAAAACAGGTGTTGCATTGAGGGTGAGATCCAAAGTAAGGTTTCTTATTTGGGTAAGTTGAGTTGGGTGCTACTTGAGTGATTGGGATAGCTTGGAGGGGTATGGCTTGTGAAGAGGGTTGATTGTGTTGGGTGGCAGCGAATATTTGCCCATCTCGTTTTCTCTTAGAAATGGGTTGAGGAGGGGATTTGGTTTGGGTGGAGTTTGAGGTTTCAGTTGATGCTTTATCCTTCTTCTTCTCCTCCTTGAAGTCTTTATTCCGTATGCGGTTTTCGGTGAGCTCTGTAGCTAACTCTATGGCTGCTTCCGAAGTTGCAGGATTTGAAATGCTTGAAGGTGCATTTAGTGGTATTTGGGGGAGGGTTGATAACATTTTGATCCTCTTGATTGATTGGGTTGTCGGGATTAGCGGTAAGGGCTTGTTGAACTTGAACTACGATGTTGGGTATTACGGCCGCCATTTGTTGAGCGATTTGGGCAGCCATGCGCTCGCGAGATTTTCCTGATCTCATTTTCCTACGAGCGAGACTAGAAGACATCTACAAGGAATACGTATCAAGAGTATGAGTTGGACGTTTCAGGGGTCATGTGTCGTATTTAGGAATGAACATAAAATAAATATTGAATAATAAATCTACTACATCCATAGGATGTCTTGGGCTTTGCTCGTAATTGGGCCTTGCATGCCGCCATACTTCACCTTCGTAATCATGTGGGCCCCCATGATTACCAGGTCTTTCATATGGTTCGCATGTGTTAGCCTGGTAACGTACACCAAACCCGGAGAAAATCGAGAAATATGTATGTAACGTATGATATTCGGAATGTATCCAGGTGTGGACACGGTGACACCTCAAAGTGGGGTTAGTTCGAACGACGTTTGGTGTGGCATGCTTTGGCCTAATAGGTCCTTCGTACTCTCATCGTTAGTCCCCAGGTAGGCAAACTGGTCCGTTATATTGGATTTATACGAATGCCAACCTAGACAGGATGTTCCGACTACCGGTACTTGTACCCTTACGATTACTACATGCCCGTCGTAGAACTCACTTTGATGGGATTGAAAAATGAAAAAAAAAAGCGACAAAATCTTGATTAAAAGAATGTGAGGATGACTTGAATATGTGAACATTGAAATATGCGTGATGAATGTATATGTAAGCATGTTATGTTTGACTATAAGTATAACTCATTAAGTATTACACAAAATGATAGTGGGAGTGTTTGCATGCATTTGTGTATGTAATAAATACGAAACAAATAAACATCACGAGTTTGCATGTAACCACATAAACAATTAAAATCTAATCAACTATAGTATAGGCTCTAAGGGTCTAATAACCTATCCTATATCCCAATAGTCAAAAGCTCTGATACCAATCTGTCACACCCCGACCCGCAGCGGAAAAAGGTGATCGGGGCATGATTGGGTTTTCATCAAAGCTCATGACATTTATTATAAAGTTTCATATTTATTATTTCTTTTAAAAGGAGATCATACAATCAAATCATACAAGTACAACATGTTCTATACATCTTTCAAGACTTCATTATTTTTCTTCTAAGGCAATTTCCTACGTGTTCCTTGCTTCATCCTGTCCACCTGTATCATGTGTAAAAATAGGTTTTTGGGTCAACAAAAAGTTGGCGAGTGAATCCTATGAAAACATTTAAACGTGTTTATTGAATCAATTATAAAATAAAGTGCATAACCACATATGAGTAAATGTAGATGTAAATTTATTCACAAAACACATAATATTAAATATTGCACACACATACACCAAATGATTGTTTTTGAGGCACGCGTTGTTCAACTCGTCTCCCACGAGGAACTGATGGGCCTAATGAATGATTTTGAGGCACGCGTTGTTCAACGAACTGATGGGCCTAATGAATGTTTTTGAGGCACGCGTTGTTCAACTCGTCTCCCACGAGGAACTGATGGGCCTAATGAATAATTTGCACACAACTTGACAATATGTAATACATCACAACAAACATTATTTACATTCTAAGTTTAGATCATATAATGGTATAGCACGAGTTTGAATAAGCGAATTAATTTAAGCGACACATGATACACCCCAAAACATGAATAAAAAGGGGAATTTGTAAGAATTCACTCACAGTGTTTGCGTTTTCTTGGATTGATGATGAATGCGCACGAATTTGGATTTAACCACGAGAGAAACTAACCTAAATAATAACATAATGGTTCGGTAAATAAATGGATTTTATTTGAGATTAATAATTTTAATTCATAACCTTAATAGGATTTCTAGATTTATTTTTGTGAGTTTAAGGACATTTTCTAACTTTAAAAATATTATTTTTAAGTATTTTTAAATAATTTTCTGATTAAATAAATAAATAATAAAAAAATGTTGACCGTTGACTTTGACCGTTGACCGGTCTGATTGTGTTTATTATGTGCGCTGAGTGAGGTTCGAACTCGTGACCTCCCGTACGCGTGCACGCAGCTCTACCAACTGAGCTACGTGTCTAACCCGAAATAAATCTGATTTTAATTATATTTATATATTAACTAGATTAATTCAGAAATTAATTTATTTAAAAAGGGTTTTAACTGATCGAACCGGTGCGCAGTATGTGTTTCGAACTCGAGACCTTGGTCTTGCAACGCACCCAGCCCTACCAACTGGGCTGGGTGACTAACCCGTTTATATTATGATTTTTATTTCTCTTATATACTTACTGTCAAGTTCCGAATTTGGGTTTTATAAAAATGTTTGAATATTGTGACGAATCGAAACAAGGACAGAGTCGAACCCGGGACCATGATTTAAATATGCACACAGTCCACCACTGGACTGTGTGTCTAACCCGGTATAATTTCCGTTTTCAATTTCCTTTAAACACATTACAAACTTCATCTTCTTCAGTTTATGAAACCAGAGAATCAACTCGACTGATTAATCAATAATTCTTGTTGAATTAGTTGATTGAGTATTACTGATTAACGAAATTAATTTAAACAGAAAGGTTTTAAGGATGTTGTACCGAACAGGTGTGATTTCCGACGAATTTCCGGTGACTGAAACTTTTCCGGCGACGTGTAACTTGCGACAGAGGATCTACAGGAAGTTTGAGGTGAGTGCGGTGCTTTCTGTCTGAGCTCTAGAAGTCCTATTTTAGAGTAAGGCAAAGAAATGAAATGGGTTCGGTTTTCCGGTGACCTATTCCGGCGAAATTGGAAATCTCCGGCGACGAGTTTCTGAGCACTTCAACTACGAAAAAGTGTGCGGTCTTGAGCGAAAGGATTCCTGGAAGGTTGAGGGGGAATTTATAGGGTAGAACATGATGAATTTAGTCTGAATTGGGTCTTGATTCGTGGTCAAGGTTTCTCCGGCGATTACGACTTGGATTGGGGGTCAGACGTCGGTTATCACCGATGTAGACGTTGGTTATAACGTATAGTCAAAGGAAAAATGGCTAAACTCGCGGATCGGCGGATTTTCCGGTGATTGAGAGTTCAGCCGCGCTGGAAGTCCGGTTTGAATTCGGATTTCATCATAAGTTTTATTTGTTTCGATATAATAACAAAGAAGTCAAGTGGCGGAGCGGTAAATGTAACATTTGTCAAAAATGGGTTTCCAAACCCGCTTCGTTTTGTAATCGAATATCAAGTTTTAAATGTCACATTGCGTATTTATGGCTATTTTGATTTTTAATGATACATAATTAATAAACAAACTAAACTATAAAAATTATAATTGATAAAAAGTAAAAATAAAATAAATAAAAATAAAATGAGGCTGCCGGGACTCGAACCCGGGTCAGCCGGGTTGAAACCCAAAGACTTTAACACACACACACATCACCACTCCGCCACTTGTTGTTTTCTGTAAATATTAAGAAACAATAAAATTTTATGGTCTTCCATGAAGCAACCGGTTTCGCCATCTGTAACCGAAATCGGTCCTCAAACGTCCAAAGACGTTTGGTTGATCGCGGTTTACCGATTATAACCGCTACACTGACGTTTTCAATCAAGTTGCTTTGAATGAACTTGAATTCTAGAAGAGAATCGGTTTTTATAATCGAAAACTTTCAATTCCAGCATAACATCAATCTCTGTCCTCTCTCGCGACGCAAACACACTTTACAAACTCTCAGTTACATTTCCGCACACTTTTCAGCCCACCTGAGAAGCTTTTTGAACTCGCTGGAAAGTTTCTGCAGTTCGCCGGAAAACCGTATTCTTCATCAAAACGGTAAGTCTTTCAATACCGTCGTGGTCTAACAATTGTTAAGCTATTTCTAACTCAAACCTTTCAATCGAAATCAAATTCAAAAGCTGTTATCGGATAATTCCAGTTCGCCGGAAAACTTCTGGAAATCCTTACTTCCATCTGTGAAACGGTAAGGACATTCAAACACTCTGTTAACGTTTGTTTAGCACTTCAATTCCACGTTTAGCTGATCAAAACGAATAATTTGCTTGCTCAGTTGAAGTTTATAAAAAACAGAGCCGACGCCCTGCCGGACTTCTGAGTTGAATTATTCCTCCGGTTTGTTTGTTTCCAACACAGTCTTTGTCATTTCATCTCAGTCTTATGAATGTGTTAATCGTTTTAAAACAAGAAAACAGAGGGGTAATCGGCTGTCTGTAAAAACTAACGGAGAAGATGAACTGTGTAGACGTCGGTTATAACCGATGTAGACGTCGGTTATAACGTTATAGTCAAAAGGAAAAATGGCTAAACTCGCGGATCGCCGGATTTTCCGGTGATTGCGAGTTCAGCCGCGCTGGAAGTCCGGTTTGAATTCGGATTTCATCATAAGTTTTATTTGTTTCGATATAATAACAAAGAAGTCAAGTGGCGGAGCGGTAAAGTGTTTGTTTGTTGGAACCTGCTGACCCGGGTTCGAAACCCGGCAGCTCCCTTTTATTTTTCTTCACTTGTTTTTTTATTGTTTATTAATTATAGTTTTTAAATTCTAAAATGTTTATTAATTATGTATCGTTTAAAATTAAAATAAACAATTCCGTTTTTTGACGGATGTTACAATAAAAACTTATTTATGTGTCCTTACTATTTTGTTTCGTAATATTGAAACCAAATGCGGAAGCTTGATCTTTGATTGGATTCGGTTCTTATCGGCCTTGATCGTCATCCGAAAGTGCTTGCGGTTACCCTGAATTGGAAATTTGCTAAATATTAGTATTATAGCAAATTACCGAAAAATATAACTTAACGAACTAGTTAAATAAATCAAAAAAGAAATTTAAAATTTCAAGGTGGCGTCGGCGACGGCACCTTGCCGCGTCAGCGACGCCCCTTGATAACCAGCGTCGGAGCTTTACTACCGTAGACAGTAGTTTAATGCGTCGAGTCAATGGTGTGGCGTCGGCGACGGCCGACTATACCATTGGCGACGGTACCTTCTGCCGCTGATTTGCTGCAGATTTATTTAATGTCCGTTCAACCCGTTTCAAGTCCCGAATATTTAAATCCGACTCGGGACTTATGGTGACATGCCCGTAAAATATTATTTCCTATTTTCATTCGTCAGATTCCCACCGTAGGCTACGGCTGGCCGCCGTAGCTTAAAGTGATCTATAACAAAATTTACGTCTTGCCGTTTCTTATTACGAAAACTTTCGTAACTTATTAAATTTATATCCGTTTCTCATGAAACTTGTTTCTAAATGACTGTAAAATGTTTTCTTACATATTTAACCCGAAATCCTTGACCCGGGTACTTATTTCTTATGATTTATGCAATTATTTCGATTTATGCTCAAGATTTCCGATTTGCCCCTTTTACCCCATTTAATCTAAACTATACATTTACGCATCCATTTCGGTATGCATTAACACTCCATTATTACCCGTATAGTTGCCTTAGCGAAATGCATCGCTTTATTCAACTAAACCTTTATATATTAATTATTTTGACCCGTTTGATTGTTTTAGCGTAATTCAACGCTTATTTCAACCAAACATTCTATCTTATCATTTCTACACTAGGATATCTATCTAATTTCCACCTCAACATTATTTGTGGTGTTTTTATTATCAAAAACTTATTTTATCCAATATCCACCCTTTAGTTCGACAGTTTACGGAAAGAACCGTTTAAAAGGCATTAACCCAAAAGGGCTTATGTCTTTCTCTTTTACATTACTGAAAAGGTCTATTATATTATAAAACTCAATTTTAAACTAATATTAGAGTCGTTTACTTATTTTCATCACTCGATGGCATTTTGGTCAACTTAGCCTCTTCTTTTACGACGAAGGACTTACTATAACATGTTTTGACCAAAATGAACATTTAACCATAATCTATGTAAAATCATTATGTTCTTAAGATTATTGGATTTTCCTTACCCTAGGTAATCCATTATTCATTTATGACTTATTTAAACTCTCATCGGACCTTTAATTCCTTATTGAGAGTTCTGACCCGTTACACGTACCTGGCTCGGCTCATAGCATTGATCTGTTCTAATATCATGCTCTATTCGTTCTATGATTACAAAATTCAACAAGCGATGTTAGTCATCATTGTCACATGGTGAAAATATCACCATTTGACCCGTTCGGTCTAAATGACCATTTGTCATTATGAGATGGCACTTATTTGTCATCTCACCTATTTAACCCATTTCGTTTTATACTGTAAGATCATATTGCTTAAAAATCATTTCTTAATTCGCTTGACCCATTATGACTTACGCCATATGGTATCTTTTTCAAAACTCCTTATTTATTTGTCATCACATGACTAATTTACTGTTTTACCATTTTTACCATAAATAATACCATATTCACTTGTTCCAACCCGTATCTATCCGTGTTGGAGCTTCATATTTTGAAATCTCGTCCCGAATACCCAAAACGCTTATTCAACTACATAAGTAAATCTACTATTTAAAAGATGTAAGCTTTACTTACCTCGAAGTCCGATTATGCCTTTTTCCGCGTAATCGATCCGTTTGACCCGCTTCTCTCCAAGCTTCCTCCTAGCTTGTCAAGATCAAACTACCTTTTATCATTTTGCAAGATGGTTAGATTGTCATTATTTATCAAGACCGTTCCACTTACGGACTTTATATCAAAATCGCCATTTGATCTTATTATAGGTCGGTTTGACTTTTGAAAGTCAACTACCTAATAACATACACGAATACACAATTAAGTTTAACAACTCATTTAAACAACTTATCAAATTCCCGGTAGTCATTATTCGTAAGCTACCATTTTAACTACTTTTCTCAACTAAGTTATATCAATTTCTTTTACTTAAACAAGTTCGAGCAATTGTTAACATAAGGTTAACTTAGCCTTCGATTATCAATACTAATTTATCCCTTCGTTGTACTAGGACTAAGAGTTTTCATCTTTATGTAAAAACCCATTCCACCATATTACTTAGATATTCATCTGAATACTTAATATAATCAAGTTTTATATACAACTAGCATACAACTTGATCTCAAATACTTGCTAACATTATCTCTACATCTATTTCATCATTTTGTATAAAACCATTTCAGAGCAAGTATGAATATGTACTCAAACTCATCAATTGTTCAAGTACCTTTCTTATTATTACTATGCATGATGATCCTAAACATAGGTATATCATCAAATTTATTATATTATCAAAACCCACTTTAATATCTACTTGTTAATTTCTTACAAGTGATCTTACATCAACTAGTGCATAATTTCTTTATATCTATTGAAATCAAGCATACACATACACTCAATTTCATCTTTGGATCATCATCTAACAATTTAATTGCAAGCAATCTACTTGTACTAATTTACAACTTTCACCAAATCTAGGTTTTAAGACATACCTTATGATCTCCTAATCGAGGTGATCAATAATTCATATTCATGCACTGATTTGGGTCTCGAATTGATCTTTTATTTGATGGATTTAGCTTGAACTAGGGCTTCCCTTGTTCTCCAGCCGTAGAACACACACACACATACACTAACTATGTGTTTTGTGTTTTAATTTTTGAGATTTTATAACATAAGTTCCCTTTTTGGCAGCCTTGGTCCCTCAAGTTTAGTTTTGATTAACAATGAGACTACAACTCATTGTTTGGTTACTTATATTCATGTTTTTAACTAGGTTTATTCGTTCCTATTTATTTTGTTTATAGTTTAACTTTCACCGCTAACGCTCTTTTACCCGTTCTTTAATATTAACGTGGTTTGATTACGAAACCCATTTTTAGGATGTTACATTTAATGCATAAAGCAGTTACGTAAACAACTAATATATGTATGGATTTTTTTGCCGTTCAAAACAAAAAGAATAAAAAAACATACAATGAATAGTGGAAGTTTGTCAAAGTGTATGTCCCATAATGAATAGTTTATATATTAAATTACATCTCGTCTTCACAATATCAGTGGCGGATCCAGAAAATCTTATAAGGGGTAAGTTTTATAGAAAAGGGGCAATGAAATAAAAAAAAATGTTAAATTTTTCAAAAATTTATACTACCCTCGGAGCGCTAAGGGGTAGCGGAGGCTACCCCTACAAATAAGGTAGGTCCGCCCCTGCACAATATTGATTGTTTACTGTTTAGAGAAATACAATCTGGATATATAAACAAAAAGTTATATGGTGAAATGTATGTATGATTATTGACAATTTAGTAGGGTAGTTCAAGTTGGTTGAGGTTTAGAAAACAACTAAATGTTGTTCTTGACTTGACTTATGTATTGTGTATAGCAGTAAGCATGTATTGATTCACTTATGGGTCAAAATTGAACTTTAACTACTGATGTTGTAGTTTTTAGATTTTTATAATCAGCTGGTATAGTTGCAATTTACAAATGTTTCACTTATTTTGGATTATAGGGACCACTAGAACCATTTTGGCTTCTTTTTGATTTATAAGTCTTTTTTTTTATTTAGCAATGCAAGTTGTATTGTCTTCAAATAGTATGATAGGGCTTCTTTTGATTAACTACAGTCCACACCATTCTTGAATATGTTAAAATCATTTAAAATATTAGGTTATCATTTAATACGTTTAATGATGTTGCCTCGTCATAAACCTTTGTAGGAAAATCCTAATTTTTGTCGTCATCTAAATCATCGTTACGACAGTGCTCTCTCCAAAACCCTAATTTGTATCACCGTCTAAATAATCATTCCTTTCTATTCAACCCCGGTTGCAAGAATCACGCACCAAATATAAACTTAAAACCCTAAAGCCCATAAACATTGGGTTGTGCGTAAATGTCCACATTTGTAACACGATAAAGGTTGTTCCATTTATATCTGAATTTTGACGATTCTAACAACAAAGCATTATGGGACATTGGCACCAACAAGTGAAACTAACTTATATGTACTATAGACACTACACACCCACCATAAACCCTACAATTATGTACACCAAACAACCACATTGGAATACTGTTAACTAACAACATAATTAACTAAAAAGAATCAAGCTTTCAGTACTTTGCATTACCCTTTTGGTCACTTCGGCTTTTCCACTCCATCGGCACGAGTTTTCTGAATTTTGAGGTTTATTTGGTAAATTTACAGGTGGGGCTGTGATTGATCTCTTCAACGGGCTGCTGCTACTTTCACGGTGTTTTGCTTCCATGGGTGCATTCTTGAACAATTTGTTTGGAGATGATGAAGATCTGATTGACTGAGGTGTAACAGGTGACCAATGGTACCGCCCTTTGTTGGGTCATTGGCCGATAGTTTAAGTTTCTTTGGAGTATGTGACTTTGCGTTGTCTGGACCGTTGATGAGGTTGGTGGGTCCAACGGGTTGTGAACTTGGGATGGTGAATAATGCCTTTTCAAGTTTCTCATCCGATGTTAATTTGCTAGCCCTTGTAGATTTCTTTTGCCAGCTGGCAGGCCCGTGTTGGCCTTGCTTACGAAATATGGCTGCAATGTTGCACAATGTTTGAGCAGCAGATAAGACCCCTCGGTCAAAAGTTGATACGAGAAGAGATTTATCCGTTTCAGTTGACCCGGGCCGTTGGCTTTCGAATGGAACGAGGCTCTGATTATACGTCAGGGACTGTAAATCCGCAAGATAAGTAGTAGTGTCCCTGAAAGAAGTAATTAACTTTCCGATTTTTATCCATCTACCTTGACAAGTACTCTTACTCGGTGTTGACTTGACCGCATCAGGGTTGACTTTGAAATGCCCTCCGGATACATGTGACCAAGGAAATGTTGGTAAACTACCTCCACTGTGTACTGCCATTATTAAAAAATGTTAACATCATATTAAACATTCGAGTAAAATGTCATTTTCGTCCCTGGGGTTTAACCAGTTTTGCGTCTTTCGTCCAACGGTTTATTTTTCCGCATCCGGATCCAAAAGGTTTGAAATCTTGCCATTTTTCTACATTAAGTCAGGGGTATTTCTGTCTTTTTGTTAACTTAAAGGGCAATTCAGTCTTTTTCAGGGTATTCGGTCGTTTTACATAAAGTGAAAAAGACCGAATTGCCTTTAAGTTAGCAAAAAAGACGAAAAAACCCCTGACTTAACAGAGAAAAATAGATGTAACGAGCCGGATGAAAATGGCAAGATTTCAAACCTTTTGGATCCAGACAGGGAAAAACAAACCTTTGAATGAAAGTTGCAAAACTGGCCAAACCTAAGGGACGAAATGGCATTTTACTCTAAACGTTCATTATGAGATATCTAAATACGGATAAACGTATATAAAGATTACCTTTTGAGGTTGAGGCAGGCTTCATATTGTCGAGAAGCATAAGATCAAAATCCTTGTGAGGAAGAAGAGTTAGGCGGTCCAAAACGTCTTTTGGTTCAAACAATGGAAACTGAAATATTTTCGCATGATAACCAGGGGGACCCGAGCGAGAACTTTCCTCCTTAATAAACCAAACAATAAAGCAACTACTAGGTAGCCAATTTCTCTATTTAAGAAAGAAGATAAAAATAATATATATATAGGGGAGGGTTATCTTGAGAACGCTAAATATTGCGAGAAACGTGAGAATGAATGAGAAAACCAATCAAAACCATTTTTCAATACAATCATCATTTTAATTAAAATACAACATCAAAAAAAGAAATTACAACATCAAATAATTCATTTCTCCTCTCAAAGTCACTCTTATTAGATTTTTTACACATGTGTAAATATAACAAATTTACACATGTGTAAATGGCAAACTCACTCATGTGTAAATTTCTTTTATTTCCCAATTCACGTAAATTTAAATGAGCAAATTAAATTTCTAGAATTGTATTCGAATAATAATTACAAGTGTAAAAAAGAAATTTTGAATTGCACTTGTTTTTGACCAAGTTCTAGTGGTTTTTCATTCGTTCTCACGGTTCTCGCGATATATAGGGGAGGGTTTAAATGAGAACGCTAAATATCGCGAGAACCGTGAGAACTAAATAAAAAACCACTAGAACTTGGTCAAAAATAAGTGAAATTCAAAATTTCTTTTTATACTTGTAATTATTATTTGAATACAATTCTAGAAATTTAATTTACACATTTAAATTTACGTGAAATTCGGAAATAAAGAAAATTTACACATGTGTAAGTTTGCCATTTACACATGTGTAAATTTGTTATATTTACACGTGTAAAAAATCTAATAAGAGTGATTTTGAGGGGAGAAATGAATCATTTGATGTTTTAATTTCTTTTTTTGATGTTGTATTTTAATTAAAATAATGATTGTATTAAAAAAATGGTTTTGATTGGTTTTCTCATTCGTTCTCACGGTTCTCGCAACATTTAGCGTTCTCAAGATAACCCTCCCTATATATATATATATATAATATATATATATATATATATATGTAATTAGCGATGATGATGATATGTATGTAATTAGCGAACCTTGTTACAAGGAGATGAGTCCGCTGGGGTTTGAGCAGGCTTTTGGAGGTGAAGAACTGAGCAAGCTTCTCTAACCGATAACAAAATACTTCGGTTTAATCTTCCGTTGACTGTTCTTTGACTTTGATGGAGTCGGGACACTTGTAACTACCATCAAGAAGCTCATTCAAAGATACCTCATCTACATGCTTTGCAAAGTCACAGATATCATGTTTCAAACCATATATTCCTTACCACAAATCCAATCACAGAAATAGGTTCGTTGATCGTTAATTATATATGTAAACTGGATTTATAAACATGGAATAACTTAATGCCAAAAAGTCGTACCAAGAACGCTATTTCCACCAGCAGATGAACTGAAGCTTGACAAACCAGCTTTTATAGAAAAAATATCGCATTTGCTCTTAGGAAGTTTGCCGTTTCTTTTTTCGCTTCGTTTCCCGGAGACTGATGTCTTCTGCTTAGCGGCATGTGTCTTATCTGTAATCATAAAAGTCAGAAAAATTTTAAATAACTTAAAGAAAGATTCTTTTCGGGTTTGTTTTACGATTTAACCTGCAATGTTGTATTTTTCAGGATAAGAACCAAGCTCATTGGGTAGATCATTCACATCAACAAATTCTGTTACATTTAAAGAAGCTTCCATGTGTGCTGCGCGTGATCTCCTAGAACTGTTGCCATTACTTCTACCTGCTTTCCCGGACTTCCATTGCTTAGCCTCAGGCACAGAGGTAATATCATGGTCATCAATTGCTTCTTCGTGACGTGGACTCATCAGTTGGCCAGCTTGCCTGTAGAAGTCCTCGTCGGATAGATTGTCCCAGAAAGTTGGTTTTGAACCATTTATGTTACAGTTATCATCTAGAGAGAATTAAAGCCAACATTAGATATATAACAAATCAATCTACAATTATTTCATACTTTCTTATCCACTACATTAGGTATTACATAACCGCAACACATAAACAATAACGCAACAAACCAATCTTCACTACATTTTAACCAGCGGAATCTTTTCCGTGTAGCAAAAAACTTTGATACAAACCCAATTCCTATACGGGTGGGTATTAGCGTCAGATTTATTAATGGGTCAAAGCAATTATTGAAAAGAGAAACTGATGGGTAAACGGAAGCTGAAGGGCCAGTTAATTTACTGCTATTATTGCTTATTTAATCTTTGTTCTAGTTTTTGGGGAGGATGTCAATAATTATTATCTAATTGGGTATCTATACCTTTGTTCTTGGAGATTAACCCATCTCGAATCGGGTCTTCTATCTTGTAGTATTTCAGTTTACAACAATAAAATCTATCAGTTAGTTTTGTTTGATTTTGGTTCTATCATTTGGTTCCATTGCCGGGAAATCAAAGATGGAGCAGACCGGGAATAATCAGAAGGAAGGCGGTGTTCATCTAGACCCAATCGCTGACCAGTTGGCAGCCATTATTGCTAAGCTTGATTCTTTGATAGCCTTGAAGAAGGATATAGCAGCAATCAAGGAAGCTTGGCTAGAAAGACGAACAAATGCAATAAAGGAAGCCGAGGATGAAAACCAGGATCCAGTGACAGATTTGGGAATGGAGAAAATTCCTTGCGACGTTTCCATGCCTAGAGCAACACCTATAACTACCACACAAACTGAAAGCCAGTCCCCTCTAATTTCAGATTTGGAGAAAAAAATGCTAGAAGTTGCAGATAAAACAGATGCTCAGACCATTCCAGAAGAGGAGGAACACAAGAATCACGGAGAGACGAAGAATGCAGAATTAGAGCAAAAACTATTCAGCAGGGATGCCGTCCTGAAGTCACTCTGTGGTTACTCACACAAGGATCACACGAAAACTAAGACGGATAAGAAACCGCTTGACTGGTCGTTTCAAAAGGCAATCAAGGGTTGGATGGCTGACAAAGAAGATTGGCCAACAAAGCTAACATACATCAATCATACCGACTTTCGAATTCCAAATTCTAATGCACAGGATTCTTTCTGAGCTGCACCTAAATTCGGGCCCGAGAAAACACAAGTTTTAACTTATAGATGGGTCCATGAAGGTGGTCAGCCTACAATTGAATGGCTTATTGCTTGGTGTGCCAATTACATTCATTTCGACTTGAGGTCAAGTCGATTATCGGGGCAGGATGTATTGATACAAACCCGATTCCTATACGGGTGGGTATTAGCGTCAGATTTATTAATGGGTCAAAGCAATTATTGAAAAGGGAAACTGATGGGTAAACGGAAGCTGGTTAATTTACTGCTATTATTGCTTATTTAATCTTTGTTCTAGTTTTTGGGGAGGATGTCAATAATTATTATCTAATTGGGTATCTATACCTTTGTTCTTGGAGATTAACCCATCTCGACTCGGCTCTTCTATCTTGTAGTATTTCAGTTTAAACAATAAAATCTATCAGTTAGTTTTGTTTGATTTTGGGTTCTATCAAACATTTTGTACGATCTTCAGTTTGCATTTTTCCTTCAGGCAGAAGACCTTTTCTTAGCAAGAGTGGCGAATGGAAGTTAAAAAAATCTCGCAGTTTCTCAAACAAATATATCTAAGGGTACGAGGGGCACAACCCAAAGTACCCAATTCAGTGGCGGAGCTTGAACGGAAACTCGGTGGGGGCCGAACTCTGAAAATCCAAATCGATGGGGCCGGACCCTTAAAAATCCAATCTTTTACACTAAAAGAAACATTTTTTTGATAAAATTAACATTACGTACGCCCGGGCTTCCATTATCCTCTGCCCATGACCTGATTTGAAATACCATTGCACCTCACTTTTACCGATTTTTATAAAAAAGGACCAAATCACTTCGGGTGGTATTGGAGAAATGCCCAATTCACTTTACGCATTTTCACCCACTCTTCACAAACCGATGCATCGGATAGCAGTCATCGAAATCACAAAGCGAACGTTGAAGCTGAAGGGTTTACGCCGGTGCTACCGAAGTACCCGAAACCCCGAATGCACTACCGGAGCTACGCCCCGAGTACCCTAACAACCATCATTAATTTACTTAAACAATAATAAAAAAATATATTACACAATTAATCTCTCCTCTTAATATGATAAACCATCATGTATAACTCCAATCACTACACAAACACATAACAGATGCAATTCTGCCCTAAAAACCTAACAATTAAAGTTAACTTCAAATAAAATTAAAAAAACAAAAACAAAACTAATCGGTTAGGTTAGACATCAATAACAGAAGTTAAATTTCTCAAATTTAAACAGAAACACATCTTAAATTAACAAAATTTATACAAATACAGAAGCAATTAACCACCTTTTTCCAGATGAAATAAACCACCACCACTGCAGCTTGAAGATCTCATTATTTTTGCAACAAAATCCAATTCATCGTTGGTACTACCGAAATCGTGAGTTTTGATCGGCAAAAGTCAATTGAGGAGTGAAGTTTGACCATTTTGGAAGGAAAAATGAGATTGAATTGGGGTTTTAGAGAGAGAAAGAGAAAGGGGAAAGGGTAGTTGCGGCAGAGAAATTATGAGGAGTATATATAGTTTTCGGGAAAATGGACGGAGAGTTAGTCGGTAGGGGTCGCCGGTGAGTATATTCCGGTCACTTGTGGGCCCCACTTATCCAAGGAAAATAAGGTTAATAGTCATTTTACATAACTCTAAATTTCTTATTTATATCCACAATTAAGTTACTTTTTTGTGTAATTAAATAAGGTTATATCCACAATTAACAGCTATTTTTATGCTACAAAATATCCTTTTGTTTCGAACTAGTAAATTTTTGTGTGTTGCGGCGGCGTCAAAATGTAAATTAACTTAAATTTATATCATCTAATGAAAACTTAATATATTTTACTCGACTCGTTTTTAAACAAAATTTACGTCACAGTGTAAAACAACTGAAAACATACATAAAAATAAACAAAAAACGCAATATATTTTACCCAATTTATTTGTGAAAGAAAATTATGTTGAAACTTTAACTAACTTGAATTTATACAGACGCATACATAAATAAGCATGTAAGAAAATTATGTTTTTTTAAGTTAAAGAATGACACGGCGCATTGCGGCAACGTCGAAACGAAAAGTAACTCGAATTTTATACCGTCTCATGAAAACGTATAGTATTTTATCTGACTCGTTTTAGAATAAAACTTATGCCAAAATGTAGATAAACTGAAAACGTATATAAATATAAGTAAAAACGTATTATATTTTTCTCTACTCATTAAATTTTTTTTATGTCGAAACATAAATCAACTTGAATTTAAACTGATACGTATATAAAATAAGCACATAAAAGTCGATTATAAAATCTTTAAAAAGTTGAGTGGTTGTAAGTGAGAATATGATAAGCGTTAGGATAAAAGTAAAAAAAATGCAACAAAAGAAAAAAAAAAAGAAAGATAAAAAGGACAATCAGTAAGAGTCACTTTAGAGATAACTTCTTAATGTAATTATATATAATTGTTTTGAAATCAACTTTATAAGAATTTTGTGTTAATCTAATCATATTGTGAGAAAACCAAATTAGCTCGTATGTTTTTGTTAATTTAGCATTGATTACTCTGAAACTATCAACTCTTGCATCTGCCTTTTCAATTGATCGGTTTTTACGACTGGACCAACCGGTAAACCACCACTCCCTCTTTGCAACCAAGCATCGAAATATACATAAAAAGTAAAAATTAGTTAATACTTTTTAATGAGTCTCAATCAATACAACATAAATGTATAAGACACAAACCACGAAAAAAGAAAGAAACCCACGTTTGCACCAATATTTATCATCTACTCATCAGCTCACGTAATTAAATATAGAGTATATTGCGGTTTAGGTTACTGTGGTTTAGTGATTATTGCTATATTTTACAAAATTCAAATGTCTTACAATTTACATACCAAGATTTCTATTTTATTGTGGTTTTGATCCATCACACTAACTCTATCCAACTTATAGTTAAATCCTGGTCACATGATAGGCATGCACATGATATTTTGATAAATAACCATTTGATGTATAAGAATTTATATATCTTTTAAACGTCAAATATTCCCTATTTATGCGAGAACTCGTTGTATTTTCATTATCTTGATACTCATTTGAGTTGTTTGTGAAAATACAGGTCCGGACTTCGGCCCGGTGATGAAACGAAGGCTTTTGAAGTAAAAAGGAGCAAATATGGAACTTTCCACAAAACTGCCAGATATGGCACGACGTTCCACCCCCAAGCACGACCGTGCCAAGCCTCCGGAGACCGACACTATCATCAGCACTATCAACAACCACGCAAACCAAACCAGTCCAAGAACTGGCACGGTCGTGCCAACCCCACGCACGACCGTGCTCGTGTCACTCGTTCTGAGCAGCTCATTCCCAAGATCGAAACAGTCATTACCGAATACGTCATCGATAAGCACGACCATGCCACCTTTTGGCATGATCGTGCCACCTCGGGGAAATTTTAGCAGGATCTTTCGGGATTTTGTAGCAAACATGGTCAACAAGTCAGAAAGGTAGTCTGACATTTGCTAAGCACGACCGTGCCAACTCGCCAATAGCATAAATACGTAGTTTGAGCTCATTTGAAGGGGAGTTGAAGCATTTTGGTGAACTTTTCTCTCAAGATTCTGGTCTTTGAAGCTTGTAGAGTCAAGAAGGAGCCTTGAGGAAGGTTGTATCACTTGAATATTAACTCATTTTACCATTTAATCTTGTCTTAAACATTAGCTAGCCAGTTGCTATTTATGAACAATTTAAGTTATCTTGCATTTGGTTTAGTTGTCATGAGCCTTATAGGCTAAACATTTGTGTTGCTTAAACATTGTTGAAGCTAATGAACATGTGATAACATGGAAATAGATGTGGTGATTGTTGTTTGTTAATCTTCATGGTGATATTTGATCTTGTTCTTAGAGTTCATGTTCATGTTTAAGTCCTTGTTCTTGAATGTTTGGTCATAAGTATTTACATGTTGTGTTGGAAAGCCCATGTAGAGATTATGATTGTTGAATATTGTTAACCTAGTTGATATGATTCATAGCATGAAACTAGGAATGGTAATTGCTAACATGATTAGAATGGTATTTGAATATTGTATGAATTCTTACATTTAGATTTGGAAAGATCATATGAATTTTTATATGAATTCTATAGTTTGTGCTTATGTTGGGTTGATGATTTAAGCCAAGATTGTTATCTAGCATGACCATGCTTGTGATTCATATCAAGAACATGTTGAAGATGTCACTTACTTGAAGCCAAGTTAGGGTGATTAGTGTAACATTTGTGTAAATCGGGTTTCGAAAAACCGCCCCAATTTATCAATTCAAGTATTTATTTGACAACGTTCGGTTATTTTTATTATCTTTACAATATTACATATATAGAATAATGGTAATCAATTTTAAAATAAAATAATATAATAAATAATCAATTAAATAATAATTATTTACAATTAGTAAATAATTAAAGCTTAATAAAATAAAATAAAAAAGGGGTGGAACCGGGAACGAACCCGGGTTCCCCCGGACACACACACACTACAAACACCACTGGACTGCACACACTATTGTGCAAAGTTCAGGAGAATAAATCACTTATGTTGACTCTCGTTTCAAAAACTAAAAATCAAGGCTGCGATCAAGGGACGCGCCTTTCCTTTCTTGTTGATAGCCTCGACAACTGGCCGGATCTAAACATGGTAAAACCCAATTTGTCCGACTGTCATTCCTCTGGCATTTGCAAATCACGATTCCAGTTACCATAAACCGAAAATCAGGGATCTTTTTACCTCTGCCTATATATACGAATCAACTCCTCAATCGAGACTCGCATCTCTTTCCACTCTCTCTGCTGCTCTAAAGACTCCCCGCTGTTAGCGAAATCCTCTAGTCGCCGGAATTCCCTGTTCGCCGAAATACAGCCAGAGTCAGAATCAAGTCACCGTCGGTACAATCTTGTTTTTTTTATTTTCTTTTGCGGATTACAATTGTTAATCAGAATGGAAACCGGATTGAATTTAGGCGGGTACAGGTTGGTTCAAAATCTAAATGAAGAAGATGAAGTGATGATGTATGTATTTATATTTATTCTATCACAACTTATAACCGGGTTAAGCACCCAGCCCAACTGGTTGGGCCGGGTGCAAACAAGACCCAAGGTCGCCTGTTCGATTCCCCACACACACACCGGTCTAATTGATTTAAACCCTTTTTAATCTATCTTTTCTGATATACTTAATTAGTGCATAAATATAATTAAAATTCAGATACTAACGGGTTAGACACCCAGCCCAGTTGATTGGGCTGGGTGCGAGTCACAGTCAAGGTCTAGGGTTCGAGACTCCTGATACCGACTGGTTCAATTCTGTATAAAACCTTTTTAATTTAATTAAATTTGATTAAACCCAAAAAGTGTATAAATATAATTAAAATCAGGTTTCTTTCGGGTTAGACACGTAGCTCAGTTGGAAGAGCTGCGTGCACACGTACAGGAGGTCACGGGTTGAGCCTCACACACGCATGCTTACCACACCGAATAAACCGGTCTGACACGTGTTAGACTGTCGTTTTTTGTAATTTTTTTTATTATTATTTTCTTTTTTTCTTTTTGTTTAGTTTAGTTCCATTTTTGTTTTTACTTTTATTATTATCATTTCAAGATTTTAATTAAAAAGGGAATTATATTTTAAAACACATAAATATAAAGGTTTTAATATATTTATAAAACTCACAAAAATAATCTAAAAACTTAAACAAAAGGTTTTAACCTATATAATAGCTTATTTATTTACGAACTATCGCGTTATTATCTTTAGGTTAGTACCTTTTCGTCGGTTAAATCCACAACTCGTGCGCTCTCTTTACCACTCAAGAATACGCACCCAAGGTGAGTGAATCTCTGCAAATTCCCCGTTTTAATCACGTTTTGGGGTGTATCATGTGTCGTATCGTTTCTTTATTTTATTTAAACACTTGTGCTTATATCATTTCGTGACCAAATGTGTATTGCTTGTAGTGTGGTTTATATGTGGATACATTTTATCATTTCAGTGCACTCATTTCATTAGGCCCATCAGTTCCTCGTGGGATACGGGTTGAGCATCAGGTGCCTCATTAGATCAGCTCCGTTCGATTGAGCCTTGATCTCAATACATCATCATTCATGTCTATATTCATTCAATGTGGTTTGTGATTTGTTACACTATACATTTGTTCACATGTGATTATGCACAATCTTATTTAAACAACGATAAAATTGATTTACTTAAATGTTTTTATCAAGGTTCATTCGCCAACTTTTGTTGACCCAAAATTTCCTCTGTTTTACGCATGATACAGGTGATCAAGTTGAGGAGAGAAACACTTAGGATGGCCTAGAAGAATAAACAAGTTATTTCGTTGGAACAAGCATTTAGATTATTATTTGTGTTTGTATGAAATTTTGTTGGATATTTAAATTTTAATTTGAATTTAATAAATACAAACTTCTTAGTAATATCATGAGCTTTGGTGATAACCCATCATGCCCCGACTTTTGTTCTGCTGCGGGTTGGGGTGTGACAGATTGGTATCAGAGCTTGTGACTATAGGGATATAGGATAGTTATTAGACCTTTAGAGCCTATACTATAGTTGACTAGATTTAAATTGTTTATGTGTTACATGCAAAATTCATGATGTTTATATGTTTCATGTTTATATTCACACACAACATTATGCAAATATTCTCACAAGTACATGTTAATATGCAATGGTCATCATAGATCATACCCTCATATCATATCATATCTATGAAAGCACACACCTCACAATTTCACAATTTCCGTTGTTTCTTTTCAAAGATTTTTGCAATGTTTTCACATTTTTCAAATCACATCAAAGTAGTTTTCACGACGGGCATGTAGTAACTGGAAGGGTACGAGTACCGTAGTCGGGACGTCCTGTCTAGGCTTGCCATTCGTATAAATCCAAAATAAAGGACCACTTTGCGTACCTGGGACTAACGATGAGAGTACAAAGGACCTATTAGGCCAAAGCATGCTATACCAAACGTCGTGTGAACTAACCCCACTTTGAGTTGTCATTGTGTCCACACCTGGACACCCTCCGACCATACATCTCGCAATCATGTTTTATGATTTTCATTCGGGTGGTGCGAGTGTTAACCCGCCGACACCAATGTGAATCCTACCAAGCCCAATAGTCATGGGGGCCCACATGACTACACAGGCAATGGTATGGGGAGACATTTGGAGGCCCAAACATGAGCAAACCCAAGACATCCTATGATGTAGTTAAATTATTTTTAGTTTTGTTGTTTTCATTCTTTTTACGACACATGACACCTAGGAAATTCTTGAACTCACAATCTCCATACATATATCCTTGTAGATGTCTGCTAAGCAATTACGTGGAGGTAGAAGGTCAGGAAAGTCAAACGAACGCTTGGCCACGCAAATTGCTAAACAAATGGCCGCAGTGCTTCCTGACATCGTGCGACAAGTTCAGCAAGCCCTCACCGCTAACCCTCCCAACCAAGAAGACCAAAGCGTCGCCAACCCTCCTCCCAAAACCCCTAAATGCACCTACAAACACTTCAAGTCTTGCGATCCCCCAAAATATGAAGGGACTGAGGTGTCACCGCTCTCCTCCACTGGTTTGAGGAGATGGAAAACACCTTTCTCAATTGCGACTGTCCTGGGGACCGTAAGGTACGTTACGCGACTGGAAGATTGTTTGGGGTAGCCCTTACCTGGTGGAACATGGAAAAAGGTAAGCGAGGTGTAGATGATGCCATGGCCTTATCATGGGAAGAATTAAGAGAGGTCATGACAAGACGTTTTTTCCCTAGAAGCGAGATCAAGAAGCTTGAAGATGAATTATATGCTCTAAAGCAAAAAGAAGGGGATCACACCTCCTACAACAAGAGGTTTCTTGAGTTGAACCAAATGGTTCCCAATCTATTCACCCCATTATACCGCTTTATTCGAGGCCTCCCCTCGAAAATCCAAGATTCGGTTTTAAGCACTTCGCCTGCAACACTCGAAGCCGCAATGGAGTTAGCTACGGAACTCACTGAAAATCGCATTCGAAATGGCAATTTTAAATATGAGAAGAAGAAAGCACCCATTGAGACCCCAATTCCAAACCACTCAGGTTCATCCTTGAAGTTTGCTGGTAAGAGGAAGCGAAATGGCAAGAACTTTGCTGTCACCCAAACCAACCCTCCCATCACTGCTGCTCCAATCACCCAAGTTGCCCCTCCAGCCACACCATTCAAAAGGCCATACACTGGCCCACACCCAAAGTGTAACCGTTGCCAATACCATCACCCTCCTGAAAACCCTTGCCAACATTGCACAAGTTGTGGCCGTGCGGGTCACACTATCCAAACCTGTCGTACCCTTCAGCGATCGAACCGAAGTCAACCTCCAACCCACCCAAACCCAAAATTAAATGGTGGGCCAAGCCCAACAACCCTTACTTCTACCACCTGCACAACTCACAGCCTAACCTTACTACTAACCTAACTACCCCATGATACAATCCATACGAGCCTGTTTCAATTGTGGGACCCAACCCACTTCAGGAATACTTGCCCACGCCTGGTGAACATCATCCATGCCCAAGCTCAAGCAAACCCGGTAAACCAAGCTAACCAAGCTCCTCCACCTGCTAGAGGAAGAGCTTTCAATATCAACGCCAACCAAGCCAGGGCTGACAACAATGTGGTCAACGCTACGTTTCTCGTAAATGGTAGTTATGCATCCATATTATTCGATACTGGTGCGGATAAGAGCTTTGTGTCTTTAGAATTCGAATCTATTCTCGACCAACCTCGTGATAATCTCGTTAAACTCTGACGGTGGAAGTTGCTGACGGAAAACCCACTTCATTAAATTCTATTAAACGCGATTGTACTCTCACCCTAAATAATCACGATTTTTCAATTGATCTCATTCCTATAAAATTGGGAAGTTTCGATGTTATCATCGGCATGGACTAGCTCAGCCAACATCACGCTGAAGTGGTGTGCCATGAAAAGTTCATTCGTATTCCTCTCGCCGACGGTCAGACACTACGTATCTTTGGGGAAACTCCTTCGAAAGGGCTCAAATTGATGTCCTGCCTTCAAGCCCGAAGTTATCTTCGCAAGAATTATGTCGCATTTCTAGCTCACGTCGTCAAGAAGGAAGGAAAGGAGAGGAAGCTCTAAGATATTCCAATTGTGAAAGAATTCCCGCAAGTTTTTCCCGACGCGTTTTAGGACTTCCTCCTGTGCGAGAAGTCGGATTTCGAATCAATCTTGTGCCTGGCGCTACACCAGTCGCAAAATCTCCCTATAGGTTAGCCCCATCCGAGATGCAAGAGTTGGCCAGTCAACTGCAAGAGCTGACTGACAAAGGATTCATACGTCCTAGCTCATCGCCTTGGGGTGCGCCCGTTCTTTTTGTGAGGAAGAAAGATGGAACGTTTCGCATGTGCATGATTATAGAAAAATCAACAGTTGACGGTTAAGAACTCGCTATCCACTGCCTCGTATTGATGACCTTCTAGACCAACTTCAAGGCGCCACCTGTTTTTCCAAAATCGACCTTCGTTCTGGTTATCATCAGCTTAGAGTGCGCGAAGAAGATATTCCAAAAACTACCTTCCGAACTCGTTATGGTCATTACGAGTTCATGGTTATGCCCTTCGGTTTAACCAACGCCCCCGCTGTCTTCATGGATTTGATGAATAGGGTATGCAAACCCTATCTCGACCGTTTCATCATAGTCTTCATCGACGACATTCTTATCTACTCCAAGTCAAAATCCGATCATGAGCGACACCTTCGACTCATCCTTACACTCTTAAGGACTGAAAAGCTTTACGCTAAGTTCTCAAAATGAGAATTCTGGTTAAGAGAAGTACAATTCCTTGTCATATCGTCAATGACAAAGGGATTCATGTCGATCCTTCGAAAATCAAGGCAGTACAAGAATGGCAAGCGCCACGCACCCCTATCGAAGTTAGGTCATTTCTCGGCTTGGCTGGTTATTACCGACGCTTCATTACCAAATTTTTCCCGTAACACTGTTCCGCTCACGGCCTTGACTCACAAGGGAAAACCCTTCATTTGGGGACCTAAGCAAGAGGAGGCCTTCCAAACTTTAAAGCAAAGGCTTTGTGACGCACCTATCCTTACACTCCCTGAGGGTTGCGATGACTTGTGGTTTATTGCGACGCATCAGGGCAAGGTCTAGGCTGTGTATTGATGCAAAGAGAAAGGTGATAGCCTATGCCTCTAGGCAACTCAAAGTCCATTAGAAAAATTACACCACCCAGACCTGGAACTCGGAGCCGTTGTGTTCGCTCTCAAGATATGGAGACATTATCTTTACGGTACCAAGTGTGAAATATACACTGACCACAAGAGTCTCCAGCATATCTTCAATCGAAAAGAGTTGAATATGAGGCAACGAAGATGGGTCGAACTGCTCAAGATTACGACTGTGCAAGATTCGGTATCATCCTGGCAAGGCAAACGTGGTGGCCGATGCGCTCAGTCGAAAGGGATATGCGAACTCTATTCGTCTTCTATGTTCGCATATCATAACCGATATCAAGGATCGAATCTGGGCAGCTCAACATATCTCTGTAACGGAAAATGACGTACGCGATGAGCTGTCATGTGGAGCTGAACTCAAAATTGAAACCAAATCCGACGGTATTCTATATTATTTAAACCGCATATAGATTCCCGATCGCGACAACCTTCGTGATTTCCTCATGAATGAGGCACACAAAACACGATATCTGTACACCCAGGAGCCGATAAGATTATCAAGACCTACGATACACCTACTGGTGGCCTGGCATGAAAAAGGATATCGCTGTTTTTGTTTCCAAGTGCCTTACATGTTCCAAAGTGAAAGCTGAACATCAAAGACCTTCAGGACTTCTTTTCCAACCCGAAATACCTGTATGGAAGTGGGAAAACATAACCATGGACTTATTACCGGGTTACCTCGCACCTCCATTGGGTATGACACCATATGGGTAATCATTTATCGTCTTACAAAATCAGCTCATTTCATTCCGATTCACGAGGACTTCAAGAACGAGAAGCTAGCTCTATCTACATCAGCGAAATCGTAAGCCGTCATGGTGTACCATTAAGCATCATTTCAGACCGTGATGGTCGTTTCACTTCACGCACATGGCGAGCCGTAAAACTGCTTTGAGTACACGTTTAGACCTCAGCACCGCCTTTCATCCTCAAACTGATGGTCAATCTGAGCGCACCATCCAAACCCTTGAAGACATGCTTCGGGCGTGTGTCATAGACTTCAAAGGAAATTGGGACGCTCATCTACCGTTAGTCGAGTTTTGTACAACGACAGCTATCATTCAAGTATCGGCATGGCTCCTTTCGAAGCTTTGTATGGTCGTAAATGTCGATCTCCAGTATGTTGGCACGAAATTGGTGAAGCGCAAATCACCGGACCTGAATTAATCCAAGAAACAACCGACAAAATCATTCAAATTCGAAACAATCTTCTAGCGGCTCAAAGTCGTCAAAAAAGCTATGCTGACAAACGACGAAAGCCTTTGGAGTTTTGCGTTGGTGACCAAGTACTTTTGAAAGTATCACCGTGGAAGGGAGTGGTTCGTTTTGGTCAAAAGGGCAAGCTAGCACCACGCTACGTGGGACCTTTCAAGATACTCGAAAGAGTAGGTCCTGTAGCATACAAGCTTGACCTACCAGAAGAACTCAACAGAATTCATCCCACGTTCCACGTATCAAACTTGAAAAAGTGCCTCGCCGACGAAAACCTCCATATCCCTCTGGAAGATAATCAAGTCGATGAATCAATGCATTTCGTTGAAAGACCAGTAGAGAGCATGGATTTCGGTGAGAAGCGTTTAAGGCGAAGTCGTATGGGGTGCATTGGGAGTCAAGACGAGGACCCGAGTTTACTTGGGAACGTGAAGACTCAATGCGCGAAAAGTACCCGCATCTTTTTCCGGTTGCAACTATCACTTAAATTTCGGGACGAAATTTCTAAAAGTAGGGGATACTGTAACATTTGTGTAAATCGGGTTTCGAAAACCCGCCCCAATTTATCAATTCAAGTATTTATTTGACGACGTTCGGTTATTTTTATTATCTTTACAATATTACAATATATTTACATATATAGAATAATGGTAATCAATGTTTAAAATAAAATAATATAATAAATAATCAATTAAATAATAATTATTTACAATTAGTAAATAATTAAAAAGGCTTAATAAAATAAAATAAAAAAGGGGTGGAACCGGGAGTCGAACCCGGGTTCCCCCGGACACACACACACTACAAACACCACTGGACTGCACACACTATTGTGCAAAGTTCAGGAGAATAAATCACTTATGTTGACTCTCGTTTCAAAAACTAAAATCAAGGCTGCAAATCAAGGGACGCGCCTTTCCTTTCTTGTTGATAGCCTCGACAAATGGCCGGATCTAAACATGGTAAAACCCAATTTGTCCGACTGTCATTCCTCTGGCATTTGCAAATCACGATTCGAGTTACCATAAACCGAAATTCGGGATCTTTTATACCTCTGCCTATATATACGAATCAACTCCTCAATCGAGACTCGCATCTCTTTCCACTCTCTCTGCTGCTCTAAAGACTCCCCGCTGTTGCGGAATCCTCTATCGCCGGAATTCCCTGTTCGCCGAAATACAGCCAGAGTCAGAATCAAGTCACCGTCGGTACAATCTTGTTTTTTTATTTTCTTTTGCGGATTACAATTGTTAATCAGAATGGAAACCGGATTGAATTTAGGGCGAGGTACAGGTTGGTTCAAAATCTAAATGAAGAAGATGAAGTGATGATGTATGTATTTATATTTATTCTATCACAACTTATAACCGGGTTAAGCACCCAGCCCAACTGGTTGGGCCGGGTGCAAACAAGACCCAAGGTCGCCTGTTCGATTCCCCACACACACACCGGTCTGACTGATTTAAACCCTTTTTAATCTATCTAATAGAATATACTTAATCAGTGCGTAAATATAATTAAAATTCATATACTAACGGGTTAGACACCATCCCAGTTGGTTGGGTTGGGTGCGAGTCACAGTCAAGTTCTCGGGTTCGAGACTCCTGATACGCGACCGGTTCAATTCTGTATAAAACCTTTTTTATTTTAATTAAATTTGATTAAACCTAAAAAGTGTATAAATATAATTAAAATCAGGTTTCCTTCGGGTTAGACACTTAGCTCAGTTGGAAGAGTGCGTGTACACGTCCGGGAGGTCACGGGTTCAAGCCTCACACACGCATGCTTACCACACCGAATAAACCGGTCTGACACGTGTCAGACTGTCGTTTTTTGTAATTTTTTTATTATTATTTTCTTTTTTTCTTTTTATTTTAGTTTAGTTCCATTTTTGTTTTTACTTTTTTTATTATCATTTCAAGATTTTAATTAAAATGGGAATTATATTTTAAAAACACATAAATATAAAGGGTTTTAATATATTTATAAAACTTACAAAAATAATCTAAAAACTTAAACAATAGGTTTTAACCTATATAATAGCTTATTTATTTACGAATTATCGCGTTATTATCTTTAGGTTAGTACCTCTTCGTCGGTTAAATCCACAACTCGTGCGCTCTCTTTACCACTCAAGAATACGCACCCAAGGTGAGTGAATCTCTACAAATTCCCCGTTTTAATCACGTTTTGGGGTGTATCATGTGTCGTATCGTTTCTTTATTTTATTTAAACACGTTGTGCTTATATCATTTCGTGATCAAATGTGTATTGCTTGTAGTGTGGTTTATATGTGGATACATTTATCATTTCAGTGCACTTATTTCATTAGGCCTATCAGTTCCTTGTGGGATACGGGTTGAGCATCAGGTGCCTCATTAGATCGGCTCGTTCGATTGAGCCTTGATCTCAGATACATCATCATTCATGTCATGTATTCATTCAATGTGGTTTGTGATTTGTTACATTATACATTTGTTCACATGTGATTATACACAATCTTATTTAAACAACGATAAAATTTATTTACTTAAATGTTTTATCAAGGTTCACTCGCCAACTTTTGTTGACCCAAAATTTCCTCTGTTTTACGCATGATACAGGTGATCAAGTTGAGGAGAGAAACACTTAGGATGGCCTAGAAGAATAAACAAGTTATTTCGTTGGAACAAGCATTTAGATTATATTTGTGTTTGTATGAAATTTTGTTGGATATTTAAATTTTAATTTGAATTTAAGAAATATGAAACTTTTAGTAAATATCATGAGCTTTGGCGATAACCCAATCATGCCCCGACTTTTATTCCGCTGCGGGTCGGGGTGTGACAATTAGTGTGTTATTCATATTAGTTTTCCTTGACTTGTAGAGTTATGAGTTTTGACAAACAAATAACTCATTATTAAAGATTAACATCAACTTAGCAAGTAAACTTAAAAGAATGAATCTTAGGTGATTAAAATGTTGTTTCATTATAATTTTCCCAACATTTATAAAGCTAGGAAACCTTGAATGGAAACTTAGTTGAATTTAGAACTTGCATCACCATTAGTTTTCCTTAATTGTTGTCAAATGTTTATTAGTGGATACTTAGTTTAAGCAACCTCTTTTAAATATCGTTCTTTCTTAGTTTAGTTAGCTATTTGTTATTTGTGCATGATAGTTTAGAAACAAGAAATCAACTCATTTATCGAAAATGCTTAAAAGTACCAACTGTTTAGTATTAAGACACCGCGTCCATGGATTGATATCCGCTTCTTACCGATCGACTATAGTACCACCCGATGGGTACACTTGCCCTTTTGTGTGTGTAGTTAGTTTTTAAGTAAAAACCATTTTTAAAACCCAATTTGTGTGAAAGAAAATTATAGCTGTAAAAATATATTCAATTCACGCATATCACCATTCAAATGAAAGAAGCCAGGGTATTATTTAATCTTTCATCTCCATATCTTATTGAACAAACCTCAATCGATATGGATATGGGTCACAACTGCCTTAATCAACTTGTTTATATTTGAGGCTGGAGTTTGTAATTAACAGCCGCAACATCGTTTACTATTTGGACTTTCATCTGCTGGATTAATTACAACTTTTTTTTGTTTGGATTTTCATGTTCTAAGAACGTCTCTTTAATTTCTAAGCACTCTAGAGATGCAACATGAATCCATCAGAATTTACAACCAAAATTTGTGTAGTGTTAAATATTGATGGTATCCTGTTTATAACACATACTATAGATTCAATATATTTTCATGGATGCATTAATAAAGACTCTTTAATTGAATTGGATCATAATTGTATTGCAACAACTACTCTACTGTATAAATAATTAATTTAGGAAAAAATCCATCTTTCTTTGTGAATTGTGATTGAGGCTGTAGTTTATAATTAAAACAAGAAGTCGATAGAAATTTGAGGCTTCTGTTTATAATCAAAACAACAAGTCGATTGAGGCAGTTTGACCCATATCGATTGAGGCTATAGTGACCCATATCCATATTGATTGAGGTTTCTTCTTTCATTTGAATGGTTATTTACCAAAATATCATGTGCATGCCTATCATGTGACCAGGATTTAACTATAAGTTGGATAGAGTTAGTTTGGTGGATCAAAATCGCAATAAATAGAAACCTTGGTATGAAATTGCAAGACATTTGGATTTTGTAAAATATAGCAATAACCACTAAACCTGTAACGCCTCGCATTCTTGTACTTTCCTTATTTAGAAAGTGTAATCGTATTTCTACTTATGGAAACTTGTATCGTGTCTTATTCGTATTTTTTCCAACTTTTTATTCCGAGGTGTTGATCATAATGAAATACTTATTTTACCTATACTTATTATGCTTACAATCAATCATTCGAATGTATACTTACATGCAATCTTACTTATCATACATGCAATACTCATAACGTTACAACTTTACGCTTATCATACTTGAAAACCGGCTAAAATATGAAAACATAGCCCAAAACTAAACTTTTGTGCGATCGGGCTCACTTCGCACGAAGTGGCAACCACCTCGCACAAAGTGCACCTCGCATGAACTGACACTTCGCACCAACCCTGTTGTCAGCAACTTTTCGCCTATAAATAAGAACACTCATCCACACTTTCACTCTTCTGAACTTTCACACTCTCACTCTCAAATTTGCAAGAACTTGGCAGATCATTCTCAGCTTCTAAGTGAGTTTTAGCTTACTACTTTTCTTACTTTTTATAACTTCTTCTTTTTATTCTTTTTCTTTTGTACCATGTGTGACAACTGACTTAGTTCATCATCCTCACTAGGATTGGGCTTACGTTTCAGCAAGTGTGAGAACGTTGGGAGACCTTGGCCACCTGTATTAAGTTCCACACTTCACTTGAACATTTTGTATATTTAATTTCTGTATATTCATGACCAACCGGGTTTATCAACTGAGTTGATAAACTTAGTACTTTGGTGAATCATATAACGAGGTTTTCTTTACCTTCTTGCTTGACCTATATGACAAACTTAACTAAAAGGACATAAACTATACATAGCTATCGTATTTTCATAATAAACTGGTCTGGACATAATGTTAATCGCATTCTGATTAAGTGTTATGATCCTAGACTGTTCTGCCTCGTTGCTAGAATTCCCGTTCACATCAATGTCGAAACGGGTGCAAAACTAGCTAAAACATTCTAAAACTGTCACTTCGCACGAAGTGGACAGTCACTTCGTACGAATCTGAATCCTTCGCCAAACACAGTCTATTCACACACCTCTGTTTACCCCTTATAGGGTAACTTTGGTGTTCATCACCTTAACACTCCAACTCAACGACTCGCGAATTTCTTGGAAAGGTTGCAAAACTGTGAGTATACTCGACCCCGTTTTACTTTTATCACTTTAGGTGCAATACGTGTAATCTATCAAAATCACACAAACATACTTATACTTATTCACAACAATCCTTATATATGCTTATGTGCCAAACTTGAATTCATACATGCTTATATTCGTTATGCTTATACCTTGTCATTAACTTTGATCAAGCATCTCTTAACATTTATAGCGCTATAGGATTAACGCATCAGCCATATTCGTGAGGTCATGTTAAGTAAACAAAACGGTCTAGTCATTAGCTATGATTAGATTACGCTAGCGGTAAACTTTGGTTGACACGCATAGTTGCATGATAGTTTTTGCCATGTTAGTTTTGAGTTAACATGTATGCATGAGGATTTGTTAAACTTTTATACTATGCTATTAGTCAAACTTGTATACTCGCCAAAAACTTGTGTGTTGAACTATACTTTAACATGTATTGCAGGATGATGACGATGCTATGGACACATGGAATCTAGTAGGAAGAACTAGAAACCCACTTTAATTTTGATCTAGTTGTACTTTGAAATTTTTGATCATCTTGTCGTACTTGTACTTTGAATTGAATGTTGTATTTTTTTCCAAAAGCCTTGTACTGAAATTTAAGAAATGAAATGGAAATTTGTTGTTTAATTTACTTGTCACAAGTTTAGCGTTATAAAGTCTCGAGCAATCTAATTACGTCCGCTCCGATGATTCCGCCATCAGTTGTGTAACGCCTCGTATTTTCTGTAATTCCTTATTAATATTTTTTTAATAAAATTCGAGTTTGTTTCCTATTTTAGAAACGCAATTGAATCTGATGAAAAACGGGTTAAAAACGGAAAACTACGCACTTTTAACGCAACCAGTAACGAACACCGGCATTATTTCACGTAAATAAATCTTAAAAATAATATTATGCGCCATTTACAACACTCGGGTGCGTAAACGGATCTCGTAGACGCGATTGGGCCGTTAACGGGCTTTAGGCCTAACACGCACTTAAAACCCTAACACTATAAAAACACCCATCATCTTCACAAACAAACCCTAATCCCTCACCTCACCATTTCCTGCCACTCCCAAAAACCGGTGACCGCAGCCATTTTTCCGGCGAACTCCGGCACCGCCGTACCTCCGACCGCACACCATAACACACATCAACCACCCTCTTTCTCCTCCTCGAACCACCACACCAATCACCCATGCCCCTTCCTCTTGCCTTCGTCTTTTCGGCTGCTCACCGCCGGCAAACCACACCCCCTCACCTCTCGTCTCTTCTCCCTCCCTACAATCGAACCGCCGGCCACCTTCATGGTGGCGGCAAACCAGAAACGACAGCCGCAGCGGTGGTAGGGACCAACAACAACAACCGTGCCGGCGACGGCGGTGGTTGCGGTGGTCGGCGTGGTCGCAAACGGCGGCAAACGGTGGCTCCGGCTCGGTTTGAGTTGGGTTTCAGGTTCACATTCAGTAACTCAGACTCAATTTAGTTGTCGGTTCAGTCCAGTTCATGTAGGTTCAGTTTTGTTCAGTTTTGTTTTGGATGTTCTCGGGTCAGGTTAGGACCAGTTGTGTTCAGTTCAGATTCGGTGTTCGGGTTCGCAGTCAACTTCGGTTCAGGTTAGTCTCGGTTCGCGTCTTGGTTTTCGTATTCAAGTCCCGTTGATCCTTTTGTTATTCAACAGGTTCGGGTCATGGTTCAACTTGATTCAAGTTTCAATTCAGATTTGTTCGGTTCAAGATTCGGGTTTTATTTGGTTTCGGGTTCAGTCAACTCAGTCAACGAAAGTCAACCGGTCAATTGCTGGTCATATGTCGATTCGAGACTTGGTAAAATCTTAAGCGATGCAAATCGTCATTATTGTTTATATATAGTTACCGTTTTAATCATAAAACATTAGTTACTTGAACTTGTACACTAATCTTATCTTTATAACTTACATAAATATATGTATTTTCGTTACATAACTTGTATAGGTATATACTATTTCATTGATTGTTGAGTTTTGACAAATATAACGACAACTTGTGTTGTCGGGATCGTCCAAAAACAAGAGGAAACTCTGGCCGATTTTCGTTAAAATATGTATATATACTTTATGGTTGAACCACTAATGAAAACGTATCGGATTCAAATAATTTTATAAAAATAACTATAAATGTATATTTATTTTGACAACACTCCTATAATACACTTAATTGACTTAATTTAGAATTTTTACATAAACTAAATAAAAAATATATATATATATATACATATATATCAACTAGATATACTCCAAATTCCAAATCCAATCCTCCGTCATAATCCCTAAATATTCATACACCCTCGTTTGCTCGTTAAGGTGACATCGATGTTCCATCCTCCTAAACTCACTCGCTTGTCAACACTTAGATAATCGGAAAGCATATGCAATTTAGTGAGTATACTTGAACCTATTTTACTTTTAAACACTTTTGGGTGCAACATGTATTCTGTATCAAAACACGAAACACTTGAAACTATTTGAATCACTCTCTATCCATATTTGAACATGAAACTATATGATGCTTGTTAATCTCGTATGTTATGTTAAACTTTTGTGTCTATATGCTCATTAACTTTGTACAAGCCTTCCTTAACAATTATAGCGCTATAGGAGTAATGCACCGCCTACTAGTCTTGGGGTATTGTTAAGTTAAACTATTTACCTCCCGTTATTCTTTGGGATAGGCAATTTTAACGCATTGTATTCTTGGGTTTGAACTTATATTTGACACCGTTTCAACGTACTAGTAACTTGCATATTGAGATTCATGTTGGATACGAGCCGTTAGACAAATTTAAACTATTTATGCTATGTATCAAAACTTGTATACTCTATTTTGCATTGAACTCTATTTTAATACATGTTGCAGGTTTGTTAGACAAGATGATGCTAAGCGAAGAAACAAGATTTAAGTGGACTTAGAAACACACTTAGATTAAACTGTTTTGTTGTATATTCGAAATAATGTCGTTTATGTTGACCTCTTGTATTATACTTAGCAATTTATGAAATTCAATTTAATTCATATTGTCACATAGTGTTATGATATTTTGAGCAATTTGTTCGTCTCATCCTGATGTTTCCGCCATCGGTTGGGGTGTGACAGATTGGTATCAGAGCCATAACTATAGGGAATTAGGAAAAGTAGGAATGCTTTTACCTAGTCTATAGTTTTAGAGCTTTATTTTTATCTTTTGCTCGGAACTACTTGCATGCTACTTTAATTGCTTCTCATTTATCCTCTTTTGATCCTTTAAACGTATATGCCACTTATGTGTTAATACTTGACATGCCACTCTTATGTGTTGATACTTGATTTATTATGTGTTAATACTTGTTTCGTGATTCTATTCTTTATGTGTTATTCTTGACATATTTCCTTATGTGTTAATGCTTGTTTTATTATTCCCCAACATACATCTTTCCACACACATTTATATGATTTCACTAAACTCGAAGACACTCGCATTATACAAACGAGACGACTTCACCAAAATAGGCGTGAAACCCACAATTTGGTGAACGACTCTCAATCCACCTATTCTTTTACACGGAATTCACCGTCAAGCTAGGAGTGAAAACCTCACCTTGATGGAGAACTTCAAATTTTGAATTCTAGTGGATCCTCGTCAACGTGTTGAAATTATATTGGACCCGACGAGTACCAACCACACTTAGGGTACGAAGCCGTCAAGTTAGGGGTGAAACCCGCATCTGTCGACTAGACCCACTCCTCGACGTTTAAAAAAAATCCCTCCAAGTCTCGAACTTTCGTTTGATTTGGAACATGTAGTAACTGGAAGGGTGAGTACCGTTAACCGAAATATTGGCGAGAGTATTCCACCTATTAGGCCAAAACATGTTTCTCAAATTCAAAAGAATTTTCGACCACTTTGGTTTAGTCAAAGTTCCACTTTGGAACAATCCAAGTTTTAATCAAACCTATGTTTTACTATCATCGCTTTTATATGATGCAATTCTCTCGTTTCAAACTCAAGTTTCTTTCGAGATTATTTTCTTATATACACATCATACTAGATCTTTTCGTACATTTATACATATGCATGATTTCAAAACGTCACTCAATTTTGTTTACACTCTTTGTAACACCAAAATGAAGACCCATCATCAAGATGGGAGTGGTTTCCTTACCTTGACGATTAACTCCGATTCTTTTCTCCTCTTACAACGACCTCACCAACGGGTTAGGGGTGATTCCCTTACCTAGGTGATCGTTACCAAGACCTTCTTTCAATAGACTCTATTATGTAAACACGATCATGTTAATACCTAAATCGTTTATCATTAGACAAAATCCCTATTTATTTCAAAGTGCATGGTTTATTTAAACATATTTCTTATCCTACAATCTATTTCCACATAACTCACAAACATGAAATTTTGATCATACCATAAACGCTTGTTCCTCGATTTTCAAAAATTATGCGAAATACTACTCATCAACTTAGTCAGTCTAATAAATCCATTGCCCACAAAAATTTCGTATTCAACATAATTATTAAAACACGCTCATCTCATATCATTATACTAAAGATTTTTACTTTCAATTGGGAATCAAACCAACTTTTCGTACACACCTACAAAATATTACAAATATCGTTCGATCGTCTACTAAAGCTCCTTTCAGAACCAACAAAAAAACATTTCATTAAGAACACGTTTCAATGATCACTAAGTTCTTATAACAAATTTCTTTTCTAAGGGTCAACATTTTCACAAGAACCTCTAAACCTTGAAATTCTTCTTTAATGCAAGGTCATTTTAAACGATGCAAACTTAATAACTTCTGGAACCTTCTCAAACATCAGTCAATACATTAATCGAATTGAAAACACGTGGGCAAGAAAACTTCATAGGAACCGGCAATTTTCAATTTATGTAATTTTTTTAAAACAAGAGTAGCATTTCCATTCTTTCACAAAGTACAACACACATAACCAATAGACGCTTGTACTCTCTTTACATTCACTAATTAGACTCTACATTCCATGACAACCCAATCTATTTTGGATTCAATGAACTCCACGTTTTGCTCAAACAACTATATATGCATATCATCTTACACGTTATAGTCGATATAACGCGACAATCTCGCGCATGTCACTCAATTTCTTTTCTTTCATACTCAAAACTTCTTGATCTTTCACGTGCTTAAATTCGTATATTTCGATTAATACCATATATAAAATCATTATTTCTTACACTCATGATCATATTCGTATTTATAAAATTTTATGTGCACGCTCATATTCATACTTTCACTTTTATGCTTATATTCAATATCATACATTTTACATTATACTCATATTCACAATTATACATTTACGTTACGCTTATATTCACCTTTATACATTTACGTTTATACTTATATTCATATTCATATTCATACATTACACGCTTAAACTTACATTTACCATATCGCATGTATGTTTACGCTATATTCATACTCATGTTGACACTCATGCATTTTACTTGTATTCATATGAAGATTATGCTTCCATTTATATTCATGCTCATACCTTTTATCTATACTTATAAAATTATGATTACACTATTATTCATACTCACACCTTTTGTTCATATTACACGCTTATGTTTACCCTTACATTCATGTTCATATTTATACTCCTACTGTTTATGTTTATACTCGCATTTAAACTCATCCACTTATGCTTACATTTATATTCAAATTTGCAATTGTATTCATGCAATTTACGTTTACACTTATATTTATGCTCATATCGTTATGTTTGTGCTTATATTCGTATTCACACTCGTGCTCATGCTCACACATTCTATTTTTATACTTATACTCGTATTTACACTCGTACTCAACACGATACGCTTTATGCTTACGCTTGTATTCATATTTATACTCATGTTCGTACATTTTATAACTATTCTCGTATTCATGCTAATGTGATTTATGCTCATCTTTATACTTATACTCGTACCCTTATTCATGCGTTTTATGTTTATACTCACATGCGTATTCATACTTAAACTTATATTTATACTCAACATACATATATCCGCACCTGTACGTGAGCGAAACCCGAGCGATTCGTTTGCGTGGGTCTCATGCTTATTTGAAAGAAAACATGCTTATACTACATTCTTGCACGCACACAATATTGTTTTCAAAATTTATGTATACCCTAACACATGCGCAACTAGTACTAGCTATGCGGATCATGCGACGATCGGTATAATCACGGGTGCACACGTGATTATAGTAATAAGCGCATGAGAACCATAGGGTTCACTACCGCGTATGGTAATGCACGGGATGTAACATTGCATCGAGTAATGAGACGGTCGCAACGTGGTCAAAACATGGTGGATACGCCGCTGGTACTTCCTATATATAAGTGTTTTCACCATGTTGCCAAACTTTCGTAATATGTGCCATGAGAAATTCGGTGTTTTACAGACCCTAGTAAGAACTGATATGCAAACTTTAAACAACTTAGAAATGCATTGCTAAGCGCGCGATACCCGATTATCCACGACGAGTCTTCATCCCTAACGCAACGTCTTCGTTTGTTCATATACATATGCCATTCTTATGCTCGTATTAGATTATTTGATCAGACGTTCACTCTCATGTCTCCAGTATCCCACGTTAGTCTTGTCTTTATACCACCTCGTTCACGATTAATCGTTTAACTGTTAGAGCCCTAAAATGATTTCTTTCTTTAAAGCTAGCTTCCATTCTTGTTTAGGTGCAGGCACACTTGGTCGACCGCTACCTCGTATTTTCTGTAATTCCTTATTAATATTTTTTTAATAAAATTCGAGTTCGTTTCATATTTTAGAAACGCAGTTGAAATCTGATCGAAAAACGGGTTAAAAACGGAAAACTACGCACTTTTAACGCAACCAGTAACGAACACCGACATTATTTCACGTAAATAAATCTTAAAAATAATATTATGCGCCATTTACAACATGCGGGTGCGTAAACGGATCTCGTAGACGCTATCGGGCCGTTAACGGGCTTTAGGCCTAACACGCACTTAAAACCCTAACACTATAAAAACACCCATCATCTTCACAAACAAACCCTAATCCCTCACCTCACCATCTCCTGCCACTCCCAAAAATCGGTGACCGCAGCCATTTTTCCTGCAAACTCCGGCACCGCCGTACCTCCGACCGCACACCATAACACACATCAACCACCCTCTTTCTCCTCCTCGAACCACCACACCAATCACCCAGGCCCCTTCCTCTTACCTTGTCTTTTCGGCTGCTCACCGACGGCAAACCACACCCCCTCACCTCTCGTCTCTTCTCCCTCCCTACAACCGAATCGCCGGCCACCTTCATGGTGGCGGCGCACCAGAAACGACAGCCGCAGCGCGGCAGGGACCAACTACAACAACCGCGACGGTGACGACGGTGGTTGCGGTGGCCAGCGTGGTCGCAAACGACGGCAGACGGTGGCTCCGGCTCGGTTTGAGTTGGGTTTCAGGTTCACATTCAGTAACTCATACTCAGTTTAGTTGTCGGTTCAGTCCGGTTCATGCAGGTTAAGTTTTGTTCAGTTTTGTTTTGGATGTTCTCAAGTCAGGTTAGGACCAGTTGTGTTCAGTTCAGATTTGGTGTTCGGGTTCGCAGTCAACTTCGGGTCTTGGTTTTCGCTTCTATTCGAGTCCCGTTGATCCTTTTGTTATTCAACAGGTTTGGGTCACGGTTCAACTTGATTCGAGTTTCAATTCAGATTTGTTCGGTTCAAGATTCGGGTTTTATTTAGTTTCGGGTTCAGTCAACGCAAGTCAACAGCAGTCAACTCAGTCAACGAAAGTCAACCGGTCAATTGCTGGTCATATGTTGATTCGAGACTTGGTAAAATCTTAAGCGACGCAAATCGTCATTATTGTTTATAATAGTTACCGTTTTAATCATAAAACATTAGTTACTTGAACTTGTACACTAATCTTGTCTTTATAACTTACATAAATATATGTATTTTCGTTACATAACTTGTATAGGTATATACTATTTCATTGATTGTTGAGTTTTGACAAATATAACGACAACTTGTGTTGTCGGGATTATCCAAAAACAAGAGGAAACTCTGCCCGATTTTCGTTAAAATATGTATATAAACTTTATGGTTGAACCACTAATGAAAACGTATCGGATTCAAATAATTTTTATAAAAATAACTATAAATGTATATTTATTTTCGTCAACACTCCTATAATACACTTAATTGACTTAATTTAGAACTTTTACATAAACTAAAAAATATATATTATATATATATGTATATATGTATGTATATGTATATACATATATATCAACTAGATATACTCCAAATTCCAAATCCAATCCTCCGTCATAATCCCTAAATACTCATACACCCTCGTTTGCTCGTTAAGGTGACCTCGATGTTCCATCCTCCTAAACTCACTCGCTTGTCAACACTTAGATAATCGGAAAGCATATGCAATTTAGTGAATATACTTGAACCTATTTTACTTTTAAACACTTTTGGGTGCAACATGTATTCTATATCAAAACACGAAACACTTGAAACTATTTGAATCACTCTCTATCCATATTTGAACATGAAACTATATGATGCTTGTTAATCTCGTATGTTATGTTAAACTTTTGTGTCTATATGCTCATTAACTTTGAACAAGCCCACCTTAACAATTATAGCGCTATAGGAGTAATGCACCGCCTACTAGTCTCGGGGTATTGTTAAGTTAAACTATTTACCTCCCGTTATTCTTTGGGATAAGCTATTTTAACGCATTGTATTCTTGGGTTTGAACATATATTTGACACTGTTTCAACGTACTAGTAACTTGCATATTGAGATTCATGTTGGATACGAGCCGTTAGACAAATTTAAACTATTTATGCTATGTATCAAAACTTGTATACTCTATTTTGCATTGAACTCTATTGCAATACATGTTGCAGGTTCGTTAGACAAGATGATGCTAAGCGAAGAAACAAGATTTAAGTGGACTTAGAAACACACTTAGATTAAACTATTTTGTTGTATATTCAAAATAATGTCGTTTATGTTGACCTCTTGTATTATACTTAGCAATTTATGAAATTCAATTTAATTCATATTGTCACATAGTGTTATGATGTTTTGAGCAATTTGTTCGTCTCATCCCGATGTTTCCGCCATCGGTTGGGGTGTGACAAGTTGGGGTGTGACCAAACCACAGGGACCAAAACCGCAATTTACTCTTAAATATAGTATTCTTACAACAAAATAAAATCTTGGATTACTTTTTTAACATTTTGATAATCGAATTATCTCGTATGTTTTGTTGGTTTAGCTATAAGTTAATGAATCGGTTACTCTGAAACTATCAACTCTTGCATCCTACATTTCAATTGATTCGTTTTTGCTACTAGACCAACTAGTAAACCACCACTCGTCTTTGCAACACAAGCATCAAACTATACGTACAAAGTATAAAGAGTTAATTACTGTTTTCGTCCTTGTGGTTTGTCAAAAATCACTATTTCAGTCCATTAGTTTAAAAATTGCGATTTTAGTCCCTGTGGTTTCACTTTCGTAACCATTTCAGTCCCTGTGGTTTCACTTTCGTAACCACTTCAATCCATCTATTATGTAAGTACATGGACTGAAATGGTTGCGAGGTGGACTGAAATGATTACGAAAGTGAAACCACAGGAACTGAAATTGCAATTTTTAAAGTAATGGACTGAAATAGTGATTTTTGACAAACCACAGAGACAAAAATAGTAATTAACTCAACTATAAAATTAGCTAATACTTATCAAGAGTCTCAATCAATAAAGCACAAAAGCCTTAGATACTAACCACAAAAAATAAGGAACCCCACATTTGCACCAGTATCTATCATCTACTCATTAACTCACGTAATTAAATATATAACTCGTATAAAAATAATAAAGTTTACATTCATCTACTCGTTAACTCATGTAACTAAATATAGAATTTGTATATAAATAATAAACCTTTTTTTTTTTTCAAAACCATTCATATATTTCATCAAAAAATTTACCAAGTTATATCGAAACAGAAGGTAGACGGGTAACAAGTTGTACTGCCACCCTTTCTGAATTGCAAACCCTAACCTTACAAAGACAAACCCTTGCCCCTGGGTTGAACAATTGTTGTGAATGACACGTTGGCCCCTGGTCCAGCTACAAACCGTGGCCCCTGGGGTTTAGCATGCGGGTTCTCTATCAAGCTTTAGCGTGCTTATCCACTTTCTTTTATTTGTCTTTCTTGGTGCTTGTCCAGCTACAAACCTGTTTTCCCTTAAACGAACAAAATGGGAAACCCCCATGAGGTCCACACAAGCATGTTTCCCCCCAGCCCAGCCAAAGACGAGCATATCCGCTGGTCGCAGAGTAGATCTCCCTTCCATAAGGTCGTGAGGAAATTCACAAAGGCCTTTTTCTTAGCAGAAATCTCAGCTTTTTTTAGGATGTCTCACAAAATATCCCACACCCAGTCATGCCGATATTTGATTAAAGATCGAAATTAAATCTTGAATTAATTCTTTTTAAGAGCAACAAAGAATAAATTCATTAATGAAGCCAACAAGGAAGTTAGCAAAGAATACAAACTCCAAGAACACAAAATCAAACTAAAAAAATGCCTAAGGTGATTTAATCAACATAGCCAAAACTTAAAGACACCAAACCTCTATGCAATATCACTATCTTCATGGAGTTGTTTAAGTGGGTTAACAAAACCTTTAGTTATTTTAGAAATAAAACGGAAATTCATGGTCGAGAAAAAAACTAAATATAATAAAACAAAAATGGAAGATTGAATATGTAGGCAAAGTTTTAATAGTATAACATAGTTAATATTGAAAAGCTCAAAACAAATATTCACAAACCTAAAGAATTATGTCATAAATCAATACATGACAAAATAATTTTGATAGTATTAAGTGTCAGGGTGAGGATTTAGAGAAAACGTCTAAAAGTGTAAAACGGTGAAAACACCTTCATCCGTGGAATCAAAACAATCTATAGATTAGAATGACGCGGTGGCGTTTACGTAAATAACATCAACCTTATTACTTGGACATGCTTAATTAAGGGTAAAAGGGTCTTTTTACTGCTCTAATACAAAACGTCCACACTAATGAGCAAAACGTCATTCAAAATTCCGTGTTAACCTACATTCCATCCACATCACTCATTTCCAGATGAAACAACATATTTATCTAAAACGCCATTGATACAAAACGCCAAAACTTAATACAAAACGCGTTGCAGATTTAACAAATAGATGTGAACAAAAAGTAACTGAAAGTTAATTATTAACATTTATTACAAAAAAATTCTTCATAACCTACGCGCCAAAAAGATCATTATATAAACGACGTTACCATCACTTCCATCATCACTTCAATTGATCATACTAAAAACGCCAACTTTAACCAAAACGCCAAATTTCAAAACAAAAAACTCTGATAGCAAAAAAAATGGCAACCATCGTTTCACGGAGATACACCCTCGGAATCAGAAGATTCGTCATCCGTTTTGACAATAGAACAAGAGTGTTTGTTAAAACAATCAAAGTCATATTGAACTTTGAAGAAGAAGTACAGAGGGGGATCCTAGCACTTGGCGTCCCTCTTAATAACCATTGTGATAAAACACATACGGTTATAAAAAAGATAACCATAAAAATTTGACCAAACAATGCAAATGCAAAAATGGACTCAGTCATTAGATCATATGTTTGATAAACAACAGACATGGTCACCGTTATATGTGACAACGGGGAGCAGGAAGACTACATGCTTGAAAACATCATGACCAAGCAGTGTCTTGGGTTCATGGATGAGTTACACAAACACAACATGTTTGAACACAAACATGAACGTAAAATTGGTGTTGTTGCATGAAATGTTCCAATGGAGGCTTCAAAATCTTCAAGTACAAGAGGTCAATGTAAGTGAAAGTGATGACTTGGATGAGAAATTGGCAGAAGAATCCGAAGAAGAAGACGAGGGGAGTGATAATACTTCTCAGACAAAATCCCTTCTGACGAGAAGTTTTAATTTTTTCCTTTTTTTCTTTTGTGTAATTTTTTTGTGTTTGTTATGTACTTTTTTCAAATAATAAAATACTATATTTCTACAATTAGTTATAAAACGACAAAATGCCACAAACCAAAACACCAAAAGTTAATTAGTGTATTTATCATCTTTATTTTTAAAACGCCATTGAATACAAAACGCTAAACTTAAAAGATGGGACGTGTTACAGCCTTAACAGATAAAGCTGAACAAACAGTAACTGAAACGACGGATATTTTATTACTAACATTTATTAAAATAAAATATCGCCTAAACTACGCGCCAAAACATTTTATATAAACAAACATCTCAGGAACTTCCATTGATCACACCAAAAAACAAACGCCATGTTTTCCTTAATACCATCCACTTTAAAACGCCAAAAAAGTTAAAACAACCACAAATGGCAAACATCATTTTTTGTAGATTCAGTATTGTTCTCCATCAAGTTTCGTTGAATGGATTCTTAGGTGAGGGGGACAACTCAATAAGATTTTGCTGAATGAGATGAACAAATCTTAAGAAAAAGAGACTGATAACGGTGATATGTCATTTTGTGTGCTTTGTTCTTGAAGAAGGTTTGGATGAGAAGAAGAGACTGATGCCAGTGTAAATGCTATTTTGGACTCCATTATTAAATGATGAAGAGTGGGATGAGTATGAAGATGATGGCCAAATATCAACCAAGCGAAAAACCTACTCACAATCACACCCAGAAAATAACATCCACACATACTGGCATCGATCTATGTCTCCAACATCCACAAAACCACTTCAACAATCAACAACAATAGATCACACCAAAAACCAAAACGCCATATTTTACTTAATGATCAGCTTCCCCTGTGTAACAGCCCAGCGTAACTGCACCATGATATTGTCCGCTTTGGCAACCAGTACGACCTCAGCGCCTGCCCCTCACGGTTTTAAAACGCGTCATGATGGTGAAGGTATCCAGCCCCTTATAAGGAAGCTTTTGTTCCCCTTCACAACGATGTGGGATGTCACAATCCACCCCCTTAAGGGGTCCAGCGTCCTCGCGGGACCTGGCACCACCGGTCCGGCCCTGGCTCTGATACCATCTGTAACAGCCCAACGTAACCGCACCATGATATTGTCCGCTTTGGTAACAAGCACGCCCTCAGCGCTTGCCCCTCACGGTTTTAAAATGCGTCATGATGGTGAAGGTATCCAACCCCTTATAAGGAAGCCTTTCCCCTTCACAACCGATGTGGGATGTCACAACCTGGAGCAGGGCGTTTCAACTGTGTAGGAAATCGACACCTATATAAGGAATTCAAAGGTTCAGGGGACAAAAACTTCAAGAAAAAGAGACTGATGACTGTGAAGATTTGGATGAGAAATTGGATTAGCATTTTTAATTTTTTTTTCTTTTCTATTTTCTTTGGTGTCATTTTCTGTGGTTTGTTATCTAATTTTCTACTAATAAAATACATTATTTCTCTAATTACTTATAAAAATGCCAAAATGTCACAAACGCCAAACACCAAACACCAAAACTATAATAAAATTCCTTTAATCACGTATTATTAAAAAACTCCAAATAATTACTGAAATGTATAAAACAAGGTGCAAGAGAATAGAACAAAAGAGTGTCTTACAAAAGTTTTATTTTGCCATCTTTATCTAAAACGCCATTAATATAAAACGCCAAACGTAATAATGGGACACGTTACGGCTTTAACAGATAAAACGGAACAAACAGTAACTACAAGCAGTAACTGAAACGATGGAAACTTTATTACTAACATTTATTATATTAAAAACCACAACATGACAATTGAATTTTTTTACATTTTCAAAACGCTATAATTATCTGTTACACTATAGGTCTGCATCCTATATCACATGAATAAAGATACAAAAAATACACATCAAAAAATATAATTACTATTGTTTTTTAGCGCCAAAAACATATATCTATCTCACGCCAAAAATGTCATTATATAACTAGAACAGGTAAACAAACTTAACACTCCACAAATTATCTAAAACGGCACCAATTGTTTAAAACGCCATACAACTTAAAAAAATGGCCCAGGTTATTGCATGGAGGTTTGAGAGGTCGTAGAGACATTTGTCTTAAAGTTCTCTGACAGGAGAAGGGTGAAGGTCAAGACCATCAAGGCCATACCTAGTAAGGATGAGGCCGTTTTCAGAGGGATATTCTAGCCCTTGGGGTTCCAAGGGCCAACGATTGTGAAAGGAAAATGATATAAGAAGATCGAAAAGAAAATTTCTAGCAAAATTGATGATGATGATGACATTAATGATCTACTAACAGTTAACAGTTGGAGTTTGGATGGTAATCAAGGACAGTGAAAGTGACTTAATCAAGACGGGGTGGATTATTTATTGACGATGGACGAAGTGCTGAACACAGATAGACTACACCTTCTTGAACAACTCTGTGATTTAGCACCTTCGAACGATGCAACATCCATGGTTGTGATGATATTTAATTATAGGATGCGAGAAAGGCTAAACGAGGTGATAAAGTTATACACCAATGAAATAGATAATGATGATGAGTCTGAAGAAAGTGATGACCAAAGCGATGGGTACATCTCTGATGTAATACCATCCACAGAAGACTATTAGTTTGGTTTGATTTTGTCTTAGCTATAATGTTTTAAATTATTGATGAAATATAATGAATTTAGGAACGTCATGAACACCAAGATATTCCCTTTATAAGATGTAAGAGATTAATTCAACTGGAACATGTCTACAATGAAGTGGTTGCTGAGATGGAAGAAGGTAAAAACGCCACAATGAACAAATCATTGGTTGAATGATAAACCATAAAAATAACAAAATTACTGTAACCCTAAAACATTTTTAATGAAAATACCATAATTCAGATATGCGTAACAAGGTGTAAAACGCCATTGATAAGTTCTAACGATTCTAAGTTAAAGGACATAACGACATTTTTAAAAAATATTGCTTTGAAAATTGAAAATAAATTTGAAAATAAAACGCCAGTGAAACAAGAATAAAGAACAACACGCGATATCTAAAAGACTTTTGTTTGAAAAAGAATTATAACGCCATCTGATAAGCACACTTGAACAATGACAATCGTACCCCGCATATCAGTAGCGCCCCTTTCCACGTGTTCGACCAGGATCCGTTCTCATCGTTTTAACACTTTCCAAACGTTTTCTCCTGATCTCGTTTCTTAATTACCAAATTTGTGGGCATAAATGGGTATTGTATTTTATGCTTGGTGGGTTTTTTTTAAAAAAAATTGGTTGTGGGTGCATGGGACATTATATTTTATTATTATCTTTATCTATTATGAGTAAAATGATAAAATGGTCCCTGTGTTTAGATTACTTTTAGTATTTGGGTCCCCCCACACCACCATGACTAAAGTGGCAAAAGTGATATAAATTCAGAGACCATTTTGACATTTTACTCTTCTATTACTATGTATTTCTAATTTCTTTGTTTTATTTTATTACTTATTTAGATCATGTATTTGATTTTGTAATACACACTGATTTATCTTTTTGAAATTTTATTCGTTTCAATACACGACGCAACGTGTGTGTGGTTCAATGTTTTTATGCATATTTTTTATGTTTGAAAGGTTCGTCGCAACTCGCATGTCTATATCGACTTAGTTATTTTGTTCTATATTTTATGTTTCTGTATAATTTATTCACATTAACATGCGGCAATAGGTGTGTGTGGTTCAAAGATTTTACTTCTACGTTTCGCTTAATGTTACTTTTTCCATTTTTTGTGTATTTTGGTTTACGAATTTTTCGGTGTTGATGGTCACTGATGTTGGCATAACATTGGTGTAACTTGACACGGTTTTACGTCCCCCACCATAACACGGGGGCTTAATACTAATTATTACTAAATAACAACAAAAATAATAATGGTAGCAGTAGTAGTATTGTCTTAGGGGCTGTTTGAAAATTTTTGAATGGGTAAGTGCTGAACCAGTAAGAGGTCTGAAGCATTAAAAGCTAGTATAATGCTTAACCGTTCAGAGACAAATGTCTGACCAATTCAGATTAGAGGTCTTAACCATTCAGACTCCGTATAATGCTTAATCATTTAGAGGCAAATCTCTTAACCATTCAGACATCTGCTCGCGAAACAAACACCCCTGGAACCATTATGTGTTAAATCAGTAAGAGATCTGAACTATTAAGAATCTCATTAAGAGATAAACAAACAACCCCTTAGTTTCACTGAGAATCGAGTTATGTGTCTATACTTAAAAAAAGGGTTCTTATCAAAAGCTATAAAAACTAAAAAAATATGTCTACAATCAAAGCTCGAAATAGCTATAATAGTAGTAACAACAATAATAAGTCATTAAGAATAGATTTGTTTCTAAGAGATATTTCGATATGATGTGGTGGTAAGGTGACTCTTATCTATCTTAAAAATAGAGTGTTTTTATATTTTTTACACATAAATTAATTCGTTTTCAAATAGAATAGCTATTTTTTATTTAGATTAACTTCATAACCATAACTACAGTAACACGGAATCAAAGCGTGGCATATAAATCAATTTTACATGCATTAAACAAGACGATAATGATAATTAGTTGATTTGGTCATGGTCAAAAACAAACCTAACATCAAATTTTCAAATTTATTAGTTACTATTATAACATGTTTGTTCCCGTAACTAGATTTTAAAATAAATATTTGATATTCATTTTAGTTATGGTTATACATCATATGTATTAAAAATATAAAACATTAATTTGGGGTTATAATATGTATTTTAAAGTGTTTTTTTTTGAAATACTTACTTACCATATATAGGCTGGCCGCATCTCACAATCACGTTCACCACCCCTAATTAACAGGTTCGTTACTTGTCATGTTTAACCTATTATAAATAAGTTTATGTTCGGAAAAAAGAACATCAATAAGTTATCGTTTCACGTTCGTGTTTAGCCCCTCCAGTCACCGCATCTTTTTATTATCATATCGTATTTGATATGATATGCCTGCCCTATCATCATATGAGATTATTTAAAATTATTTTATTAGAAAAATAAGATACCATGTGCTTGATAACACACATATCTTGTGTTGTCAGTATACCATATGCTTGATGACATATGTCTTGTATGGTCCTTTTCAATATGTAAAGAAACTTACGATATGCCACCTATGTCACGCATTAGTACGGTAAAAAACAATATAAAACTATTACATGATATCGGTGTTACTCTGATACTAAAACACCAAAAAATTTCCCTTTCTATAATATACTCATTAAATATATGTATAATTTATAGGATTCCTGCTAGGATATTAGATTTAAATGACTTGAAATTTACACTGATTATTGATTTGTATTATAGAACTTTAAACTTTTTTCTTATTGTTTGATAATACTCTCAAACTAACAGACTCTAAAAACAGTTACAATGGATTTTTATTTTTGTGTGAGTGTAGCCTCTGTATTTTTGAATGTGGTTATAAATTGTTGTGAGTGAAGAAGAAGAAAAAAAAAGAAAAAATTTATTATTCATCAGTAAATTTGAAGATATTGTTCACCTCTATAATTTTTTAATATTTTCTAAATGGTTGTGAGTGGATGAGAGAGAAAAAGAAAAAAGTTATGTTCATCAGTAAATTTAGAGATTATCATTGTGTCTCTATAATTTTTTATTTTTTTTCAAGTGATTGTGAGTGAATGAGAGAAAAAAAAAGAAAATATGACAGACTGACATGATTTTTTAATAATATGATAGCTGACTGGGTATCTGAATTGTCTTTTTGATAACGTGAATTAGTTGATAACTGTGATAGCTGACTTAAGTTAGTTTGGAAAGAGTGTCAGCCAATAAACTTTAGGTTATTTAAATAATAAATTGGGAGTTATATGATAGAAATCGTTGAGAATAATATAAACTTTAGTTATTTAAATTCAATATTTTCATATGTTACCTTATTCTAGCATCATAATCCAAGTAAAACCCTGCGAGAAACAGCAATAGAATGACCGGAACGGTGGCGACACCAGTTGGAGTTGCCGGAACGGTGGACATGACCACCGGCCAGTCACTTTCGCCGGCGTACGTCAACGCTTTCCGCATCTCCGCCGTCACTAGCCGCTTACTTGCTCATGTCGCGGTGAAGCACGCCCCGATAATGCAGAGTTCTGCAACCTCTGTCTCTCTCTTGCAAGGTTTCTTTCAATTTCTTCAAATTGCATCCTTCTTTTGGTGTTAAACTCTACTGTCTAGTGTTTATTATGCCTAGACTCTGTATTTTGTTTTGTTTGTTTTGTGTGTGTGTTGTTTTGGTGAGATGATTTTTATTATTCCGTTTTGAGCCCTAATTGTTGAATGTGGTTTTGCCAGTTGACTTTGACTTTTGTCTCACATGCACACATAAGTTAATTTTGCAGATTTGATGAATTGATTGGTGTAAAGGAGGATTCTTTACTGTTTAGAAACTAGAAAGAGATAATTTTGATATGAATGTGTTGCAAGGTTATTTGTAGGGCTGCAAACAAACCGAACGAACAAGACCGTGTTAGTCGTTTGTTAAGAAATATATGTCTTCACAGAACACTTGCGAACGAGATTTTAAGTTTGTGCATTTGTTAAGGAAATGAAATTGTTCATGTTCGTTTGTGTTTTTTTGTTAATTTTAGGCAACGGACGTTAATGAGCACAAACTAGTGTTCATGAACACAAATGGAAACAAACGAACACAAACAAGCGTTCATGAACATAATATATAATACACTGACACTTATTAGATATATTATTTGTCGGAATTTTGAAGTATTTAAATAAAATATGAAAACTAAAAAACACTAATGAACTTTCGAGCACAATCGAACACGTTACTGCAGTTTACGAACATAAATGAATGAACGCGAACAAAATTTCTCTGTTCATGTTCGCTCATTTAACTAAGCGAACAAAATTTCTTGTTCGTGTTCATTTGTTTAATAAACGAACGAACACAAACGAACTTCCCGCCGAACGGTTCACAAACATAAATGAACGAACGCGGCTCTGTTCATGTTCGTTCATTTAACTAAACGAACGAAATTTCTTGTTCGTGTTCGTTTGTTTAATAAACGAATGAACACAAACGAACTTCCCGCCGAACGGTTCACGAACTATTCGTTGAACGTTTGGTTCGTTTGCAGCCCTAGCTATTTGCTTATGTCTTGCCTTATCATGTGTTTAAATGGTGGTTTTGGCATCTTACTATGTCTGTTTCCTAAGTGAAAGATGGATTGTGAGTTCATGGAATTTTGGTATATTTATTGGTTAGGGGTTTTACAGCTGAAGAAGTTTACAACGCGGAAGCTTTTCTAGATCCTTTATGGTTTTTAATCATGCAATTTTTTTCTATTTCTAGTTGATATTTATCAAATATTTTCTCTTTTGTTTAAATCATCATTACTGACTACACATCGGCAATTACAGAGGTATCGATTATGCTGTTTCTAACAACGAAGTCCCCGGCAGAGCTCCAGATTTACCGTTTTTGTTAAATAAGGTTACTTCTTTCTTCCTGTAGTAATTGTAAAAGCTTTGTTCAATAACTTTTATGCTGTGCTTAATGTGAATATTATATGCTTAGGTATGCCAGCGGGAAAACGATCTCACATCACAAGCAGCTGTTATGGTACTCATGATCTCTGTAAAGGTACTCAATCGATTTCTTTTAAAAAGGAAGGTTGATAAATGTAAGAAATTTTGTTTTTTATTTTCTAAATTTTTTGAGTGATCTTATTTCTATGTTTTTTTATAGAGTGCGTGTAGTAACGGGTGGTTCAGTGAGAAGGCAAAGGAAGAACTATATGTTCTTTCGAAAAAGGTTGGTGAACGGTTTCGACATACATTCCATTTCATGTTTTTACCGCATCCTTCTTAGAAACATGTCTGTCTGCATATTGTAGATGCAAAGCAGTTTCTGCACTGTTAGCGTTAACGATCTGAATTCTAATTTGAAGAACAAGGAGAGTAGCCTAAATCCCACACTCTCCACAATTATGTCAAGGTGTTTATCATCTTTGTTTTTTATGTATCATCTTTGTCTTTATATGAAGTTTTGTTCAAAATTTTGAATTACATTGGAATAAGTTTACGTTTAGGTTCTATCCAGGAATGAAAATGGGTGAAATATTTTCTCTTGTTGAGACCAAGGTATTATTGTTTATTTTTTTAAAATTATTTTAAAGAAAGGTATCATGTAAATCTGTGATCGAATTGTTGTGATGTGTATATTATAGCCAGGTTATGATTCATATGTGACGGATCTGTATATATCAAAGAGTTCAAGAACTTCTCCTGATGACAGAATAGTAAGCATTTCTTATAGAAGTGTTAGCTTTTATCATGTATGATGACCGTTAAATCTGTTTTCATCAAACTGTGGGTATTTAATTTTTGTGCAGCATTTATTTGTTGCTCAAACTGATAATGTAGAGACATCATCATCCCTCATAAGTCCTCAGCAAGTCAAGTATGCACATTCTTTTCACTGACGAATATACATATGTGTTTAAATTGGCTAATCTGTTATTCATTTCTCTTGATTTGATAGTTTTTTATTGAATGGGGAAGGAGTCGATAGAAGGACTTGTACTTACAAGGTTTGTACAGACTGCTTCATGGCTTGTACTATGATGTGGTCGTGGACTCCTGGTGACTGGTGAACGCTAACATGTTTCTGGCTTATAAATTTCTTGATCAGGATCCTGCACCACAGATGCCGACACCTGTCACGCACATGCTTAAATATGGAAGTAATCTTCTTCAACTAGTGGGCCAATTCAATGGTTATCTTATAATCCCAAGTTCCTAACATTATTTCTTGATTTAAAAATAATTTTTGTCCTCAACTCTCGCCACCTGACGTTTTCTTTTATTCTGTTTAGGGCGATATATTATAGTTATTGGCTTCATGAGTGTCGTCTCAAATCCTAGCTTTCCTACCATTCCCGACTATGTTCCTCCAGTTGCTGCTCAATCTAATCCAGGTTAAATAGACAAATTTATTTGTGTTATTTTAATCTAAAGTCATTTCTTATCCTTTTCTAAAATGCCATTTCGAGGTTTGACCGGTTTTGCGACTTTCGTCCAAAGGTTTGTGTTTCCGGGTATGTATCCAAAGGGTTGAAATCTTGTCATTTTCATATGGCTGGTTAACTCCATCCATTTTTCTCCGTAAAGTCAGGGGTATTTCCGTCTTTTTTGATAACTTAAAGGGTAATTCGGTCTTTTTACATAAAGTGAAAAAGACTGAATTGCCCTTTAAGTTAGAAAAAAAAGACGGAAATACCCCTGAATTAATAGATAAAAATGGATGGAGTTTATGAGCCAGATGAAAATGGCAAGATTTCAAACCTTTTGGATCCAGATGCGAAAAAAAAACCTTTGGACGAAAGTCGCAAAACTGGCCAAACCTCAGGGATGAAATTGGTATTTTACTCTATAAAAATAAACCATATCTTATCCTTTTTTTGGGCTAATTTGTTTTTGATTTGATATAATATAGATAATGAGATAATTGAAGGACCATCTAGAGTATCACTAAGGTGCCCCATAAGGTATAAGCCATGCAACAAAAGCCAAGCACGTGCTGATTTAATTATGAAATTTCTAATAATCTAATTATGGTTCTTATTTTTTATACAGTTTCGGTCGGATCAAGATTCCTGTTAAAGGACATTCATGTAAGCATCTTCAGGTAAGTTCTCCATGCTCCATCATAGAAAAGGTTCAGTGCTTACAATCTGATATGAGAACCTAAGGTTTTAATTTTTATTTTTTTTATCTACCTGCAGTGCTTCGATTTCAACAATTACATGGGAATAAACTCGAGAAGACCACTGTGGCGTTGTCCCCATTGTAGCCAGTCTGTTTGCTTCCTTGACATTAGAATCGATCAAAGCATGGTCAAGGCAAGTCAAGATTCATACTTTCCGTACTCTTATATTTACATTCATTAAGTGTTAATTTTTATGAGTAAAATGCCATTTTCGTCCCTGTGGTTTGGCCAGTTTTGCGATTTTCGTCCAAAGGTTTGTTTTTTCGCATCTGGATCCAAAAGGTTTAAATCTTGGCATTTTCATCTGGCTCGTTAACGCCATCCATTTTTCTCCGTTAAGGTAGGGCTATTTTGTCTTTTTGTTAACTTAAAGGGCAATTCGGTCTTTTTCACTTTACGTACAAGCATTTAGCATAATGTACAAGTATTCAAAAAAGACGAAAATACCCCTAAGTTAACAAAAAAGACGAAAATACCCTTGTCTTAACGGAGAAAAATGGATGACGAGCTGGATGAAAATGGCAAGATTTCAAACCCTTTGGATCCAGATGCTGAAAAATAAACCTTTGGACGAAAGTCGCAAAACTGGCCAAACCTCAGGGACGAAAATGACATTTTACTCTTTTTTTAATATAGTTTCATAAGCAACATTCTGTTGTTAGGTCCTGAAAGAGGTAGGAGAAGACGTTTCTTATGTGAAAATATCAGGCGATGGTTCGTGGCAAGCTGTCACCGAAACTACAAGTATCAATAACGAGCATACAGAAAAACCAAATGATGCACCATCGTCAAACCAAGAAACTGCTACCCAAAATGTGGATGATATTATGGACCTTACCGAAAATGATGATGAAATGGAGAAAGTTGATAAAGATTATGACCAAAAGCCTTCGCCAGCCGGCGAATCCAGTGTAACGAATAATAATATCACACCGCATATGGATGACGGGTATTGGAGGCGGTATTGTTCTTCTGCACTTGTAACGGGGACAACTAATACTAGATCGGATGTTTTTGATGCTATTCAAAGGCAACACCTCAATTTCAACTCCTTGGGTCAAAGTCAAATGCATGTTTCTAATAATATGCAGTCACAACATATTGAAAACTCGAATAACAATGGTAATGGGCATGTGAGGTACCCGACAGCAGCCACCTTGATAACAAGAATACCAAATGCTATTCAGGCGCTTCCAGCTCCGAATTCCGCAATAACGGTTGATTATTTTCTATTTCTTACCGTAATTCTAACTTCTTTTTTTTTTCTTTTTTCGTTTTTAATTTCAGTTTGTTGTATAATCAGGGTCAATCTCAACCTGATCATTCGCTTCTTTCAAGTCAAAGTCAAACACCCCTCCAAGTTGGTGCTCGTTCAGCTTCACCTCAACCGATAAGTGGTAGCCGATATACTTCACCTCTTTCAACAGACCGTTTCAACTCGAACCAGTATCAATCCCTGAACCATAGGGCTCACCTCCCGGTTCGATCATGTGGTCAACCATCTCCTCATGTTCGGCTAGGGGGGGCATCTGTTGGTGTGAGTACCATGACTAGTCTTGCAAGTAGTCAATCACCCACGTATATTCAACGATCAACTTCCCAGATTATGAGCCAATCATCATCTGGGCCAGTGGCAGCAACAACAGACCAAAGGGGTAACAGTTAACATGCTTTCTATCATTGAATAATTAAAAAGCAAAAGTTCAAGACTATAAAGTGCGTACCATGGATGCAGGGAGTACCATAGATGCACCAGCAGCAGCAGCAGAGGAAAACTGGAGGCCAACGGGACGTATGAGAGGAAGTCTTTCAGGGTGGCAATACACCGAAGCTCTAAGAAACCAGTTCATAATTCAACCAAGCGAACCGGTTCAAGCTGCTAGACCACCACCGGTTTTGAACACTCCCAGGCCGTTCATACCGCCTCATTTGCAAGCCCTAATGGCTAATAACCCGAGATCTCAAGCAGGAGGAACCAGTCCAGGTTCAGATAGTAGCATGGCTGGTGGTCCAGGTTCGGATAAGTGAAAGAAGTCAGTCACCGGGTACTGTGGTATTATTGTTTATGTTATGCATTCCCACTAACATGTATTAAAGCATATAAAAAATAACTTGTAGCCATCATCCAAAGTGTATAATTTGGGTGACTGTAGTTTAGAATCTTGAATTTTGTATCTGAATAATATGATTCGCAGTTTGTCTTCTTTTTCATCCATTCATATTTTTTATAAACATTTTAGGTTACGTTTTGATTATTTATATGTGACAGTCAGTTATGTTAAAAAAAGTACAAACTAAAGGAGTTATCAACAAATGCAGATATGTCATTGTGTTGAATGACACTCTTTTAGCAAGCATTGTACTAAATTGAAATGTTTTTTAAATCATTGTAACAAAGTTAAGCCAAGTAATCCTTTTTTAAATCATTACAAATTTGGGTTTTTTCATACGTTTCTAAAGTTTTTTTAAACCTTGAAAGCCACCTAATCCTTTTTTACTTTCCATGCATCATTGCCAACATGAAAAAGATTCCATTTTTCGTATCTACTAATAAAAAGAAAATAAAAAAAATACAGGATGTATCATTGCCAACATGCAAAAGATTCCATTTTTTCATAATATTGGAACACAAATAGAAAGTTGAGTGGTTTATATAAATCAGTAAAATTTGATTTTAATAATTTCAACTTTTATCTACTGGTTGGGATGAATACTAATTCCTAACTAAGAAAATGTTTAAAGACAATTCTAACTTTGAACGTATTTTCCTTCAATGATTCCATATATTAACTAAATGTAAGACTATACGGTTATAGGAGATAAAAAGAAATTGACAAGGGATTCGTCATAGAGATGCTCTAGACACCCAGGTGAGTTTATACGATTCCTTAAAACATCATTTTGTTAATTTAGTGGCTAAATTTGTAGTTGTTTGATAAACCTATGTGAAATTAGATTATTCGTGTGGAGTAAAATAAATGATGTATAGTTGTTAAAGTGGGGAAAAGTTGCTATCATAGGGTTTAGGTGATAAGTTAAAATAACCCTCGAGTTATCAGTTGTGAGGTTACCATTGGTTAACCACTTTTTAGTGGTCAGGAAAACATTGTAGTTAAAATATGAACTCAGTTAGAGTTGGCTAATAGTTGTTTAAATAATGTTTTCTAGGTAAATCACTAGTGCTGGACTAAAGGAGCTGGATAGAGCCTCGGTATGTTAAAGGATCGAACATATGTTTATAATCCATTTTAGATGTACAATTTATGAGTTATTTATATAAGTTTTGGTGTTGTAAACTTACTAAGCTTATCAAAATAAATATATAATGTGAATTTAAAGATGGTAATTTTATCATATTATTTTAATAGAAATGCTTCTGATGTTACTTAAAAACAAAAATTTGGGACCTGTTTTGGAATAATTACATATAAAAAAATATGGGTGTTAAAATAGATCTATTAAAATATATATATGTCTTCACATTTTAACATGAGTTTTTACCACTAAGTGTTTGGTTTTAGTTTTATTATTTTTTTAACCGGGTTTTGCATAGAACACACGTCATCAAACTTAATTCACCAGACATCCCGGAAGAGATTGAGGACATATCATCACCGGCATACACTTGTTTTGTGACTCAAGTTTTCAACTATAAGATGTTTATGCCATATTTGAGTTTGAAGGTATGCTCGTGCATAGGTTCGATCCCGGAACATTATTTTATATACATACACTTTTTGTGTTAACTGTTGATCTCTCGAGCACACGAACCTTTATGTTATCGAACCAAGGTCTAGGCAAGAAAGTCGTAAGAAACTAGCTTTTAAATTAAAATATGTTTGTTGGTTTCGATCTTGGATCCACACCATGGTTATACATAAGTTGTTGGGTGTATGATCTATAAAGACATAACTATGAGTTGGGTATGAACAGGAAGTAAGATAAATATAACACATTGTCTTGTTTCTGACACGAGTTCATCAAACCAAGAAGATAACTTGGTGGGGGTGTTAGGGTGAAGGCGTAAGCCGCGTAACGTGTAAGGGTCTGAGACCCGGTAGATAAAAAATGTGTTTTAAACCGTTTTTTCCGTTGAAAACCACTCAAACGACTATAGGGGGTCCTGTTTGACCGTTTTATTAACGCTCACTCTATTCTCTTTCTTACATTTAATCTTCATCAAATGGCTTCATCAATCGCTCAATCTTCGGTTGGTTGTGGACCATCTAGCAAAGCTACGGTGATTCACACTAAAACCTACAAAAAGAAACCCCGACATATGGATGTGGTGGCTAAGGCGGCTTGAAACAGTTGCACCAATGTTTATGAGCCTATTGATAGAATTATGGTAACAAGTTTGATTTATTTTACAAGATTAAATGAGCTGTCATCTTAATTAAATATATATTTTTACTATCAGGATGTCGAGTTCAAATGAGGATCAATAGGTTTTTGAGCGTCTTCAAAAGATAATGGAAGATACAAATGACGTTAAGAAAATAGATAAGAGTTTAATGTATGATGAATTTTGAATGTTTGTTGCCATATTGTTTGAATTCGAAAGCATGACTGTTACAATTGTTTATATATATATATATATATATTTATATCTGTAAGAAGATCGAGGTAAATGGGTACATTCCGACGTTGAAATATGCGATTCGCTGTAGAAATTTCATCCCCCGGCTAGCGAAAAGAGCATTGCTTCTTGAGAAAACCGATCCAGTAGCCCACCGGAGTACTTGAATCAACTGATCCGTCAAGTTAATTGGGGCTGTACCAAGGAAAGCATCCCTTTTTGTAACACAATACACCGATCTCCACAGTTAAATGAACTCCTCGGATGCTAAGTGGTTCATTCGGCCTTCCAGCTCATAAATTTCCTGTTAGAAAAATTAATATAGATAAATGTCATGCTTTAGTATTCAAATAATTTGGCAATCCCAACAGGGCCCATTGATAACTATGGTCCAAACTGAGTCAAAGTGGTTGGTTCAGTGCGGGTAAGAAGTATTACAGTTTGGTTTACAGCTAACAAACCGAGTGTTATGCGGGTTTGCCACATGGATCAAAGCAGCAGACATAGTAAGTATATATTTTGCTAAAAATATATACCCAAATCAAACCGGATTATGACCAACCCACCCACCCAAATCAAAAGGTTTTTCTTACAAAACCTAAACCATGCTTACTCTCTCTGATTAAAAGTTAAAACAATAACCCCCAATTGTAACGCCTCGTATTTCCGTATTCCTATTTTTAGAAAGTGCACATTCGCATTCTATTTTATAATCCTTACGATCGTACTACCATCTTCATTATCACAAATCGAGGCGTTAACCTTAGTGAGATTCGTACTTTATACCTACTTGTTATACATACATACAGTCATTAAATACGTGTTTTCATACAAACCGACACTTGTTATACGTACAAATACTAATACGTTACAATTTTATGCTCAAAATACTCGAAAACCACCTAAACTACGTAAAAACAGCCCAAAACTAACACCTTTGTGCGAGCTGAAGCCACTTCGCACGAAGTGGTGTTGGTAGCAACTCATTCCTATAAATAAGTGCACATTTCACAACTTTAATCTTTTCGAATCTTCTCACTTCCACTCTTAAACTCACGAATTCTTAGCAGACTGATCTCAGATTGTTCTAGTGAGTTTAACTCACTATTACCTCGTGCTTTTATAATTCTTCATCTACTTTTCTTTGTACCAAGTGTGCAAGCTAGCTAGGTTCACCTTCTTCAATAAGGATGAGCTTGTGTTTTAGCTAGTGTGAGAACGTTGGGAGCTATGGCTACCCGAATTAGGTTCCACACCTCACTTAGACATACTTTAATTCTGTCATTCGTGACCAACCGGGTTTATCCACTTTGCTGATTAACTTTGAGCTTTGGTGAATCATATAACGAGGTATTCGTACCCCCTTGCTTGACATCTATGACATAACTGATGAACTTGGCCTTAACTTACATAAATTATAAACTATAAAATACTTTGATTTCCGCTTAGTTAAGCTTCTGATATTAACCGTTTCATGGTTAACTGTCATGAACTAAGACTAAACTACCTCGTTCCCAAATTCTCGTTCAACAGAACTCATTGTCGAAACGGGAGCTCAAACAAGCTAAATTTTCTAGAAACAGTCCATTCGCACGAAGTGATCAGTCACTTCGTACGAAGTGTACACTTTGTACAAAGTGATATTTTTCCTTGTTGACTTTTCGTACTTTCTGCTTTCAAATCTGAATCGTTCGCCAAAACTCAGAATATTCACACACCTCTATTTCCCTTTGTAGGATAACTTCGGTATTCTACCCTTTAACTCAACGAACTCTCGGATTGCTAGGAAAGCTTGCAAAAGAGCGAGTCCATCACAAACCTTTTATTTATTTAGGTTTAAATTACAATGAGTTTACTTCTTGTCCCTTTTTATGTAGTTTTACAATTTGAGTAGTTAGGCCTTTATTTGAGTTAAGAATCCAATTTGAGTTTAATTGTTTAAACAAATTAGGCCATATATTATATGGGTTAAATATACAAATTTCTTTTCATAACTTTTTTCTTTCATTTTTTTAAAAAAAATCTAAGCTCTCTCGGGAAGATTTTTTCGTAGGCCATCGTCCATCCAGCCTTCCCCAAAGAATGCCATGTATAGAAGGCCTAAGGCTGAATGTTTTGTAACCAATTCCCCTACTTTCACATCACCACCTTCTCTTTCCCTATCAAAGAGTATAGTGTCCCCTTTATCCCCTTCCCCTCCAATCAACAAACAAGTTTTCCCGCAAGCATAGAAGGTTCATGGTGGGTGGGTGGGTGGATGGGGGGGGGGGGGTCGGGGATGAGGGACACCTCAGCACCCTGCGTCCGTTTCACACCCATCAGCATGGCAAATATGGTTAAGTCCCTGTATGTTTTGTAGTTTATAAAGTTAACATTTATATTTATAAAATCACAAATTAAAGTGTTTATGGTAACATATAATTATTGTTGTGTCATTGTAAAACCGAATGACATTAAATGAAGTAAACCATAGACTTGTATATAAACATTTATTTTGTTCTTTTTATATTGTGGACTGCGGTTTTAATCAACAATCCAATCCACCCTATAATTCCAAGTCCGGTGGGACTCTCTTCAATGATAACTAAACATATTCGACCTTGTGTACCACCATGTTCGTTCTCGAGACATACTCCCATCGAATCAAGAAAACTTTCGATACAAGCACATGCATCGACCTTTGGGATCCCCTTCTAAGAGGCAACGGCGGGTCAAAGAGTATGATCTAAGATGTATAATGTAAGATTAAATATATAACTATAAGTATTTAATCATATAACCATCATAATAATTTATATTATATAGATCAAAATATATTAATACCTTATAATATATTAGTTGATAATTTTTTATGGACCGATTTACCATTGTTAACTAATAAGGTTTCCCCTAGTTGTATTTAAATAGATGAATAGAGAGAACTTTAAGTTAGACTTTTATCATAACATCAAGTATATCTCGACCTCCTCTCTCTCCATAATATTGAGCAGGGGTGGACCCACATAGAAGAGGTCGGGGTACCCGAACCCCAATGTTTAAAAAAAATAGTAGATCCGATACATCAAATTTTATAAGAACTCCATAAATACAATTAAGTGGATACCATATGAAGAAAAGGGAAGCTGACGTAGTGTAAACTCCCCCTTTACCAACAAGTGGTCGTGTGTGCAATCCTTGTATAGCCTGTTTTTTCTGTTTTTTTTAAATCTAATTCAAACCTTGCTCTAACCTGACCCGAAGGAGGCATGACCGAAAATTTAACGTTTTGTTATGAAAATTTTGAACACCGAATAAAAAGGACCCCAGTGAAAAAAAATCCTGGATCCGTCACTTATCACGAGTTCTTCAACCATTTAAACTCGAAACTACCATCAATCATATACATGCTAACAGGAGCCAAATCAAACTGACTATATCATGTCTATATCAATGCCTACATCAGTCACCGGATTATCTTACTAATTTTCATCATATATTAACTGAGATGATCAACATTTTGATCTACATGCATCCATGCCATGTCCAACATTGAGTAACCCATAGGCTTATACACATTTAACTTTTTATTGGATGTGAAATTGAGTTTGCACCTAACATTTGGTCCTCTAATAAATAAAGCTATAATTAATCTTTATGTCTATTCCGTTATACAAAACAAGTAAGATTTTTGTTCTATTCCATTAAATTAATACAAAGATAAGAGTTATACATTATACATACAATTTTCCATGAACTAATTTCTCTCTCGATTCGTACTTTCATTTTTTGGTGTTTGATACACAATCAGAAAGCCAACAAAGAAAAAACGAAGTCGTAGTTGAAGATGGAAATGCACAAACTAGAAGGACGTAATTAGCGGGTGTTTAACGACTTAGAATCTGGAGAGAAACTGGAGTTGCTTGAGGAGTGGAGCCAAAGTCTCCATGAGCTTCTCACAAGGATGGTTGTGTACGCCTTCATAAGTTGTCACCACGATGGAGTCATCTTTTGCTAGCCTTTGAATTTGCTTCTTTACATTGCATGTATGATGAGTGCACCTATAGTAACTCCTGCATTTTACATCCACACCCACAAACAAAAAAATAAATATCAAGAGGAAAACACATAATGTACATAGGGGCCAGTGGCGGATCTAGAAAACTTTCATAGGGGTAACGTTTTAAAAGAAATGGGTAACAAAATCGAAAAAAACGTCAAATTTTTCACAATTTACACTACCGCCGGAGCACCAAGGGGTAGCGGAGGCCACCCCTAATTATGAGGTGCATCCACCTCTGATAGGGGCGGACCTACCTTATTGGTAGGGGGTAGCCTCCGCTACCCCTTAACGCTCTGACGGTAGTGTAAATTTTTGAAAAATTTGACATTTTTTAATTTTGTTACCCCTTTTCTATAAAACGTTACTCCTACGAAGATTTTCTGGATCCGTCACTTAATGTACATATCTTAAATTAGCATAACATATGTTGTTTATATAGCGAGTAAGCATTCATTTATAAGTATAAATGAATTAGGAGAATTGTTTGAGATTTTTTTAAATTATACGTTCTTTTAATTGTTGTACATTTTGTATAACTTTATGAGGTTTTTAGTAGTACTTTTTTATAACAGTTGTAAGTGTGGAAATTATTTTTTGTATGACTTTATGAGGTTTTTCAAAAAAAAATTATAACAGTTGTGTGGATTTTTTTTAAAGCAGAAGAAAATATGAATTAGTTATACTTGGTAAATTAAAAAGCATGTGGTTTTTTTCCAATACACGACACTGAAAGTTCATGAATTGAAGTAAATTATACGACAAATATTTTATAATGATCATAAGAGAAAAAAAAACATCATAATACTTTAACAGTTTTATGTAAGTATTAAAAACAAAATCACATATAGCTAGTAGTTGTTGCTGTTCTAAAAAAAATATGGTAGTTGTTGATGATAACGTAATTTTTATAAAAATTGAAAATGTGTTATTTTGTACCATTCATAGATTAAAATTTACCATTAAAGATTACATTAATTTGGATTGAACTATATAATTTTCATCATTTTATGGATTAAGCTTTTTTTAATTATTTTTTACCTTTTCTGTTTTAATTATTTAAATTGAAATTCATTCAATATAACACCCATTTTCATTAGACGAGTGAGAGTATCGTATAATTTATTTATATTTTTTGCTTTAATTATGATACAAATACGACAATTATGTAACCGTTTACGACCCTAATCTGTTTTCAACCCAATTATATCAATGAAACACTACGTACTAACGTTAAACGGTTCCCAAATAATCCTATTTCAATTGCATATATATCGAACCCACCCCTATTTTAAATATATACAAAACTGTGGATTTGCTTTTAACTTGATTTATCAGTTACCTGACTTATCCCGGAGTTAATTATCTGACTCATCAAAATGTTCATCTACTTTATGTGTTTGAATACTACTATAGAAAATTATATTAAAGTAAGGATTAAAATTCTGTATAAATTAATTTGAATTATACAAACTAACCCAAATAATTTAGTGAATAATTTAACAAATAACTCCCACTTTAAAATATATAATTTTAAGAAAGTTTCACTGGATTCTGGACCAGTTAAAATTTACCAAAAAATCTAAAAGATAGAAGAAAGAACTACGAAGATAGTAGTGCTTTCAATAGTAGTTAGAAAACAACGGTTAGGTCAACTTATTTACTCATTATTGCTCACCAAAGAAAGACAGAGGTCAAAATGGGGCACATTTTATATTGAATTAGAATGTCAAGAATTCAAACACATGTACTCTTTTCCACATGGAAAAAAAGGTTCAATTCGGATGTAAGATAAATTATAAATTACCTTAAGTTTTAATTTATTAATAAACCCATATTCATAAATTACTTTGATATTGAATATAATAAAAAATATAAAGTTCGACCTAGAAGGCTAGTTGGATGATTACTGGAGTTTTTAATAAGATAAAAATAATAATTATAAGACTATGGTTAACAACTTTACTGTTTTTTGTTGGATTTTTGGTATTGTCTTGGTCATATGGGTGACATGCATGGGTGGCTTGGGGTGGGCGGGGAGGACCATCGGTCAAGACCCGATATATTGAAGGTTACGTAATTTAAAAAAACCCGATATGTATATATATAAAAAATTTAATAGGTATAAAAAGGCTAACTTAGAAAACTATTTTTATGGTAAGATTAGTTATTAACCATTAACATTAGTTTAGACCTTTAGTGAGCATAATACTCAATTTCGTTAAAGCCTAAGGGCATGTTTTTTCGAGCTCGAACATGGTACACGAATTCTTATATACATCAGGATACTTTTAATTACCAGCTAGATGAGTTTAAATATAAATGATTAATGATAATTAAATAAATATTAATCTAACGAATCGTGGTTACATTTTCTGATGAAGCTACATGTAGGAGGGATGATCACGATTAACTGGGGAAAAGGAACACTATGGGCGTAATGCATGCAGGAACTGTGGCGGCACAACAACACCGTCGCAATTGGTTTCGGGTACGGGGATCAGGTTGCGCAATTGGGCAGACCTAGCCGACTTGGGTACCATGGGCAGAATCCCTACATGCGTTTGCGTATGGAGTTGGGATTGAACAACAGGTTTTTGGGATTTACCATAAATGATGGGTTAAAAAATGGAATACAATATAGTTTTTTTATACACAAAAAGTACAATTCTTTTATATTTAATCACAAAAATCATAAATGATGTGGGTTAAAAAATGGAATACAATATAGTTTTGTTGATACACAAAAGTACAATTCTTTTTTATTTAATCACAAACATATTGAAAACAAAACAAGAATCCAATATAGTTTTTTATATAGATGGTACATTAATTTAAAAATGAAAAACAAAAAGAATTTGGGTACTTCACCATGGGTAGTTTTTTTAATTTTATGTATTTTTATTTATTATTTGACTTAATAAAATCGATTAATATTTATGTTTTATATGTATAATTTTGGTTGTGCCTTTACCAATTTGGGTACATTGTGCTGGATTTAGTTAAAAATGAGGTAGTTGTTTCTCGTTGGCTAAAATTATGCCCCTAATATCCTTATTAATTGTCACCGATATCAATCATGAATTCATCATCCAAATGTTAAATATTTCGTGCGTATTGTATATATATATATTAGGGTTATAGAGTGAACATTGATATATTTGTGAACTGAGTGAACAATCCTGACCATTGATTTACACATGTCTATGGCCAGAATTAGTTCGCGCAGTTCGCAAATACACTAGTGTTCACTCTTAAATCTAATCTATATGTATATATATTTAACGATACATTGTTCTATATATCTACCTTGTATAAGTAAAATATATTGCACAAACAAACTTGTATATATAGTGCAATGCATGAAGAAAGAATACCTAGAATTATTAATAGAACGAACCCTTTCATTTTTGCTCCCATGTATTCATGCATGTTTATATGATAATTTTGAGTTCATATATATTTCAATAAACAAATCTAAAAATTCACTCATTTGAACTTGGGTATCTAGTTCTTTTTGACATAATAACATCAAATGAAGTTATGTATATAGGGGTTGGATAACGTATAAATTGTGTTAACGTATGCAGCGTACGAGATTGAGTTACAACATGCGAACTTCATTTGCACTATGCAGTTTTTTTATAACCTGCTATTTTTTCATCTTTCAACATGTGAGTTTTTCCATTTTTCAACATGCGACTTTTTATATTTTACAACATGCAAGCTTTTAGTTCTGAAGTTTATAACGTCGAACTTCAAATCTCGTACGCTTGTACGATAAGGCATATTGTATTTACATTTTCACTATATATATATATATATATTGATGAATCGTATCTCGTCTTTAGCGTAAACAGTACTAACCAATGAAATTAAATCGAGATAAAAGACAAACAGGCAAAAAGCTACACCGCTACACCTTTTTGAAGATGTTTATATATATATTATACATTATATAGGTGAGGAGGAGTTATCTTGAGAGCGCTAAATATTGCGAGTACCGTGAGAACGAATGAGAAAACCAATCAAAACCATTTTTTAATACGATCATTATTTTAATTAAAATACAACATCAAAAAAAAAAGAAATTACAAAATCAAATAATTCATTTCTCCTCTCAAAATCATTCTTATTAGATTTTTTACACATGTGTAAATATAACAAATTTACACATGTATAAATTTTCTTTATTTCCGAATTCACGTAATTTAAATGTGTAAATTAAATTTCTAGAATTGTATTCGAATAATAATGACAAGTGTAAAAAGAATATTTGAATTTCTTGTTTTCGACCAAGTTCTAGTGGTTTTTTCATTCGTTCTCACGGTTCTCTCGATATTTAGTGTTCTCATTTAAACTCTTCCCTTGATTGAGTTTTCACCAATTTTTAAAACATACGAGCTTTCAAATTATATTTTTGAGTAGATATAGAACAAGATCATGTATTGCATGTTTATTTTGATAATTTTAAGTTCATATATAGTTCAATAAATAAATCTAAAAATTCACTCATTGAATGTGGGTATCGAGTTCTTTAATTTTGAGAAAATAACGTTGAAGCTATATACACAGTAAAAATGTAAAATATGATATTCCTTAACGTACGATGTGAGATTATGCGTGTTATAAAACTCAAAACCATAATCAAGCATGAACAAAACCATAATCACACATGTTGAAAAACCATAATAACGTATGTTGAAAAAACTATTAATTTATGGATTGTTTTCAACATGCGTGATTAGAGTTTTCAGTTTTATAACATGCGTAATTTCATATCGTACTATCGCACGAAAAAAAAAATATTGTACGTTAACCTTTCCCTATAAACGTGTATATATATATATATATTATTCTTTGATAGATTTCCACGAGGATATTTCAAAGCAAATGAGTTTTCAAATTATACTTTCGTATGAGTTAAATAGATAGAGAGATGTATATATGTATGAATGCATGTAAAAAGAAGTAGTACCTTGGATGTTTACTATTTTTGACAGATTTTTGGCCATACTTTCTCCATTTGTAACCATCATCAAGAATATTTTCACTACTTCTTGTATGAAATGCAACCCTAGATGGAGTCACCTTCTTACCCCTCCCACTCTTCATGGATTTCTTTTCATCTCCTTCACTCAACCTCCTTCCCCCTTGATCCACATTCATGAAACCAGAAAGAAGACTAACCCAGTCCACATTGCTGGTTTCCAAACTAATATTATTATTATCATCCAAATGATCACCACTCATGGTTACAGGTAACTGAGGTAAAACCGAAGAAGACGAAGATGAAGGGTACTGAAACATTGGATTGTTACTAATCAAAGGGTTAGGAGTACTACTCATGTAATCCAACATATATGGATTCATGTTGTTCATGTTAATCAGGTTGTCATTCAAATGAGCTTGTGAAGAATGTTCATCTCCTTCCATGCTGGATCAAGAATATCGAAAATCACGAAATCTAGAGAGAGAGAGAGAATGAAGATGAGAAGGTGAATGCAGATGAAAGAGGTTGGTCTGTCCCACACACTTGCTGTATATAATATATATATATATGTGTGTGTAGGATAGAGATAGAGAAAGAGAATGACTTGTATCAGTTGTAGAAAACCAACTAAATGCTACCTAATTTTGTTGAACTATATACGTTGTTAAAAGATGTAGATAAGCTACGAAACACCTTTAAATTCCATGTGTAATGCTCTCGTCAACTCATGCGTACATTTATTTACATGCAAGGTGAATATATATTTTAACATATCTCTCTCACACACACAGGATATGTTGTTTAACAACCAGTCAAGGTTATTTTGAGTGAAGTGTACATATCAATCGTTGTTGTGGGTAGTTTAGAAAATTGATATTCACTCAGCTTGTTGTATATGTATAAGTTATATATTATTTATTATACTAAAAAGTATACAATATTTAAAAGTGTGTGTACACACACTCAACCTTTATAGAATACAAAATGGAAAAGAAAACGTGTCAAGTGTCATAAATATGCTTTAGTAATTATTAATTGTCGACTAATGTGGAATCTCGGATTTTTAATATAAATTTAGCATTTTTTTTACCCTCATGACATTAATACAGTTCATAAAAAAACTCTATTTTAACCCTTACGTCTTTTGTAAAACTTTCAAATATGAAGTTCCCAAACACCTTTAACGACGAAACATTACAACACTTCTCAACGTACAACTTTAAGGAAAATTGGATTTTAATAATTTTAATTTTGACATATTGATTTGCTATAGTTCCAAATAAAGAAATATCTTGTAAGAGTCTCAACTTTTAACCAATTTTTCCTCAGTAATCCTATAATAACTAAAGTTAAGATAGTTAATTTTTTCCTGACATAGACTACTTGTGTGATAAACAAGTCAAAGTTTTGCTGACATGTATTTCTTATTTGTAAAATAAGTTAATATTTTAATACGTAGACTGCTTCTGAGACAAAGCTAATTTGATAACACGGATTACTTATTTGGCAGTCACGTACTAAAACTACTTGGTTTATTTTAGTTAACATGTTGTGGTTGTTACAAATTATTTCCTTAATTGATATCATAAAACATTTTTAGCTGTTGTAGACTGTTGCTGACTAATATGTTAAAATTTGGATTATTAAAATTCATTTTTTTTAACTTAATTAAATTTAAATAAGCATGATACTTTGCTATTACTAAATATACTATTATTTTTATTCATAAACTTTTACGATGACCTATTAAAACTTTGAAAAAAATTATTTTCTTTTAAATTATATGGAAAATGATTACACATCAACAAATTATTTAAAAATCTCCGTGAATATATTTACTAATTGTAATAGGAATATTTATATTAAACAAAAAACTTGAAATTATACTGAATTTTTGCAATTTCTACAACTAAAATTTTATTCGAGAAATATAAGAATTTCGAAATGTTAATTACTTCGTATACCTACTTGAAAGTATAGTTTTGTTTCTCAATGAATTTTGATAACATGTTTCTACAAGATTTGAAATGAAAAGGTATGATTAAAGGTATATTATATATTTATATGCTATATATGATACTCTTCCATAATCAAAACAATTATTTGGAACTAATTTTGGTTTCAGTTGAACCCCATTAATCAAACTCATTAAATTTGTTAGACTTGTCAAGTTGAAAATAAGTTTTGGTTTCATCTGGATTTATATGTAACAATGAGACAAAAAAATATATAATAAAAATAGCCTAAAATCTGAAATTTTAAAATTGAGAGAAAATAAATGGTGGAATAGGCGTATTTTCATATTATTAATAGCAAATTTTCTATGCATAACGATGTTGTATCTTATGCTTAAAGTAAAGTGTTTTTAATGATATTTAAATTTAACTTAAAACTTTTCTTCTTTTACAATTTAACCTTACAACTTTTTTACTTTCAACTTTGATCTGCTACACTTTTCATCTTTCGTAATTTTCGTTTTACATTTAGTTAAAATTTTTACTAGTTAATACGTGCAATGTGCCCGTTTGACAAGTTTATGCAAACACGGGTGGGTACTAGATCGACTTAGTTATTAAATTTTATATTTTATGTTTCGGTCTAATGTCTTCACGTTAACACGCTGTAACTCGAGTGTTAGTGGTCACTGGCGTGGTGTGATGTTAGTACAATTTAACAAGGTTTTATGTCCCACCGCAAAGCAAGCGGACTGAATTCTAGTTATATATTCATTTTAAAAAGGGTAAAGTAACATTATTATTAATAATTTCTTATAGCCTTATAACTTTTCTTAAAATCTATTGGTATACCATTATTTGGCAACATTTTAATTTTTTTATTCTTGTTTAAAAACTAATGTAACAAATAGTTATGAGATTATTGTGCGTTTTAATTTTCTAGTGTGTTTTTTTCTTCAACAACCAATATTTCCTTTTTGGCCAACAAACAAATGCGATCATTGATGTGACCAATGTTTTCTAATGAATTAAAATTAAAACCTCCCTCATGTGACCAATGATTTCTAATGAAATGAAATTTAAAACCTCACTAGTTTTTAACATCATTTTTTAAAGGAATGATCGAGGAGAGATTATACAAAATTTTGGATTTACGTATCAAGATAGAATTATTAAATTAAATAATTTTTTTAGAAACAATGTAAGCACATCATGGAATATAGTTTTATATTTTTATTATTTTTAATTTTTGTATCAAACAAGATGACTTTTATTTGTGAAACTTAGTATAGTTATCGATGGTGAACAGATCTTCATATGACTCAGTATTCTTATAATTTAATCGGGTTGTTACCTACATAACTCATGCTCTAGTGTTATAGACATATAGAGAGAAAAAAAAAACATTTTATAGTGAAACAAAGCCGAAACCTAGCTAGCAAGTTTGTAGTCAGTAGTGACTCCTGATTCCTAAGTCATTCTACGTAATATGTATGTGTGAGATTGAAAATGGGTGAGACTCCACAAGAGGACACACTATGAACAAGATGTAGAAGACATAATACGCCAAGACACGATGACCTAAGATGTTAGACACAAACATGACACGATAACTTATCGTGTCATTTTTCCAAACACGAATATGACGCGTTTAGAAAAAGAGCACACGAAACGACATGTTAACAAAGTTGATTAGGGACATGATAAATATCACATAATTGGGAACTTGTTTATTGAAATAAAAATTTGCAAAATCTTATAGAAGTCTTAACTAATATATAATCCTTAGCGAATTTAAAACAAAAATCCATAAAAATCAAATCATAACATCCATTACAAATATAAGCAGATCACTAACCGGTTGCCAATTAACACAACTTTAACATGCATAGACACCAATTTTATCGTGTCCTAAACTTATCGACCTATTTAAGACACGAAATCTGTTAAGTCTAAACACGAAATCTGTCAAGAACGTGTCGTGTTAACAGACCGGTGTCTGAAACTTGTCTGCCCTAAATAAAACTTTAATTATTAATGATTAAAACGCACAAAACCACATTAATTATTATTGATTAAAACGCACACAATTTGCCCATGTGGAGAGTTTTAGCCCTTCAAGCAAATGAAATCCATGATTCATGCAATTTTGATGAATCCATAAACAGTGTTTACGTATAGTTGTGTGGTCTTATAAACCTTCTTTCGTAATATAAATCAGATAATTGTTATATCATCAAGTTTACCATATTCTACTAATAAGAATATATATAGTTAAAACAGTTACAAAGTGTAGTATGGTTTTATCATGCAAATCAAAAACCATGATACAAGTAAGTCATGTGATTCGGGTTGCGGTTTTATCATGCATCATGGCTAGTACTAATGCACAAGCCATGAACCATGACTACAAAGATGCACTTAGCAAGGCGATATTGTTCTTCGAAGGCCAACGGTCTGGAAAATTGCCCTCAACTCAGCGAGTTAAATGGCGTGGAGACTCGGCCCTAAGTGATGGCGAGTCGAAGAATGTATGTATGGTTTACAATGCATTATATGATAATGTTATGAGGTGTAACTGTTTGTAAAAATTGGCAGGTTAGTTTAAGTGGAGGATATCATGACGCTGGTGATAATGTGAAGTTCACATGGCCTATGGCATTTACTATCAGCTTGTTGAGTTGGGCTGCTATTGAGTACCCGGAACAGTTAAACTCAGTGAGTCAACTCGGTTACCTTCGCTCGGAGATCCGTTGGGGCTCCGATTTCATTCTCAAGGCGCATGTTTCATCTACCAAACTCTACACTCAGGTCTCAGTGATTTATAAACTATATACCTATTTACCCGAAATATACATCCGAAAACTTTTCAGTATTATATTTATTTTCCTTTTAACTATTGTACAGTAATATTTCATTCTAGTATCTTTATTATTTAAAAATAAACTTTTCTTTTGAAATATATATTTTGATGAGATTATTTCTGTATATATATAAGCTATGAAATACAAATTTATTTTTTGAGATTAATATTATAATATGTTTACATTTCTAAATATATAAAATATTATTACGGTAATAATGATATATGTTATTTATCATAATATAATATATTTTTAAACATAAAATTATAAAAGAAAGTAAAAAAAATATGTATACATGAAGACCCCAACGGGTATACCCGATACCCAACGAGTAAAAACCTGACGGTTAATGGACCGGGTATGGGACAAGATTTTACAACCGGGTATGGTTATGAGATTAGCCATACCCGGCCCATTGCCATCCCTAATCTGGTGTTAAAATAGCAACGGCACTCTATATTTAGTTTTGGATGAGCGGTGTAGTTTCTCATACTTAAAAACTAAATCCAAAGGATGCCACATGGACCATCCGTTTACTTACTCTTATATTTATAGGTAGGAGATGGAAACAAAGATCACGCGTGTTGGGAGCGGCCAGAAGATATGGACACACCACGAACCGTCACAGAGATCAACACCAGTTCTCCGGGAACTGAGGTGGCAGCTGAATCAGCAGCCGCGCTAGCGGCTGCATCAATTGTTTTCAAAGGGGTTGATTCAAATTACTCGTCAAAGCTACTAAAGCATTCAAAATCAGTATGTAACACGAGACAATTAACTATAACTTTGTTCTTTATGATTATATATAGTTTCTGATTATTGTGGATTAAATGAATGTTTCAGTTGTTCAAGTTTGGTGACAAATACCAAGGATCATACCAGGGTTCTTGCCCTTTCTACTGCTCTTACTCTGGTTACCATGTGAAACTTATATCCTAAGTCTGTTAAGAGTTAACGTATGACCAATGAGGTGGTGGTCTATTGGTAAAGGCAATCCTTTAAACGCCTGGGTTTGGGAGGAGGAGGTCTTGGGCTTAAGTCCCACAGACCACACAGGGATCAAACCTCGCTAAAGTCAATTCGAGGATGAGATCCCCTTGGGCTTGTCAGTACTTTATCTCTCAAAATCGTCGATAAGTAGTTTGTGAGAATTATGTCATTAATTCGTCGATGTAATTGTCATGGCAACAAATGCTATGCCCTATTGGCAATCCATCACTAAATACCCCAGCGATGATCCCTTGATAATATCAATTGGTACTCGGTCAGGCATCGGATCAGCTACGCCCTGATTTTCAGCGGAGTGTTATCAATGAGTTATCGTTGGTACCCATCTTCACCGACGATGACACTTAAGATTATAAAGATTTTTTAATTTGTTAGTATGGTTGAGTATTTGAAGTCTGAAGTCGGTTTTTTAAATGAGTTTACGATAGAGTTTAGGAATAATGGTATCCCAAACCACATAAGACATAGAAATGGGAAAATCACAAAAATAAACATTTTTGACCAACTTCTAAACTAAAACTTAGCTCACAAAAAATAAACGTATACAAAATTATCCAACTAGGAAAAAGCCATATAAGCTAACTCATGTATGAAGGCCAGAATTTTTGAAACAAAAAACATTGCAAAGTCTATGGGTCCACAAAACAATCAATAAAAAACAATACACGTGTAAATAGCTATATAGATCACATTTCATAATCATGTCTAGGAATTGGATTATGAGAACCCCATATACCCGCCCATTATCATCCCATTATTTGTATCATTCGCCAATAGCTTAAAATGTTAAAAAGATATATACTTCGTTTTAGGACGAACTATTATGGGCTGCGGCTTGGCTTCACAAGGCGAGTAAAGAAAGCCGGTACTTAAAGTATGCGATAAGCCATCGAGGATGGAACCAAGCCGCTACAGAGTTCAGCTGGGACAACAAGTTTGTGGGAGCTCAGATATTACTTGCAAAGGTAATACAATATATTGTATTTTTATTAATACATGTACATAATAACAACTTGTGCATTTATCCTTGTTTTACAATTCATTAAACCTATTGTATTTGTTTTGTTTTTGTTGGAAATATTTAGGAATATTTTGCAGCAAAACTTGAGTTGGAGACATTCAAAAGAGGAGCTGATTCATTTGTATGTGCCATAATGCCAAATAGCAGTGTCGTCCAAATTAGAACCACTCCCGGTGAGCCTTCAAAGAGTTTTTACTTTTTTCCCGGTTAGCGGTTCATCGGTTAAAAACCAATTAAAAATAATCGGTGATTTCCAAAAAGAAACCCCTAACTAGTTACTAAGATATGGTTAAAAATAACCACTAATCGGTTACTCCTTGATCGGTTATTAATCAGTTCGGTTTCGGTTAATAAGTGGTTACGATTATTTAATCGGTTATTTTGTGCACCTCTCCTAACATATGATGCGAGAGAGCGTAAAGCCCAATCATGGCTAACAAAGTCTAGATTAAATGTGATATAGAGTAGAGGTGCAAAAGAAGGAAAGCCGAAACCGAGTATGATGTACCTAATTCTATACGCGTTGATTATAGATCGCTCCATACCCCATGACTTGAAATAGGTTTCAACCTGGTTAGACACGAGCCAAGCCGGTCAAGAACGGGGAAATTCATTTATTTCTCTCTAAAACTTTAATTTTTTTATTTGCAATTTTTTTTTAAGAATTTTGTTATACTATGTAAACTAAATAACATTTTAAAATATTAATTTTGTTTATTTGTAATTTTTTTAAGAAATTTGTTATACTATGTAAGCTAAATAAATTTTAAAATGTATTTGAAATTCCTAAGTTTTGGAGAGAGATTCCTCAATTACTATATCATCTAGGGTTATCATTTTGGAAAACAAAAAACTGTCATTAACAATGTTAAATAATGATCATAAAGGCCGTGGACCGAGACTCAAACAAATTTGTATGATTTTTTTCACCATATTTTTTTAAATAATGATCATAAAGTTTGGCTATACACTCATTGAATATTTTTTTTGTTTTTGCTTTTAAAGTTGGATCCTCCTCATGCATATCCAACTTGTCATAAATTTCATCAATTAAAGCTTCAACACCCGGTACGTTTAAAGTTGGATTTAAAGCAGCGGCACATAGAAAAACGGGTGCTAATTCTAAAAAATATTTTTAAAATTTTTGAATCATTGGTCTCGCCATATTCCTTAATATGTCACTAGAATTTTCAAACTTTTTAAAATTAGTTGTTATCAAATACAATTGGTCCACAACTTTAGAACTAGTAGGATAATAAACACCGGAAATCAAAATCGTTGTAGTTTTAAAAACTTGTAAACATATTTTCCCAAGCCGTGTCGGGAAAGGGGACGACAAGGTACTCATCACTTAAAGTTGTATGAAAAGATTTTAAAGTGCCCATTTGCTTTATAGCCATTTCAAACATATGACAAGTTGAATTCCAACGAGTCGGTATATCCCAATTCGGTCCAATGATTTTTCGGTTGACATCTTTACAAAGTTTTTTATATTCTTGATATCTTTCTTTTCCACTTTTGAAAACATTTTGGAGCATAGCTCTAAATGCTATAATAAAATCCGATACAAATTGATCTTTTAAACCGGTTTGCACTACTAAGTTAATAATATGTGCAACACACCGTGTGTGAAAAAAAACACCATCAAGTATTGGTTTGTACTTCAACTTTAATTTTTCAATCGCTGTTGTGTTGTTTGAAGCGTTATTAAAGGATATTGAAAAAATTTTATCTTCTAAACCATATTTAATTATTGTGCCATTTATAATTTTATAAATATTTTCTCCCGTATGAGGAGAAGGAAACTCGTCAAACGCAATTGTACGCTTCATCATTTGCCATGTATCGGGATCAACCCAATGAGCGGTGACACATATGTACGATTCCGGTAAACCATGTGGAGCCGACCACACATCACTAGTTAGGTTTACACTAGTTTTTAAATTCTTAAAAAAAACAATTAAATCTTTTTTTGCATTTTCCCATAAACTTAAACAAAGACGTTTTAAAGTGCGACGACTTACATGTTTATAGCGAGGTTGTAGCGTCTCCCGAATAAGATTTGTAAGATCGGGGTCGTCGAAGTGTCCAAACGGCAACGCTTTTTGTATCACCAACTTCGTCATCCGATCGCGAGCTAATTTTTGCTCATAACGAAAAATGGTACCATCTTTGGATAGTGGAACTTGACCGGATGTCATTTCCTTTAAAACTTTGCAATACTTATTAATATGCTTCGTTAACGTTGAGTTTGATTCCTTGGCTAATAACGATCCACAATGTTTACATTGAGCTTTTTGCGAGCCGTCACTCATCTCGACCAACTCCCAATTGCTCCAAACTTCCTTACTGCGATTATGAGACAATGTTCCAACCACATATGGAACCGATTGATCTTGAGGAACATTGTTAACGGATTGGGAATTTGCGTTTTTGGAACTCTTTGAGGCCATTTGTTGATTAGAATATGAAAAAGAACAAGAAAGAAATGTAACAAGAAGAATAGATATGAGAAATTGTGTGCTAAACAATAGATTTCAAAAAAATATATATAGAATCGGTTCTAACGGTCAGGAACCGGTTCCAACGGTCAGGAACCGATTCCAACGGTAACATTTTTAACGGCTATAAACGGTTCCAACGGTAACATTTTTAACGGCTATAACCGGTTCCAACGGTAATATTATAACGGTCAGGAACCGGTTCCACGTAGGAACCGGGTACGGGTAGGAACCGGGTACGGTTAGGAACCGGTTACTACCCGATTCAAATGGTAAAATTGTGGAACCGGGTTGGAACCAACGGGTATTTTGAACCCGGAACCGGTTCTACTAATGTCGGGTAGGAACTGGAACTGGTTCCAGTTCGGTTCTACCGGTTCGGGTTCGGAACCGGTTTTTATGCCCATCTCTAATTAACATGTATCTTTTATTTTCACCTAATTATATTTCGATTTGTTATTAAGCCTTTCCAAACAGAATGGGCCAGGCCCATATATGATTAACAGAGTTGCAATATGTATCTTCTGCTTCACCTACTCTCCTAGGAGAATATTATTTTGATCCCCATTATATTTTAAATGTTGACAGTATCACACAATTATATTTTTACCTTTATTCTATGTGTGGTTTCAAAGGTCATATTAAGTTAGGATATAATAACTAATGTATCAACAGGAGGACTTTTGTACACTAGAGATAGTAGCAATTTACAATATGCCTCAAGTGCTTCCATGGTGTTACTTGCCTACTACAACATACTCATAGGAGCCGTCCAATGCGGCAACACGAAATTCACTCGTGCCCAAATCAAATCTTTCGCAAAATCCCAGGTTAACGTTTTATTAAACTAAGCTACAAGAAAACCTGAAAAACTAACTACAAAGTATTTGAACAATTTTCAGATTGAATACATTCTAGGAAACAATCCTCTAAAAATGTCATACATGGTTGGATACGGTAGCAAGTACCCACAACAGTTGCATCATCGAGGTGCATCCATTGAATCGGTACACGTCCACCCAACTAAGGTGGGGTGCAATGACGGCTACTCGAGCTACTATTCCACTACTAAAGCTAACCCTAATATCCACGCGGGGGCGATCGTTGGAGGGCCAAATTCAAGAGACGAGTTCAGCGATACAAGATCGGACTCTTCTCACTTGGAACCTACGACTTATATGAATGCAGCTTTTGTGGGTTCCGTTGTTGTGTTTCTTCATAATAATCTTGACAAGCCAATCTAATTTCATACGTTGGTTATGTATGTTTAATGTTATCCTTTTAATATTTTATATTATTAGTGGATATAAAAATGGTTGTGTAATATAATATTTTTATAAACAATTCACGTTGTAGGCTGTGATTATATATTTAATTTCCAACTATATATTATTTAATATATTTTATTTATTTGGATATTAGTAAAATATGTTTGACCATCTCTTTCAATTGCCATCAAAAGCGTGAGCGTAAAATTCGGCGTCCCCAAACTAGCTACACTTTCACATTTTATTATTCCCATATGGCTATTTTCGTCTTACATCATTTCCACCGATAATTCTAGATATGGTCCAATATTCCTTAATTATTATTATTATTATCGTAGATATAAAATGAATTTATTCTAAAAAATAACTTTTCAGTCATAATATATATGTTACAATGTGAAATGCCACTAGTATAACACATTATAATAAAAACGCAATAAAAGATGGTTAGTAATTTAAGTCCATTGTTAAATTTTTTTATTGAAAAGGTTCTTGTTTGGTAAAGTGGGTACACCTATGGTATTACAAACATCCTGATTGTAATCACCCCAAGCCATAAGTAGCTTGTTAGTCCATAACATTTGGATATACTTCAAACCATAATAATACTTAGGAGTTGTTTGGTAACCTCTGCGCCATTAAATGTTGAGTCATTAAGAGGTCTGATTGGGTAAGAGACTCTAAACCAGTAAGTGGACTGACTTGACTTGGCCTAATTGGTTGGTGATGGATCAAGGAGGTGATGAATGAGTGGCTGGTTGAGGGTTATGAACACAAGTGAATGGATAAATGGGTGAAATTTTAATTCAACATCATCTTGAAACTTAATGGGTAAGTGACTTAGTGAATGATTCAGACGTATCCTGTCAGTGAACCAAACACACTTAATCTTTTTCATCATACGTACACCTAAGCTTATGCATCCTAAAGTCGATATATCTTAGAAGGTATACGAGGCACTCACTACCTTAGAGAGCCCATGACCTGATACCATTATAAACATATTAAGACCTAAGTAATATGTGATTCCAACGTGAACAAATCGTCTCATATAAATAGAATAGTAAAAATTAGCCCCTTTTAACACTCTTAAATGTGGACTATTAATAACTTCTTTGTGGTTTTATATTGATTCAAAAGTTACTTGACGAATCTAGTAATTCAACTTCATGTATGATTGATATTCGACCGATAGTCCATCAAAGTGTGTCGCGAAGGAGGCTTATGCATCTCTTAGAGATGGTCGGTTGAAGAGTTAGAATTTAATCATTTTGTAAGTCTTACTTTATATGTAATTAGGAGTGACTTCCGAAATGATTTAAGTTGATTTTGAATTTATTAGGTAATTTTAGGCTTGAGTTTTATTTTTTACAAATATATTTCAGAGAATAGCTCTTAAGGTGATCGAGATAAATAGGAGACTTGCAAATCTTCTTACTTATCGGTTGTGTGAATAAGCTTGACGCCGATGCAAAGTGCTTAATGATGTTTGCATCACTCTAACTAATAATGTGCGTCATGCATTAATTATTAATCTCACGAAATATGTTGGTAATATAACAAGTAAAACCTTGGATTATGGTGTCACATTGCACTTTGCGAGCCTAGATCCTTAATCATAGATTAGAGAGCTGTTGGGTATTTTTTGAATGATAATGCTTACATACTCCTTCTAAATTATACCAAATAAATTCTAATCTACTATTTGTTTGGAAATGAACTTAAAGACCTCCTACTAAGAGACAAAAACCTCTACCAAATAAACTTCCCCACATTAGTAACGAGATGTCGGGTACGTAACTTGTAATGCCTTCAACGATGGTAATTGGAAGATTGTAACCATAAATGATGAGTTAATCCAACAGTTGACAGACGTTTGTCTCAAAAATTCAAATTAGCATAAACTAGAAGTGGAAGTTAGTGTGGCTCATAAATAAGTTGTTTGGACCAGCTGTCAAATTTTTATTTCATTTATTTAAGACTACAATTTCACCCCTCAAAAGTAAATTATCCTCTAATTTGAGCTATTTCTTTAGGCAATAAATTTAAATAACTAATCCAAAACCCTACCACATTTATGTGATACTAACTATACATCAATTGGAAATTTAATATAGATAATTGCGATTCTTTTAATCACACTATATTTCAATTTGCTAATTAATTAGAATTGAATCAATCATAAAACTCTCCCATCGTATTTTATTCATAAAAATAAAGGTAGGATCTTCGTGTAACCCACAAATGCATTTCAATTTTATTTAAAGAAACTTATTCTAAATACAAAGGAAAACAAGACCGTACAAATTTGTTTTCGTATCTTCCAACTTCCAAGGGCCAACAAATTAACAATTATATAACCCCAAACAAATCGTCTTTAATTATAACAAAACACACTTGCTTATATAAATTAATCGAGTTTGTGTTCATGAAAGACGATATGATGATATTTAGTTGCTTCGCCTCGATTAAAAATAGGTAAAATGTTCAAACTTTACAAGGTGCAAATATACTCATAAGTTAGTTTGGGGTTAAAAAAATAGTCCACTTCTAATTAAAAAAATATGAATTAGTCATTAGATCATATAAAAAAAATAACATCAATCACATGCATGAGAGGGTCAAATTGTGATAGGAGTAGTGATTTTGTTGAGTAAAATTATTTATATATAATATATATATTTCCTCCGTTTTACGTTAATGATATAGACTACAACTTGGATGATACTGAGATCTACTTTTAGTTAATATTTCTTTTCTTATAATTCAAATTGCAACTGTAATATCAAAGATTACAAAAGTATGGTCTATGCATATGTAACGAGGGACCTCTTTGACATTATAAATGTTAAATATTCATTAGTTCATTACAATATGAACCTAACTTATTATTACATTTGTTGATTTTTTTTTCTTTTGTCGTGATTTAATTAACATTTACATGTTTTATGGTTTACGGATTACAATATGTAAACACAAAAACATAAAAATCATAATCTTATACTGAACTTTAATTAACACCTATTATAAAATTTACAAAACAAAATAGAAAAAACAACTTAACATATATATTCACATATATGCTAACAAAACACATGAGGAAACTGTTTGGTAGAGGAGTTATAAGACGATGACTCCATTTTATACCCTCCCAAATCCTCCAAACCGTCGAAGAAATCGTCACTAAAAACCATATCGTCGTCGTCATTGACTGCCGGTATCATATCTAGTCCTTCATTATTGTCAAACTTATTGTAGAATGCTGTCTGGTGTGTGATGTTTGTATGTTGGAGGACTTCATCTTCAATGGATGAAACTGAAATGGTTGTTGGAGAGTGAAAGGGGGAGTCTTTTGACATTGTGACAGTTTTAACACAGTCACTACTGGTGGGACTCTTTGGAATAACCTTGATTCGATTACTACGGTTGATTCCAGCTAAGGAATTGCACGAGTAGGTTGTGAGTGGTTATGATCCGCGGTGTAGGTTAAAATGTAGATGCTTGAATCAGTGCAACTTTGCTCAACTTGTCTCCTTGCCATACATCCTTTTGAAGTACTACATCTATAATAACTTCTGTAGAGTTTAAACATCAAACTATTAGAATTTATTGCCACACTAAAACAAATCCTAATTTGTGACCCAACTAATTAATCAACTTTTTTTATAAAATGTTTTGTTGAATTTTTTTTAAAAGAGCTATATGATTTTCCTTCAAATGGTAGAAAAATTACATAAGAATGGCAGATAAACGGGCAACAAGTTGCGCCACAATTAATTTTCTCATTTTAAAGCTGTGAGTTTGGCCCAATTTTCTTATATACATAACAAAGACGCCTTAATTTAGCAACACATACACTGATCTGAAGAGTAGTTGAATCCTACTCCTAATCTACATCAATATTGTCATATAAGACTTGAACCCTAGCTCGGCCTCATAGGGATCAATGGACACCAACATGCGCCGTAATTAATGCACCACACTTTTTATTCACAAAACAAAACAGATTACAGCGACAAATATAGCCCGTTTAGTGACTTTTAAGCTATTGGAATGAGATGTATGTACCTTGGATAGATTGAGCCTTTGATTGGTTTCTGACCATATTTTCTCCAAGCCCATGGATCCGAAGACAACCCGTCGGCTGTTACTTGAACCACCACCCTCTTTTGTTGATTCTTCCTGCTCACAGTAAGTGTCACTAATAATTAACAGCTAATAGGGTTCACTGTGTCACTAATATTTGCTAGATGTAGGGTTTGTAAAAATTTCAAGAAAAGAAAAATAGTCACAAAAGCACACCTTTTTTTGAGCTTTGGTTCAATCTGGGAGGTCTTTGGAGCAGACCCACAAAAATTCTTGATTTCTTGATCGTGATCTTGTTGAATTTCTTGATCAAAACCCTGATGATGATGATGAATGGTCTGAACAATATGAGCAGGCTCAGGAGCCTGATCTACTTCATCTGTAACAACATGGTCATGAAGATGATGATGATTATCAAAGAGATGAGGATAACAAAAGAGAAGAGCTTGATCATATTCTTTCTTGGTATCAATGGATCCAAATAAGTCGTTGTGATCAAGATGTTGATGATCATATTCCTTAGGTCTGATGACAGCTTGTAAACCCCAGTCTGCCATTTGTTAACTAAGATTTTTTTTAGCATCAAGAGTTGAAGAGGAAAATGATATATAGATATAGATATAGATATGGAATAGAATATGGTGCTTAGGTTTTTATAAGTAATTGTATTATGTGTTTCAGAAATATGGCAGAAGGTTGGTTTATGTTGAAATTTTTAAGTAGGTATGTGTAAAGTATACAAGTGGGATGTTGACTTTTGTAACACGTCAAAGGGGGGGGGGGGGGGGGTTAGGTGGGACAAAAACGTAACACGGCATGCCATGCGGATTAAACTCGCTTCTCAAACTTAAGCTTGACTCCGTGTGCTTATTTTGCTTCTAATTTCAAATTTCACGTCACAATAATTATGAAATTTTCAAGGAATGTAATGATTAACTTGTGATTTGCAATTTCTTTATGATTTTTTTACCGGCATACACATAACTTCTAATCCTATTGTTAAATTCACAGAATTGTTCATCATAATATATGATTGAATTTAGGTTTGTGATTAACTTATTAAATATTTGATATTGAATTTAGGTTTATGATTGACTTATTAAATATTTGATTGAATGAATTTAGGTTGAGTTGATTTGGTTTGGGCTAGTTGATTCGTATAATATATGATTGTGCAATAATTTAAGTACATTTTTTTATTTCTTATTTCATTTCCTAACATAATATATTATATGTATTTAGTGTTAATTTTTTTTTTTAAATTGGGTCTTTTGAATATAGATACATGTAAAAAATATTTTTTTATGAAAAAACTTAAAAATTGTAATTTTTTTTAACAAAAATAGTTTTTATTTATTGGAATAACTTCTACACATTTTTATATGCAAAAGTTCAGAAAATTTAAAAAAAATAGCATCTTAAATTGAATTTTTAAGATATATTTAATATGTTAAATACATTGTTTCATGGTTTCTCACCTTTTTAGTGTTCCTTATTGAACCTTACACTATATATAAATATATATAGGCTAGGAGTTAGCTACAAAGTTCAAATTTCATAAAAAGTGTAAAAAGTCATAAAACGCCAAAGTGTCAACCTTAAAAACACCCCAAACCCACAAATAACATAATGAAAATTGCTAAAACATCATATATGTGGGTCGTGTTTTGTGTTTTGGATGATAAGACTCTGATTATCGAATTAAAACATTATTGCGTTTTATGTTGATTAGCATGTTGTGTTTTATATTCATAGTTATACGATTGTGTGTTTAAAGTTTATATGGTTTATTATGGTTTGAATATGGTGTTTTAGTAGTCTTCATTCTGTTATTGTGCGTTTTAGGTGTGTTTAATGGCTGGAATTATAGTGCTTTATGACTTTTTACACTTTTTTTAGAAAACTTGGTCTTTGTAGCCAAACCCCACCCTATATTGTGTATTATTGTTTACAGTACACCAAGGATAATTATAAAGGAAAGATAATCTAAACATCGCATAGTTGGTTATAGGTTGTTATTGTTTGAACGGTTTATTTTAGTGGGTTTGTGTTACTTATGTGTGTTTTTCGGCTGACGCCGCAGAGTGTTTGCTTCTTTTGTTGACGTATGTAATTTCGTCGTCTTCAATTTTTTTGTCTACGTATTTCTGACTTTTCGTTTTCCGGGTTTCTTTGTTACTGATATTAATGGAGGTTTAACGTTATAGTATGGTTATTGTTACGCCCGTCTCTAACAAAGACGTATTTTAGGGTTTCTTACAGTCGCGTAATGTTTTAGGTTTTCTGATTGCCTTTAACAATTCATATCTGATGCTGAGTTTGATGATGTTTTGTTGGGTTTTATGTGTTTTAACATGCAATGACATACTTGCATGTCTTCAAAAGTAGTTGGATTTTTTGTTTTTGATATTGGTTTGACGGCTGATAGTTACTATTTAGTATTGAGAGACTGCTTGGACTGTTTGTTTTGTTGTATGATGCTTTGTTAAGACGTTCTTTATTGAATATTGCCTATTGGTATGTTAATGTATAATTAGTCTGTGATGATGATTGTTTAGTCGTCCAAGACTGTTTTAATTTATGCTTTTGAGATTGTTAAGGGTATTCGGTCGGTGAGGGTGGCTTTTCAGCTGTCTGAGACTATTTATGTCCTTCCGTAGGGTCTGTGATGCCTTGCTAAGATACTTGTACGAGACTGCTTGAATAAAGTTTGTGTGTCTGTGACACTATGCTGAGACGCACAAACTTGGAAGAAAAAGTAACAATGCATAGAATTCTTTGAATTGGTCAATGGCTTGGATATGTGACGTTTTGATGCATTTTTGGTAACATAATAATTACAAAATTATCTTTTATATTGTTTCGCTGTTTTGTTTGTTTTTGTAATGGGGAGGTCGTGATGATCATGGGTTATAGTAATTGAAATTTGTAAATCCAATCTATATCTTGGCTGGGAAATGTAGATGTCAATTGTGTTGTATTGAGATTTTCTATACACCTTTTGAAACTACGATTGTAGTAATGGTAGATTTTGACGAATACAAATTCCGTTACTATGATTCTGGGCCTATGTTCATACCTTTTTTCTCGTGCTTTCATTTGCTTTTTCTATTAATGAGACTTGTTCTTTGGGTTCATCATATGTAGTTTGTACATTGTGGTAGATTGGATTATGAAAAACATGTAACACCCTGTAAAATCGTGTCCAATAATATAGTGACACGTGTTGTATTTTAATATAGTTAATTAAAAGACTAATATGGACTAAAAGTGACAACATGCTCAAACTGAGCCTCTGAATGACTTTCTGATGTCAACATGCATAAACCTAGCCTCTGAACGACCATTAGTGTCGTCATGCATAAAAACTAGCCTCTGAATGACCATTAGTGTCGTTATGCATAAAACGTAGCCTCTAAAACGACCATTAGTGTCGTTATGCTTAAACTCGGCCTCTGAGTGACCGTTGTGTCACATGCATAGCCTCTGAGTGACATCGGAGTCAACATGCTTATACTGAGCCTCTGAGTGATCCTTTACATAGTCTTAACTCTCATATGTCCTGTTTGTTGGACGAGAGTGATTAAATCCAATAATATATAAAAGTTGGATAATGGAGGGATTAAAAGTGTCAACATGTTAATTTATACCTCTGAGTGACCTTTTAACGAACCGAGAGCTTGACAATGTCCGGGCATAATCCTGTGTATGCCAAGTATTGGCTACGGAGAGCTAAAAGTGCCAAAAAGGTGTTTAAAAAGGATTTTAGAAGCTTTTTAAAGTTAAGGGGTTAAAAGTGTCAAATTTGAAATTGGCCATGGGGCGGTCGCGGGCCGCGAGAGACCTGCCTGGGTCTCTCGCGGGGCGCAAGAAAGGTCTGCTGCAGAAAGTTTTGCTTGGCTCCCAAACAAAACTCCCAAACCATTAAATCGAAACCATGGCTTCCCAAACTGCTATGCCACATTTTGATACACTTGTAAGCTTCTTCTTACACCCTTAAACACATGGCTTCACCTCCTTTGAGTTCTCCAACTATAAATAGGTGATCAAGTTCACCATTTGAACTTGCACCTTCTCATTTATTCACTCTTCTCCCTCCTCTGGAAGTTCCTAGCTAAAAAGATCATCCAACATAGTTCTTTTGCACCTTAGGAATCACTGGTAAGTGTTCCTTCTTTGTGCATTTTCGTTTATAGGCTTTTATAGCCAAAACTCAAGCTTTTTTTTGGAAAAGCTTTGACTTTCGGTTAAGACCATTATGGTCCAGCCATTGTTCGAAATGAACATGGCTAAGTGATCGTAATAAGGTAGGTGTTAATCCCTATAGAGGGCACCTCCTGAAGATCACGTTTGCTAGACCAATTGACGGGTCAAAGTTATGATACTAAAAAGTCAAACACACCATTTTTCGAAAAATCATAAAATGATCTTATATATGTTATGAAACTTGTTTTGACACTTAAACAAGTTGGTAATAATTATTAGAACATGTAAGAACATATTTGGCTCGTCAATTTCAGTTCTAGGGTCGGGTTCGCAACCGAAAGTCATGATGTTTGACTTCTGCTTTGACTTTCGATTCTGACCCGATTTAGATTAGTTACCTACTGATCTAAACTTGAATTATGATTATAATATAATGTAGCATAACCCTCTGAGGTTATATTACATGATCATAATCAGAATCCAAGTTTATGCGCAAAGTTCCATAATTATGCCATTTTTGACCAAAATGTCCTTTTTGCATAAAACAAGGTTTTAAATGGTAATGAACTTGAAAATAAGTTTCCTACTGATGAAATATTACAATTAGGATTATTTGGGATATTAAACCAAGTTATAAACTGAGTTTTCAAGCAGGTCCTTAAACTATGTCGATAAAACGATTGTAGCCCCTGTGGCTTATAAAATGGTTTTAATCAAATCTTTTCAAGGTAAATCTTTTACCTACTGATATGTTATATTAAATAACATATCTAAGACATTTTAGTCTGACCTTAACATCAGTTTTCATAAACATCGCATAAAGACGTCATTTTACGACATAAGCGCCGTTTCGGCGCATAGTATGGTTTTAAACCATATTATTGACCAAGACTTGATACATACTGATTTTAAAACTTATTTTAAACGTATTTACAGTAGGTACATGTTATAAACTCGGAATCCAAATAATTTATAAACTATGTGTAAAATGACCAAAATGCTATTCGGTGCATAGTTTGGTCATAAAAGATAATTTACACATATAATTGACATCCTACTGATATTTATCATAAATAAATTATTTTTCTAGAATACTCATATCATAAACTTAAAATATATTTAAGTTCCTTTTATACGACATATAATTACCGAAATACCCTTATAAGGCATAGTTTCGTTTTAAAACCTTAACGAGCATACAAGTTGATATCCTACTGATATCTTAACTTATTTAAAATATAATGGCATATAGAACTTGTCCATTACTTATCCGCTTACCCATTATCGCTTATAAGCGTACGGTTGATTATACGTAACTAGTTTACGAAAATTAACCGAAACGGGTTTAACCTTTCATTGAAGTATCAAAATCCAGAATGTCTATAGTTTACCCATATTACACAAGTCAAGTACTTGTCGGGATTAAACTACATTCTATCCGATCATCGTTTAATCAAGCGTTATACGTAATGATCATGTACACTATTCGGTTTATAAGACCGTTAGTATTTAATTGGCTAGCTTATGCCATAATCCAGATTAGAGCCTTCCGGTAAATGCTATCTGCACTTGGTACTTTTGTATACGTCTGAGTTATTTAAAATAAAAAAGAAGACTAGCTCAGGTAAATACTCTCGACTTATTTTCCCTATATGGGCTTGGGATACAATAAATTATTACCGTTTGGTCCGAAATGGGGTCAATCGAATGCCCGTTTGTGGCTAGTAAACCCGCATACTCCGTTTTAATCAGTTTTGTTTGATAACTTAAACATGGGGGGTTAAATTACCGTGTCCTGGATATCCTCGGCTCAATACATTAGTTATTGGCCACGACCTTAGCGCGGGGTGTAGGCATACTCCTGACAGACACTCATATGCAAATTACCCAAGACGTTGGGGATAACTCTTTCGTGAGTTCGTAAGTGGTGTGTATTTAATCATGTCTCGGTTTCTGTACTGGGCCCTGTATGTATTGACAAACATGTGAATCTGATACAGGGTTGCAAGGTCAACTTTCCCAAGTTAATAAAAGATTTTGTGCCGTTTTGCACTTAAAAATCATTTTTAAATGTTTTCAAAATTAGTCAGTTAGGTGTATTTACCAGCATAAGCTGACGTATCGTCCAAAGGCTAAACTGCAGGTACAATAGAAATATGCCGGAAGCTGCTCGGTAGTGGATAAGATGATCTTGCAATCCTTAGATGTGCCCAAAAGTCTGTTTTATATTCTTTCTTGTACATTTTATGATCCGTCTGTGGATCTTCTATTACGAGCCTATATATTATTTTATTTTGAACATTCGGTTTGTAATAGTAATTTTACTCCAAGACTTCCGTTGTGTCGTGTTTAATTGACAATGATGTTATCAACTTACGTCACGATACTCCCCACCCGGCCCCACCGGTGTATGGATTTCGGGTTGGAAATCCGGGGTGTGACAAAACATGTCGATGTTTGTATGTACTCTTTTGTTTTTTTTGTTTATGTCGTCAATGATGATGAGCGCAACCTCATCTAAGGCTTTTTTTTTCTTTATTTGTTACGTTGGTTTTGCTATTGGCTTTTGGGTTTGTAGTTTACATACCTTATCTATTTTTATATATGGTTACGTAATTTACGGTTTATGTTTAATTTTTTATGGCTATGAAGATATTTTTTTATCAAGGCATGGCAATGAAAGTGATTTTAATGCAGCTCCACTTGCAGCCGATAACTTAAGCCTGTATATGTATTTACATAATATAAATCACTAAAATCTACTTTGATTGTTGACTGTATTATTGTCTTTTTCGGTTGTGATTGCGTAAGTGTTTTCTTCCTTTTGCTTTCGGTTTCTGACACTTAGATTTATCGGGACTTATGATAAGTTAATGCTTATAACTTTTGCTTTGTTGGTGTAACATTGCTTTTCTTCTCACAAAATGTTGAGTGTCAAGTGTAAAAATGACGTAGTGGATACATTCATTTCCATGTATTAGAAGAACAATTGGGAAATTTCTACTACGCATAAGTATGATGTCTTAAATACAATATTTTATATGTTGTGTTTAAATTTGTTGGCATTAAGAACTTATGCATTTTTTTTGTTTTGTGAATAGGTTGTTATACTTTATACAAAAGTTCCTTTGCTCTGTTTATTTCTTATTTCCTAATCGCTACGCAGTTGAGTACATATTTCAGATTCAGGTCGTCTGCCGGAGTTAATTACATCATGGTAAGGTTACTAGATATCGTCTTTTTTATTAATTGTCTTTTCTTATACTAACGGGGATTATTTATCATTTTTGTAGATCAACCGGCACACGTAATTCCAAGATAGTCGATGTTTTTTTGCTGTATCAACCGACATGCATAACCATTGATTGAGCCCTTTTTCTCATAGCCAATGGTGGGAAAGAAAATTGCCACAAAAAACTTGATGCTAATGTCTTTTAGTACACAAAAATTTGATTGGGCTTATTATTTTTATTAAAGTATTATTTATAACAACTTTACTTTATATAATATTAATTTATAAGATTAATGTGTATTGTTAGTTGTAGTGTATTCTTCTTTGCTTTCCTTATTTGTTGAATTAGCGTGATTATGTAAAATCAGAATATTTCCAACTTTATAAACTCTTTATTTGATCATTCCACACATGTATATATGTATGTTTATTAATATTCTTGTATCGCACTAGTTTGATACTGTATCATTTGACACATATATATATCATTCGACACTTCTTAAAATATAAGACTTTGAGGCTTGTATAAATAGAATCATACAAAAGTTGTTTTTTTTTAAATTAACTTATCAGTCTTTGATTCGAATTGAATACTATTTTAGCTTCCGGCTCGGATTGAATACCACATGTGCGGGCTTGAAATGCTATTGACTCAAACCAAGCTTAATATTAACTCGACCTAAACTTAGTCATTGTACATTGTAGGTTCTTCGATTTTTCGGTGTCTTTCGGCATTTGATAACACTGTTCTATTCTGAGCCCACCTGGGTTTTCGTCTCATACGACCGTGTGGTACGCAAGAGAGTGTTCAGCTCTTGTGATGGCATAATGGATGTCAAGTGGCAGTCGGCTGTATGGTTTCCTGTGGAACACCCAAACCAACTCTGAAGCCAGCGTGGGCCTAGTTAATACAACATAGTCTGGCCGGAGTGGGACAACGAGGCTCTCAATTTAGGGAGTGCGGTAGCCTAATACAAGAAAGCGGTTGTTTAAAAAAAAACTTAACATACATTTATAATTATGTGTATAGTTTTAATTATATTTACTACATGTATTTATTGAAGGTAACCTGAAAATTAAGAGAGTTGGCCCTGCCCCTATTTCTATACCACCAGTTTTTGCTGTGTCTAGATAAGCTAACTGTGGGTTTTACTTGACTATTTTAAGCGATATTTTTTCTTTGAACTAATTTTGATCATTCATGATTTCTGCCGTACAAAGTTTAACTTTTAATTTCAAATTTGTGACACTTAATTCTAATTTTCATATTATTTATTTTGTGTTGTGACGTAGCCATCAAATTTATTGTTGATACAAGTGTTCCTTAAATGCTAAAAGTAAGTTTTTGAATATATATATATATATATATATTGAAAAGGTTAATTGAGAAGAAAAAATTTGTAAGAATAAAAAGAATAATTTTAAACCAATAAAAATTCTTCATTTACTTCATTTAATGTATGTATTTAATATTGTGAAAAAGGGATATAATAATTGTCATTAGTTAGCTAATTAATTAAACTTGTAACTCATTTTTTAATATACTTTTCAAGATATAATAATTTATGGTGAAAGACAATTTTCGACATGTGTAGGATAAACTTTAGTATGTGTAAGATAAATTTTGAAATGTGTAGAGTAAATTTACATGTGTGTAGGGTAAATTCCGATAAGCATAAGATATATGTAGGATAAATTTTGAAATGTGTATGATAAAATGTTTTTGTTTTATTAATGAGAGATAACATAATTAATGAGAGGAGTTATAAATTATTTAATGTTTTACAATTATGCACTTTCTTCTTTTTCTTCTCACATTAAATTTCTTCTCAAATTAACCTTCCCCTATATATATATATATATATATATATATATTAAAAATTTACTTAGTGGAGGGTTCGAACGAGAATAAATTTTTTATAAGAATAAAAAAAATTCAACCAACAACAATGTTTTATTTTACTTCATTTAGTATTTGCATTTAATTTTAATATAAGGGTATATCTGTAAGCTTACATATATCCTTAGTTTCTAGTCTTTCTCTTTAATAGCTAACTATATTAAATTTATAACTTATTTTCAAAATATATATTTTTTTAAATTAAAAAATTAATTTAGAGTGTACGACAAATTATTAGGTGCGTAGGATAAAATACGAGTTGTGTAGGATAAATTTGAATATGTGTACGATAAATTTCGAAATGTGTAGGATAACTTTTTATATATGTAGGCAAAAAAATTGTGAAGAGAATGATAGTATTTTTGAGTAATTAATTACTTAAAGATAGTAATAAATGAGAAGAAAGAAAAATATTTAATATTTTACAATTGTACTCTTTGTTTTTTTTTCTCAATTAATTTTTTTCTCAAGTGAACCTCATATATATATAGGGTAGGGTGTTTAGAGTGAATACTAGGTTGAGAGTGAATTGTGTGAACTAATCTAAGCCATTGGATTATATCATCTAGAGATTTTTAAACAATGGCAAGCTTGTGATTATAATGTTGTAACTTCCTTTTAAATTAATTGACAGAATGGTATTTGCGTCTTTTGTAAATTGCATTTATTAAACAATATAATCAAAATTCCTAAAATCTTGCTAGTTTCCGTATATACAAGATACACGGTTGTTAGTGTATACATATGTGTACAGTCTCGATAGTATTAGTTTATACAAGATACACAGATGTTAGTTTATACACATGTGCACAGTTTCGCTAACTATCAATTTATACAAGATAAATCTGGTTTATACCGACTTGTGAGAACAAGATGTACATATACACAAGTGTATAAGTCTCGTATATACTAACTTGTATATACATATGTAAAAAACATAATTTAATTAGGTTTAATATTTAACTTTAAAAAGAATATAAGAGTTTATTTAAAAATAAACATTAGTCCGTTAATCTCTTATAATTAAAATAATAGATAAATAATTAAAAATAAGAAAGAAGAGAGAGAGAGATAAGAGATAAGAAAATTAAGAGATTTTAATTAAAAGTACTTAACTAATATCAATCTTATCATTTTAATCTAAAAAATGATCAAATGTCAAGATTAGTTCACTCAGTTCACTCTCAAAAAATTGTTCATAAATGATCCTAATCCTATATATATATATATATATATATATATATATATCAATTATACCAAGAAATCCTATATAAGTGTAAAAAACCCAAGAAACTCAATTGATGAACCTAAGCTTGCCACGTGTTACACACTTTTCAGAACTGACACGTAATATTTTTTTGTTAGGAGAGAGAAAGAGTATTGTTACACATTTCACTTGTTTACATTATATGTAACATCATATCGTAAACTTTTTTTTTGTTTTTAACAACAGATTTTGCAAAAGTAACATTTTCGAAATTAGAAATTATGAGTTTTCAATGTGTTGTGTATGTAAAAAAAGTGTTACATGTTATAGAGTATTTTTTAATGTAATAGACAAACCAGCACACCTTTTTTGTGTGTCAGACGGAAAAGAGAAAAAACAAAAAACTGTTACATGCTTTTGTTAGTCTAAAACACGTGTTAGAAAAAGTAACTTTTTTTGTAACATTCGAGCTTAACCATAGATTTCTTAGATGGATGATGGAGATTTAATTTCATGAACTCACGTGAGTTTTCTTTATATCCCTCCTCTATTTCATTAGGAAACCATAAAAAATGATGAACCGGGAAACCATGGGTAAAAAAAGCAAAACAACTCATAAAAATTTAAATTTTACATGTAAAAAATTATTTTTTATCAAGTCTTTTTGGAAGCCATTTTAGTAATAAAAAAATGAAACGGTTAAAAAACAGCTTTAAACATAAGTTTTTTTTTTTATTACAAAAGTTAGTTTTTTATTTGAATCACTTCTAATATGTAAAAAGCTCCCATAACATTTTGTCTAAATTCATAGATATGCATATGCTACATGCACATTGTTATACTTTTTAAAGAAAGAATATAGAGATGGGAGTTAGAGGTGCACAAATCGGGTTTTTATTAATAGCCGGTTCTAGGTATGGAATCGGTTTCGGGTATGATTAGGTATTGGAAAATCGAGTATTAAGAGAAACCGGTTAGGGTTCAGGTACCGGTATTGAAGAGAAAAGTCATATCCTAGGTACCCGGGTAGGATATAATCGGGTTCGGGTATTAGGACCGGATATGGATCCGTGTACTAATACCCGATTTAAAAAAATATGTTTTTTTCATTTTACATAAAAATAAATGCGTTTAGAAATTAAATTTGGTTTGTAATTTGTAAAAGTAACTAAAAACAAATTACAATAACATAAATTCACTAAAATAAATTATTTGTTTTACAATATGCATTTTTAAAAAAACTTAAATATAAAAGTTGTAAAGTAAAAATAAAAATATACCTTAAAAATTCGGGTATTCTATCGGGTATTAAAAAAAGGGTATCGGTTATGACCGGATTCGGGTATTTTCGGGTATAAATCGAGGATGGTTTCGGTTGCGGGTTTGAGCACAAAATGTATACCCCATTCATACCCTATAGGTAGGGTCGAGTTCGGTTACATGTATACAATACCCGGATACAAAATAACGGTTTCGGGTTTTTTTATCGGGTCCGATTCCAAATACGGGTTTTTTCTGCACCTCTAATGAGATTAAAGAAAAATTGAGGAGAAAGAATACCTTATTATTGAAGCAGTTAACCCAACCCAATATTATTTGTTAAATGAACACGTCTAAACATGACAATCCTATCCAAAGAGATACATATGGGTTTATTTAGTAGCTAGTAATGGGCTATAAAAAACGGAGTGGGCTTGTATGGGCTGAAACAAATGAAAAGTTGTTATGGGTTTAAAGGAGTGGGCTTTATGGGCTGAAACAAATAAAAAAGAAAAAACTTTTTTCTATCGCAAATAAAAGAGAAATCTATCGCAAATAAAAGAGAATCTGCTTCTGATTTATTTGTCGCCAAAGAAAAAAAGGAAACATTAAAGTGGTTAAGTACAGAAAAGCCGATACTGATACCAATACCGAACCATCACGAAGGGATGGCTCGTGAAGGGGCGAAACTTTAAAGGCAAAGATTCTTTAAAACCTTAGGTGGAAGTAGTATTTTGCAATGTTTTTTTTAATTATAATATAATGCTTTCAATGATTATTATGCAATGTTTTGAATTATTATATAATTTTTTTTATAAATTGTTAAAAAGCTTACAGCTTGCTTGAAAGTGACCCGGCAGATCAAACCAAATGCGGGTTGGTTTGTAAATGAGTCTAGCCTGGGTCAAGGTAAGCTAGGCTAGTTGGCTCATTTAACTGACTTGTTAGCTCGTTTAGATTGTAGCGTAATTATTATTTTGGGAGATCAAATTTGTTGTAACATAATTACATTGTTTACAATACTGCACCACGTGTTTTTTCCTCTTCGCACGCTAAACTCTATGTGTATTTATTCAACACTACATATATGCATGCACGTGTGTAAACTTTAGATCATTATTATTTTTATTAAACAATTGAGCTGGATCAAAGAGGGCTTAAGCTTTTTACGATCCGAACAACATTTCCGCCCGTTTAGTTAAACTACCCGACCCAGCTCAGCTTGGTTTGTAAACTTCCCAATTCTGAGCCCATTGGGGGGGGGATCCAAGATTCTTTATGCCAGTGGTGGCATAACATGGGTCAGTTTAGAACGGGTTATGAACATGTCGGCTCAGCAAAACAAAATACTCCTTGATGTTTCGATGGAAATTTGATAAATGCATTTAACGACAGAAAACAATTTATTACGTATTAATTATTCGATTATTCGTAACGTGTAAAACTGCATTTGGTACCACCGCGCCGTTGCAGCCACCCCCACCCGTTGCCACTAACCGCTATAAAATAATTATAGCGGGTGAACCCACTTTTGATATTTTTTTTATAGAACTACTAAGTTCAACCGAACCCGTTTTGACCCAAACTAAATTGATAAAACTTTTAACACGACCCATTATGACCAAAACTTATTTTGTTCAGAACCCATCTTGACCCAAGCCCAGTCTGACCCAAACCCATTTTAAGCCATTACACAACCCTACCGACCCGCCCTGCTTGTTGGAACTTATCAAACTTAACAGAAGAAGGGAACAAAACATCGAATATATCCACAACACAAATTTGATCTCTGATCAATCTAGTGATATTTTAAATGTATCATTTGCAGTTGGATCAAGAACAAGTACTTCCAGCCTTAAAAAGATTGAAAACTTAAACCTTGATTTGATACATAGTTAAAAAAGCGAAAAAAAACGTTACAATAAGTGTTCATCCACAAACACTTGGTTTACCATGTCATCGTCATCGCTGGCAACAACGCTACCTCTTTCTCCTCATTGTTGCCAAATTCTTGTTTCTTAAGCTTCGAGTGAGCTGCAACGCATATCATTTTTTGAACCCTTTCGAGATGAACCCTTGATTGAACCTGCCCTTGACCCCATACCCATCTCATGAAAGACCAACTACACTTGAACCCACAAGTTGTCGCATGAAGAAACAAAAGCCTCACCGCATTCTTACCAAGTACGGTGAACTCTTTCAACACGGTCTCCCAAGTGATCCTACTACTCAGGGTGTTCGCTATTTTCATCTTTCCGGTAAAAGGGTCACATTGTTTGACTTGAACCGCTTGTGCGTATAAAGGGTCAAGTCCCTCGGACCTCCATTTCATAGCTCCGTTAACACAATGTAGCTTATTCTCTCGAAACTAAACACGTAATCAAACTGTCCACGTCTTTCTCTTGTGAAGCAGTGGCGGATCTAGAAAATCTTCGTAGGGATAACGTTTATAAAAAAATGGTAATGAAATCGAAAAAACGTCAAAAAAAGGTCAAATTTTTCCAAAAATTTACACTACCGTCGGAGCGCCAAGGGGTAGCAGAGGCTACCCCTTCTCCTAAGGTAGGTCCGCCCCTGTTGTCAAGTAAAGATAACTTATTCAACTAAATATACTAATATAAAATGTTATCTTTCATTTTTTTTTCTCAAGACTTTCTTATAGCTATTCCAACCATAAAAAGTTAAAAAAAAAATCTCAGATTCACTCTTTTATATTTATCACTCATTCTCATTTATTTGAGTTCTAATTAGGAAACTCAATGGTGATTGATTTCTACATCTACAATGCTAATGACAACACTTATGACTTTTTTATAAGCTTTAGTGGTCACCATTAATATAGGTATGCTTTACTATTAATCTCATTATTGATCTTCAATAGTGTTAGAACATTCACACTAGCTTCTATCCTTAAATACTATTTAAAGGAGTTAAATATGGCATATGGCAGGTCAAAGTATGTGATATTTAGTAATTTAACATGTGTTCATTATCCCCTTCCCATGAAAATCTCCCCCACCATTTACATTCACAAAACTTCCCCATAATTGACCCTAATTTGATCTAACAAGATCTACATCAATAAAACCTAGAATTCACATTCACAGAATCAGTGAAGAACAATCCTTTTCCGATAAGCAATCATCTCGAATTCTCAATCTGAATTCTAATAATCATCAGACTGAAATGAGCGATAACAATGATCGACACGGAGATGATGATGATGATGATGATGATAGCAAAGGTACGGAAGAATGTGATCATCAAGTCGACGAAGCTGATACACTCTATGCTTCTTCTTCTTTGCATGATTCAGAGAAAGTTGAAAATCAGCATGCAAAAGTTGATACAGGTTTCATATGATTCTTTTATAATGTCATAATATTGTAAAGGATGTATATTGTTTATGTAGAATTTGGATTTACATTATTACATACAGTCAGGTTATTTAGTTAAATGATATGTTAAATGACATGTAGTGGTTTATGAGTAAGAGTTTTAATATAATACAATGGAGGTTGTTAAATAAAATGCTAAATATGATATATAACATGTGGTGGTTTGAGTAAATTGTTTGTACAGATATTGGAGTTACAAACAGTAATGTTAACCTATAATATGACATGTAACATGTAGTGGTTTATGAGTAAAGTTTATAAGTAACAAATCTTGAAATGAGATTCAAGTCTTGATCATTATGAATGGTTGTTTATCTAGGCAAGAAGGTGACCTGGGGACAATCTAAATCGTTAAACGTACAACTATCATACAATGCTGCGCTTCCAGCCGTAATGCGTGTCTCAAATGGTCGTAAGAAGAAAGTTCCCGATATAAAAAGCTTCTCACATGAACTCAATTCCAAAGGCGTAAGGCCTCTCCCGATCTGGAAACCGCATGCACATGGGCATGTGGAGGTATGAACAAACCGCTACTTGCAGTGGCGGATCCAGAATTTTTTTCAGGGGTTCCTTTTGCTAGATTCTCAATAATTCTCACTAATTTTTTCCAAATCATACAAGGTTTACACTAAATTTTTCCATTTTTTTCCAAACCGAGAAGAACCGCCCCTGGATCCGCCACTGGCTGCTTGTTTATCGTTTCTGATCAACTTTGTAATGCAATTTCTTAATTTAAAGTTTAAACCTCTAACGCGTATCAACTTCAGGAGATCATGGTAATGCTAAGAGGAAAGTTCGAAAAGCTGAAGGAAGAAGTTAACCTTGATTTGGGTATCTTTGCGGGTGATTTAGTGGGGATTTTCGAAGAAACGTCAGAATCTCATCCCGAATGGAAAGAGATGCTGGAAGACTTGTTGATTATGGCGAGTAAGTGTGCGAAAATGACATCCGATGAATTCTGGTTGAAGTGCGAAAGCATTGTTCAAACGCTAGATGATCACCGCCAAGATCTACCTATGGGTATACCCAAACAAGTCCATACGCGTCTTTTGTTCATACTCACACGATGCACTCGACTTGTGCAGTTTCACAATGAGTGCGGTCACGAAGATAGCCACCATATATTAGGCCTTCATCAGTTTAGTGATCTCGGTGCGTATACTGAAAGCGTTAAAGAGTTTACATACACTGAAGTTACTGAGCCAAAACCGACCAACAAACATGAACAGGATCAAGAAACCGCAAAAGGCGTTGTTGCTTCATCTGGTAAAGTAATATCTTCTTGGAGGAAGCTTCCGTCTCCGTTAGAACGGAATTTTAAAGACAATAATGCCCTTGAGGAATCAAAGGATCCGAAACTTAAAAACGAGCATCATCAACTTCACGCAGCGTACGACAGTTTATTAATATGCCGCATATGTGAAGTTGAAATACCAACAGTACACATGGAGCAGCATTCTAGAATATGTGCTCTTGCTGATAGATGTGATTTAAAAGGACTGAGTGTTAATGAAAGACTCGAAAGAGTTGCACAAACCCTCGAGAGTATCATTGATTCGTGGACGCCAAAAGGCGCTGATGTGGCAGATGATTTGTACCAGTCGTCACCTATGAGCCACCGTATTTCTTGTCATTGCTCGGGGGATGTACTAGAAAACGTTCATGATGCAGAAGACTTACACAGTTCGCATAACATGACTTGCAGTACACGCGCGACTACGCTACCTGTTGTGGGTCCCACAGCCTTATCGGCGGGAACCTTGACTCCTCGAACGCCTCTAAAAACACCAAGAGCGAACCAGATTGAAATGTTTATGAGCAGACGGAAAATGATATCCGAACATGAAGACTGTCAGCAGGTATCTTACCATTTTATATCTACTTAACCTTAGGGTGCTAAACCAGTCATGTTCGTGGGTTGACGGGTCCTACTTGACCCGAACCCGAAAATCGTGTCATACATGGACCTGAATATTCATGAGTTGACTCAAACACGACCCGTTCAACCCGAATTTTTTAATTTTTTTTTTTTCGCAAATCAGTATGTTAAAATCAAAAGTTTACTATAAAAACACAACATTTTAATTATAAAATTTTGTGTTAATGTTGTTACTATAAAAACACAACATTTTAATTATAAAATTTTGTGTTAATTTCTCTTTTTAAAATAAAACTATGGCATAAAATAACCACCCAATTTAATTTATGACAATAAACATAGTGTAAAAAATAAAAATAAATCATATGAATGGGTTAAACGGGTCAACCCACTAACCCGACCTGTTTAGCTAAATGGGTTCGTGTGTTCAACTGAAACTGACCTGAACCCTTTTACGCTAAACCCAAACCCGCAAATTTCATATTAGGTTCATGTCGTGTTTTCAGGTCATATCAGAAATTCACACCCTTAGTTTTATATCTACTTAACCTTGTTAACGGGCTCATATAATAATATAATCAAATCATAGATACACAAGTTACTGGAAATTGCGCGATCACTGGCCCGAATAAACACTAACGACTACAGCGCGCTAGATTTCATGCTTGATTGCTTAAAAGACCTCAAATACGCTATCGAAGACAGAAAGGTGGATGCGCTTGTTATCGAAACATTCGGGAAGCGTATTGAGAAACTATTACAGTGAGTGGATTTACGCGCACTGTATAACGGTCTAACTACGATCCAAAACTAACGAGCAATCGTTTAATACTTGAATATGACAGGGAGAAATACGTAAATCTTTGTGGGCAGGTAGAGGATGAAAAAACAACATTATCAAGTAACATGGCGTATGAAGATAGTTCAGTCGGGCCGGATACTGCCTGTAGTCTGCATGCTAGTCCCGCAAGCTCGTATTCTAAAGATCGAACGTCTATTGAAGATTTTGAAATAATAAAACCGATTAGTAGAGGTGCGTTTGGGCGAGTTTTTTTGGCCCGAAAACGAGCAACAGGTGATGTATTTGCAATAAAGGTAAGGGGTCAAATGGGTCGAAGTTCACTTAAAGAGTGTTTTTATTATATAAAATCTCCAAATAAATTCTTTGAAATAATTAAATTATTTTTTTAATAGGTTTGACCAGTTTTGCAACTCTGGTTTAAAATAACTTATTTGGAAAAAGTATTGCAGGTTTTAAAGAAGGCTGATATGATTCGTAAAAATGCAGTTCAAAGCATCTTGGCGAACGCGATATTCTGATATCGGCTCGTAATCCTTTTGTGGTGTGGTCATCTCATACCTATAAATTTGTTTACGAGTAAATTGCCTCGATGGTCCTTGTGGTTTGCTATTTCTTCACCTTTAGTCCACAACTTTCTAAATTTACATGTTTGTTCCCTGTGGCAGGGGCGGACCTACCTTAGGGAAGGGGTAGCCTCCGCTACCCTTGGCGCTCAGGGGATAGTGTAAATTTTGGAAAAAATTGACCTTTTTTGACGTTTTTTCGATTTCGTTATCCTTTTTTTATAAAACGTTACCCCAACAAAAATTTTCTAGATCCGCCACTGCCCTATGGTTTGATCATTGATTGGTTACTCGAATAGTCCTTAGAGTGGATGACATTTAGATTTTCTAGTTAAGTTTATGTGAAATTACTTATTTACCCTTACGAGTTATATATATTACTTTTAATGTTTTAGTTATTTTTTCTCATGGTAAGGGTAAATAAGTAATTTCACATAAACTTAACTAGAAAATCTAAATGTCATCCACTGTAAGGACTATTCGAGTAACCAACCAGTGATCAAACCACATATAACAAACATGTAATTAATGAAAGTTAGGAACTAAATTTAAAAAAAAATGACAAACCACAGGAACCAGAGCGATCAAACCAGTTCACTAAGTTGATTACGATTTGACATACACAGGTTCGATTTTTCTACTCCTTTACATGTAGAGAAAATCTATATCTTGTGATGGAGTATTTGAACGGTGGAGATCTTTTCTCTTTGCTGAAAAATTTAGGTTGTTTAGAAGAAAACATGGCACGTGTTTATATTGCAGAACTTGTGAGTTATGACTTATTATATGTCCTTTTTATTTATTTTTTAATAATTCTTTTTGGCGTTCATGTTTTTCAATAATGAGTGATGACTTCAGGTTCTTGCATTGGAGTATTTGCATTCTTTGAATGTGATTCATAGAGACTTGAAGCCAGATAATCTGTTAATTGGTCCATATGGCCACATAAAGGTCAACATCTCCTTTGCTTTATGATTGTGATTATATTTGCCCCATAAAATATTACTATCACTTGATAACATAAAGATGCAATGTTTTGTAGCTTAGCTTTAATGGGTCAGTTTGGATTATGTTTTATCTTTAAAAGGTTAACTAGTATAATAAAATATTAATTTAAAAGGAAACGGGTCTAATGGGTTGGGTTGAAGTTCACTAAAAGTGTGTTTTAATGCATAAAACCTCCAAATAAGTTCATTGTAAGAATTTAGTCATTTTTTATAAAGTAAAATGCCATTATCTTTCCTGGGGTTTGGCCAGTTTTGCAAGTTTGGTCCAAAAGTTTGTTTTTACGCATTTGGATCCAAAAGGTTTGTAATCTTGCTATTTTCACCCGGCTCGTTAACTCCATCCATTTTTCTCTATTAATTCAGGGGTATTTCCGTCTTTTTGGTTAACTTAAAAGGCAATTCGGTCTTTTTCACTTTATGTTTGAAAAAGACCGAATTGCTCTTTAAGTTGACAAAAAAGACGAAAATACACCTGACTTAACGAAGAAAAAATGGATGGAGTTAACGAGCCGGATAAAAATTGCAAGATTTCAAACTTTTTGGATTCAAGTGTGGAAAAGCAAACCTTTGGACGATAGTCGCAAAACTGACCAAGACCTTTGGGACAAAAATGGCATATTAATCTTTTTTGAATAGCATATGTTTTGTGATCTTAAAGTTTTAGACAAAAGTGTTCAACCCAACCTGACCGAACTTGTTTTGACCTGTTGCTCAACTCACCAGATCTGTCTGTTTGTGAACGCCAATGCTACTATAATAACTGTTGGGAATAATTCGTAAATGATTGGATAACTCTGAAGTCGTGTAATCACTATCAGATCAAACAATTGGAGTGGCTACCAATCTTTGATCGGATAAAATCAGAAAAATTCTAGATTTTTGTATGGCAATTTTTGATTGTGAGATTTTGAGGATTCGTATCTCAAACAAAATTCGTCTAGGGTTTTCCCTAAAAAATTGGGAGCGTATTTTCAGTTTTTCACAACTGCTTGCAGTTTCAATTTTGAACAAAAACACCTTTAGTCCCTTAAGTTTCCAAAAGTGCATATTTAGCCCGACCAGGGGCTCTGCCCCTTGGACCCTACTCTCAGGGGCGCTGCCCCCTTGGATCCCCCGTTAGTCCCGATGACATTCAAATAAGTGTGCACTCTTAGTTGAACGTCACACGCAATCTCAAATTACACTAAAATATCCAACAATAACTTATTCTACACTATATATATATATTTTTTTTTAAATTTGTAATTGAATGTTAATCTTGGTTTTGCTATTCAAAAAGGGGTAGCGGTGCCACTTGTTGCCTGTTTATCTTCTATTTCGATGTAATTTCTGTTTGTTATGAAAAAGAGGCGGAGATTTGAGTGATGAATGTTGTGCACTATTATGATTTGTCAGTGGACACCTTTACTCATCTTACGATTCTAATTCGTTTTTTTACAGCTGACAGATTTCGGGCTATCCAAGGTTGGTCTCATAAACAGCACGGAGGATTTGTCTAGTTCTGCAAGCGTCAGGACTGCTATTTTCAGGATAATGAAGTCAAAAACTGAGTCAACATCAACGATGAACAAAGAAGAGCGCCAAAAGCTTTCGGTTGTTGGTACTCCTGATTATTTGGCGCCCGAAATACTTCTCGGCATGGGACATGGTTCGAGATTCAACTTTGTATTACTTCATAAATAAAGAACAGAGTAAAAGAGGTTTGACCACCTTTGCGACTTTCGTCCAAAGGTTTGTTTTTTCACATCTTGATCCAAAAGTTTTGGAATCTTGTCATTTCCATGCGACTCGTTAACTCCATCTATTTTTTTTAACATCAATTCAGGGGTATTTTTGTCATTTTAGCTATTTGTTTTGTTTATTTATATCAAAATGGCAAGATTAAATGACGGAAATGCCCCTGAATTGATGTTAAAAACGGGTGGAGTTAATGAGTCGGATGAAAATGACAAGATTTCAAACCTTTTGAATCCAGATGCGAAAAAAAACCTTTGGATGAAAGTTGTAAAACTAGCCAAACCCCAGGGACAAAAATAACATTTTACTCTAAAGAACGTATTTACCGTTTTCATGTTCATTTTTCCAACAGGTGCAACAGCTGATTGGTGGTCTGTTGGTGTTATTCTTTTTGAGCTGCTTGTAGGGATACCACCATTTAACGCGGAATCTCCACAGGCAAGTTCGCTCAAAACAATACACTACATACGTTTTGTACAACTATCTTCAAACGAAGCTTGTTGTAATCAATAGAACTACTAACAGAGTTTTTTTTTTTTTTTTCTTTTTTCGGTTTGTAATTTATACATGATTTCGACTTGTTGCAGCAAATATTCACCAACATTATGAATAAAGACATACCATGGCCTCAGGTTCCAGATGATATGAGCGAGGAAGCATACGATCTAATAGACAAGTTGCTTACAGATAATCCACTTCAACGCCTAGGTGCAACCGGGGCCGGGGAGGTAAATTAAAATGGGCCCAGTCGAGTAAGATCTGGCCCATTGGGCAGGCCCACTTTTTCTATATAAAACTGCAAAGAAGCCTATAATTCTTGTTATTTACAATTTAATTAACAGGTGAAGAAGCATCATTTCTTCAAGAATATTAATTGGGATACACTCGCAAGGCAGAAGGTCACTGAATCTATTAAGTTTTAACATAAATTTTAGAGTAAAATGTCATTTTCGTCCTTGAGGTTTGGCCAGTTTTGCGACTTTTGTCTAAAGGTTTGTTTTTTCCGCATCTAGATCCAAAAGGTTTGAAATCTTGTCATTTTCATCCGGCTCGTTAACTACATCCATTTTTTCGGTTAAGTCAGGGTATTTCCGTCTTTTTTTTAATTAAAGGGCAACTCGGTCTTTTCCAGGAGTATTGTGTCTTTTTACATAAAGTGAAAAGACAGAATTGCCATTAAGTTAACAGACGGAAGTCCCCTGACTTAATGGATGGAGTTAGCGAGCCATATGAAAATGGTAAGATTTCAAATCTTTTGGATCCAGATGCGAAGTCGCAAAACTAGCCAAACCTAGGGACGAAAAGGGCATCTTACTCTAGTTTTTCTTGACAAACTATCTGAAATGGTGTTATATATTGCAGGCAACGTTTATACCCGCTGCTGAAGCACTTGATACTAGTTATTTCATGAGTCGCTATATCTGGAATCCCGAAGACGAACATATTGATGGAGGTAGCGACTTTGATGACATGTCTGGATCAGACTACACTTCATGTGGTGGCAGTTTTAACAGTAACATGTCTGATGAAGAGGTATATTGTTTGTCGCATACACATAAACATATAAGTGGTTTAACTAACTTGTTTTGTTACTTGATCAGGATGATGAATGCAATAACCTGGCAGACTTTGATGCCCCGCCTCTTAATGCTAATTATTCGTTCAGCAATTTCTCATTCAAGGTTAGATGCATGTTACGATAATAAATGAGCGCATATGTCGCAAACTTATATACGCGTGTGTAACGTTGATTTTGTGATCAGAATTTGTCCCAGCTAGCTTCCATCAACTATGATATGCTTATAAAGAGTACTCAAGATGAATCCGTAGAAGACACAAAACCGGACACACCATGACAACCATTTTTGACAAATTTGTTGTAAATATATATTTATCATTTTGTTCTTTAAACTTATTGACGGCTTTATTCTAGATATCCAATATAAACATTAATTTATTTTTGTTACAAACTTTTGCTTAGTTAGTTGCACATTCTGTTATTAGTTAAACCACTCTACAAACTTTCAAACCCGAGTATAAAAGGCACAACGGGTACTGGTAATTGCAATCAAGAAACCAATTTGTTACAAAAATATGATTGTTTTTAGGCTAGCAAAAGTTTCAAAAACTTGCATACTTTCAACATTTAAAACAAAGTTATCATATATTTCCACTCATGGCGAAAGCATAGAACACAAAGCTAATGATGAATTATCTACTTATTGATGTCAACATGTTAGTTATAACGCCTGATGGAGCTTTACAATATTGTTCATGTATGATCAATTATAACTATGTAATATTTGACTAATTATAACTATATTTGACCATTTATGGTTGTGTGTTTGACCATTTATGACTAGGGTTATAAACGAGTCGAGCCGCTTGTCAGCTTCTCGAGATTGGAACAGGATTGACTATATTTGATTAACCAATTAGTACCATGTTAGACCAATTAGGGATGCATTTGAAGACCTTTGACAATGTTTGACCAATTACGGGTTTCTTTGACCAAGGTTGATAAATTGTGACTATGTTTGAGCAATTAAGAGCTAATTTGACGATTAGTGATTTCGGCTTGACTAGTTATTACCATGATTGACTACGTTTTGCCAACTATAATCATGTTTGACCAATTACAACCATATTTCACCATGATTGATTATACTTGACCACATATAATAATGTTTGATCAATTATGACCACATATGATAACAAAGATTTGGAAATCATCATCTAGTTCTAATTCATAGAGATCACCATCTAGAATGTTAGTACCATACACCAAAGAATCATTAGAAATAGAGAGTTTGCGATGACCATAAGACATATCAAAACCGTCTATGTCTAACTTTGGTCCTGATATAAGGTTCAGAGTAACCTCAGGAACATATAAGGTATCATAAAGTTTAATGCATAAACCAGTTTTAATAAATAATTGTAAGGTTCTCATGACCTTCACTTCTAATTCCTTATCATTCCCCATTTTTAGTGTTCTTTGGTTTCTTCCCAGCCTCCGGATTGTAAGGAATTCATGAGTAGAATTGGTCACCATAAACCATAGCAACCAGAATCAAACCACCAAGAATTAGTAGGAATATTTAAATTATAGGACTCAAGTATCATGATAAGATTATTACCTTTCTTAGCCAACCACTTCTTAAAGTCGGGCACTCCTTCTACTTATGGCATGTCTTCTTACAAAATTGTAGTAAGGCTTGCCTAAGGAGATCTTAGAGCTGAAAGATGCACTTGGATTAGGCTTTTGGACTTTCGAAGCTTCCTTTCTATGATTGTTGTTCTTCCTCTTCTTGGAATTTGCAGTGGAGAGATAAGCAACATCTGCAGTTATGTCCATCTCCATACGTTCTTTCTCCTGCACGCACATAGCGATCAGCTCGCTCATCGTCCATTTGTCCTTCTGAGTGTTGTAATTGATCTTAAATTCATAGGTTTTCAATGTGTCAAATAACTTCAACTCAATATAAAGTTCAACACCACCAATATCCAATCTTTAGTTTTTTGAACTTTTTATTATTAATTACATTAGATAGATGTTTAGATAATGGATATGGATCAAACTAAAATCAATGGGCCCAATATGTTATAAGATTTTAGACATAAATAAAAATAAAATTATTTGGGCCCAATAAGTTGTAAAATTAAATTTGTATATAGAGTGTCCAATAAATTACATTAGATAGATGTTTAGATATAGATATGAATCAAAATAAAACTAATGGGCCTATTATGCTAAAGAATTTAGATATGGATAAGAATAAAATTATATGGGTCTAATAAGTTGTAACATTAAATTTACACAAAAAGGGTTCAAAAAATTGTAGACCTCAAAAAAACCGTAACTTGGCTGGGGGTGTGGCTTGCCCACCCCCTAGGCCGGCCTGGATGTTATGATTACAAATGGTAGTATAAGAACAATAGCCATCAATGTGGTAGTTTTTGTGTTTGCACACCCCTTAGGTCGGCCCTGATGTTATGGTTACAAAAATGATATTATAAGAACAATAGTCCTCAATGCAGTAGTTTTTTGTGTATTTTACTGCATATTGGGCGACTTTGGTCCATTTGACATGCTACCATATTACGTTTTTCTTAACTTTATGTGTTTTTGTTCCTGAGTGGCTTGTTATTTGTAAAATGTTCCTCTGTCCCATAAAACATACTACCGAGTCAATTATATGATGCGAAGGTGAGATTCTTGCAAAACATATTCATGCCTACAATACAATGATACATGCACTAATTTAAAGCAACAGGTTTGTTATCCTGGTGATACCTAGATAATATTAGTAATAATTTATACCATGGGCCATTTTAAATAAGCATTATAAACGTTCTCCTCCTTATTCTCATGCTTTTGTGTGGTTTTTACAATACCATGGGCCACTTTAAATAATGAGTAAAGTATTCGGATGGTTTCTGAATTAGCCAAAATTTTGAATTTAGTCTCTACTTTCTTAAACGTGCACAGATGATCTCTATGGTTTTCACTTTGTAACGCATTTAGTCCTCAACTTTTACCAAAAATACATGGATGGTCCATGTGGTTTGCACTTTATAACACATTTAGTCCCTAACGTTTAGTGACTAAATGTGTTATAAAGTGCAAATAACAGGGACCATCCATGTACTTCGGCAAAAGTTAAGGACTACATGTGTTATAAAGTGCAAACCACATGGATCATATGTATACTTTTAGAAAGATAAGGACTAAATCCAAAATTTTGGTTAACTACAAGGACGATATGTGTACTTTCCTTCCTATTCTCATGTTTTGTTTATATCCGTGTACTTTAATCTTAAATAAGAGCATTTGCAATCAAATTTTCGTCTCCATCTTTATAATTACACTAAAAAACACTATAATCTCTATCTACTTTTCACTTAAATAATATCTTTTATACTTTTACTGTTTTATTTTTCTCTCCCCACTCACAACTATTTTTTAAAAATTATTAAAAAATTACAGAGGTGAACAGTATTTCCTCTAAATTTACTAGTAAATGATAATTTTTTTTTCTTTTTTCTCTCTCCTTCACTTATAACCATTTATAACCATCTTAAAAAATATAGAGATTACAGTCGTGATAACGAGAATCATCCATTGTGAATGCTCGTTGTCCTTTTCTCATGTTTTGTTTGGCTTTTTACTATGGGACCACTCTAAAAACCTTTTAGTAGATTCAACGGTCTAAAATATCGGACTATTTGACTTGATAATGGATACCCATGAGGGCTTGAACAAAGTGCCCGACTAAATTACATCTTTGACCCCACTACTTTTCTCTTGATATCGAAAGCCTCCTTTATCCCAACATTTGACTTCAACTCCGTGCATTAAATAACAGAAAAACCTACATTTTGACTACGAATAACTTTGACTCTTTATACTGCTTTGTGGACCATCTCTCTTGGCCCCACTTTGCATCTATATGGTAAATACTTTATGATTTACATCATATGTGGTCAAATTTGATGAGGTGGTACATTCAAATGGGTAAAATTTCAACCCGTTAAAAATGTTTTAAAAGAAAATTTAGGATTTTAATAATCGTAACTTTGACCTATTAGCTGAATTTAAACCTAACTTAGATATAGCTGAATTTAAACCTAACTTATATATGTTTACCGATAGTATCAACTTTGAACATTTTTCCTTTATGGGTCCCATACTAACTGTTAACGGACTTGGTTTTTGCTGACATGCACAATTTATGTGGAAAAAAGTCAACGTTTTAATGAAGTGGACTGCTTATGTGGCAGTCCGAGTCAGTAGAAACTAACTCATCATGGTTGTAAAAAGTGCTAGTCAGGACTAGCGATTAATCGGATTGGGATTTTTTTATTTAATTTTCATTTTTATGTGATTATATATACATTTTTATAGGTAAATATTTTAAGTAGATATGTTTTAACCCCTCATCGACTCATTTTTTTGAGTATACAAAATTATTGCTCGAAATTCACATGATTTGCTTAGAAACTGACCGGAATTTACAGGTTTTTAGCCGGAATTTTGCCGTAATCGCCGATTTTTTTGCCGTCCGACTAGAGCCAACTACCGATTAATGGACTGAGTAAAGAAAAATTACCCAGTCATTGGTCGACTACCGATTAATGGACTGAGTAACAAAAAATTACTCAGTCACCGGCCGAAAATTGTCGACTAGTCCCGATTTTACAACACTCAACTGGATTGACTTTCGGTTCATATCAGATCGCTAAAGAAAAATATGTTCACAGTTGTGAATATCAGTACACAGATCCTGAGTTAGGATTATCCCGGCCAATAGGTTAAATTCAGAATTATTAAAATCCAATTTTCCTATATAAAATTGGACCACATTAATGAGCCCTTCTAGTTGAGGTGGATGGTTTGATTCGACCTTTCCAGTATAAAATTGGACCACATTAATGAACCCTTCTAGTTAAGGTGGATGGTTTGATTGGACTAAGTATAATCTACATTAGCGTTTATCTAACAAACTCTCATGATCATTAAAAATGAAAGATGATAAATTGGTATATTTTTTAAAGACGCAAGGATGTATCAGTTACTACTCTGTGAGAGGGGTCGGAGCACCTTACAAACCATCACACTATCCTTACAAACCAACTAATCATAAAATACCATCTCATTTCATCCAATTCTATCACACCATCACTAAAACACTTCCACCACTCATTACACCAATCACTAAATTATTCCCAACAAATCACAAAAAACTAACCAATCACACAATGCACCTCAATTCGCATAAAAACCACGACCATGATCACCATCACACCCATCACTCTTACTACCGTGATCACACATTTATGAAGGCGTGTGATCACGGTGTCCATCACGATTGCAGCCTGACTATGGTTATACCAGTAATGATCCAAGTAAAATAATACTGATGGAAGGGGGCCATAAGGGAGTAGGGGCGCCTCCGTGATGGCACGTGGTGGCTAGTGACCAACGCGTGGAACACCGCCGCCACCCGTGGCCATCACGCATGGTGGGGAAAACGCGTCAAACGTATCACGCGTGGAGACATGATCTAGCCGTTGCAAATTTGAAGTTGGAACGAGAATAGACCATTGAGCATTTGGATTTTATAAAAAGAAAACCTTAAACACTATATATAAATCATCCACTTTAACCTTTAAACCCATAAAAAATACCATCTCTACATTCTACATAAAATGAAATTTCCAACTGATACGTTTGCGCTAGACACCGATAATTCTTCGTCTTCCGACGATAACACGCTTGAATTTTTCGAGATGGTGTACAACGAACTTGAATGTTTGAGCCAACCAAAGAAGCAAACGGTGGATCGTGATTGTATACATGCCAATGAAGTGTTAATGAATGATTATTTTGTGGAAAATCCAGTCTAGAATGCCTAAACATTTAGAATCGGTTTTGTTTACCGAAAGATCTATTTTTAAAGATTGTAGGAGACATCGAAGCAAGCGAAGAATGGTTTCAAGAACATTACGATGGGAGGGGCAAACGAAGTTTCACGCCGATACAAAAATGTACATCCGCCATTCGCCAACTAGCGATAGTAACCCTCCAAATCAATTTGATGAATACTTAGCTATGTCGGCAAGAACTTCACGTGAATGTTTGCAATTCTTTTGTAACGCGATCATTAAATTGTATGACAAATAGTTTCTACGTAAACACACGAGATACGACATCATACGTATTTACGCCGCGCATGAGGCTAGATGGCGTTTTCCAGGGGTGCTCGGTAGCATCGATTGTACATATATCGAATGGAGAAATTGTCCAAGAGAGTTGCGAGGGGCGTATGTTAGGGGTGACGTCAAAAGACCGACCATCATACTTGAAGCGGTAGCGTCGAATGATTTATGGTTTTGGCATTCATATTTTGGTGTTCCTGGTTCAAACAACGACATCAATGTTTTGTACACTTCGCTGTTGTTTCAAAGCGTCATAGATGGTACCACACCCTTTTGTCCGTTTACGGTTAACGGAAGATATTACAAACGAGGCTTTCTTCTTGTGGATGGTATCTACCCATCATGGTCCTGTCGAGGCTATAGAAAAGGCGTTTAAGAAGTTGCAAGAATCGACAAGAAAAGATGTTGAGAGGGCTTTTGGTGTTTTAAAAGATCGATGTGGCATACTAAACCGACCGGTTCATGCAATGAATAAAAAACAATCCATAGCATAGTATATGCATGTATCATATTGCACAATATGCTAATTAAAGAAGATGAACATGCAATATCTCTAGATTGGGTGCCGGATCTTCCCATACAAGCTCTCGTTCCCGAAAACGTCTAACAAGACTTGCGCAATGAAGAACTTCACTTCGGTTGAGATATGATTTAATTGAACTTGTAGGTTCTTTAGGTTTGGAATTTTCGGATTCGAACGAGGAGTAGGTTTTCTATATGTATCTTTTTATTTTCATATGTTTTTTTAAGTTTTAACCTAAAATATGTCTAGAAATATTGTCTTTTATTTAAATAAAATTATTAATCTTAATTTATTATTAAAACAAAAAAAAATTCATCATGGGCAACCCACTGAAATCTATCACTAGTGATAGAATTTGACTCAATTACATGACATTTGATGATTGAGTATGGTGATTGATGGCTAATGAAACACCCCACTCTTTAATAGTTCATGGGACTAAGCTATTTAAATATATTTATTTTAGTTTTTTGCAACGGCATTTGTTTTCGTGCAAATCTTGATCCTAAACGTTATGGTCATTGATCAACATGCCTTCATTTCTTTTAAACCAAAAAAATAAATCATTGTTGAGTCAAAATTAGTTAGAGAACATGGAAAGGATTCTCCAAAAAAATTGATAGTATAGTAGTTTAATTTGTTCTTGGATATTAGTATTGTAGTTAGTTTGATATGAGATTGTTTAATATGATAAGGTGATCTTGCAAAAGATAAAATTTGGATAATTCTATCTATTTAGAACACTTGAAGCATCACAACTAGGGATGCAAACGAAACGAACTAACACGAACAAGACCTTGTTCATGTTTGTTTGTTAAGAAATATACGTGTTCATAAACTGTTCATGAACACTTAGTGAACAAGATTTATGTTCGTGTTCGTTTGTGTTTGTTTATTAATATTAGGCAACGAACAAAAACCAACATTGAAGAACAAAACTGAGCACAAACTAATGTTCATGAACACAAATGAAAACAAATAAACGCAAACAACCGTTCATAAACAAAATGTATAATACATCGACACTTATTAAATAGTTTATTTGTTAGAATTTCGAAGTATTTAGATAAATATAAAAACTAAAAACATTAATGAACTATCAAACACAAACGCGTACCTTACCTTACGAACATAAATGAACAAACGTGGCCTTCGTTCATGTTCATTCATTTAACTAAACAAACGAAATTTCTTGTACCAGTGTTCATTTATTTGATAAACGAACGAACACAAACAAACTTCCCGCTGAACAGTTCATAAACGTTCGTCGAACGTTTGGTTCGTTTGCAGCCGTAGTCATAACCACACGTGAGAATAAAAAACGTCCCTGATACATAGTTTTAAATAACAATTTAGAAAAATATAATATGATCGATTTTTATAATAAAGGACATAAATTTTATAACAAAAAAAATTGTTTTAAAGATATTTGTGTATATTAAAAGAAACTAACAAAGAAAGAGAGAGAAAACACTTATTTATTTAATCTTAATCTTAAAAGATTAATAATACTATAAAAGGTTTCACTTATGTTGTCCTACCTTAGATATTCTAGATATCAAGTATAGAGTCGATAGTAGAAGATGGCTATTGCAATTTGCAACATCCAGAAGCCACCTAAAATCAAAATAATAGAAATTAATGTTTTGAAACCAATTCACTTTTCAAAGTTAGCTCCATAAGCAATAAAAATCAAAGTTCATATCATGAATCAAAGTTTATCAACAATTGCATGAGACATTTTTCATTTAAAATTTTCTTTTTTAATAGGTAAATTGGATTTAAATAATCCTAATTTTCACAATTTGTTCGATAATAATACCAACTCAGTTATTTGCCGATAATAATCGAACTGCTCCACTTTTGGCTGACAATAGCCCCCGTTAAAAATAGCTTAACGGGGTTGAGTTTTTTTCCGAATTAGAAACCAATGTTTAAGTGATTTTGACCAGAACGAGGATACGAGTCGATTGATGTAAAACTTACCTTGAAACGGTGCTCCAAACGGCTTGATTTTTGTTAATCGAAAGTTTATACACCCGAATTGAAGCTTAGTTTTCGCCGTTTGCGACAATATTTCGAGGTAAAGTTTAAATCAATCAACTTGTTTCATCGTTCTACTCAAAACCCTAAACATCGGTTTGTAATTCGGAAAAAAAAAACTTAACTCCGTTAAACTATTATTAACGCAGACTATTATCGGCCAAAAGTTGACCAGTTCGGATTATTATCGGTAAATAACGAGTTAGTATTATTATCAGTCAAATTAAGAAAGTTAGGATTATTTAAATCCAATTTGCCTTCTTAATATAGTGTGTATGCGCGTTCTCTCTTTAGTTATTGGATAAAATAGTAGATACGTGTATTAAGTTATTGATTCATAGATGTTTATGGTCACGAAATCGACATACGATTAAATGTTACATTTGTTTATGTTAATGTATGTACCTTATTAATTTATTATTGCTAGTGTCTACTAATACGTGCTTTAGATGTCATTAAGAGATCTAAATCTTATTTTGATTGTTAAGTTTAACGAAGTTAGGTTTTGCACCAATGTCTTTCCTACAAAGATTGAAGTTTCAAATCAATAAAATTGACATTTCTTTATTACGAATAATAAGATCCTTTTATATTAATCGCGTAGACACTAAATGACATGTATCAAAACTGTGATATAATGAAAAAATATAATAAAAAATCAGGCACGGTTAAAAAACCTAATCAGACATGAAAAACTGAAAAATTCAAAAATTTAGGTTGGGTAGTGGGTTTTTATAGGGTTAGGCTTGAAACTGTTTAACCAGATGTATCAGACGATTTAACCAGTTGTACTGGACGGTTCAACCGATACAACCGATCAATTTAAACCGGTTTTTAAAACATTGGGTGTTAGTAGGTATTATGTGATTTTATTTGTATGTAGCTTGGTTATCCTTATACGTTGTGTCCTTGTGTTTTGGGTTTTTGAAGTTCAAGGACGCAAGTAGTCTTGTTGGCATTGTAAAAATACGTAAATTATCTTACTAATTTTTTTATTTGACCTTAATATTATTATTTCTTCAAGCCACGTCATGTGAAGAAAATGAGTTAATTACACAGTTAATTTATATGGTTTGCAATTATATTACTAATCTCTCCAAGTTATACATTGTGATCCTTATGAATTTTGTAACTATGATGTTCCTTACTAGATAATGTTAAATTTTTCCTGAGGTGGTGAATTGTCTATTTTAAACCTCCTAAAAGACAAAAAAATTAAAAGAAAAATATAAAATAAAAAAATCTTTAATCATTTCAAAAATCTTTTATTTAAATATGATTAAAACTTTACCACCCTCCCTCAGTCTCACGCCACCTCTACCCTACTACCAACCACTTTTATCTGATCTTCCATCTTCGGTCGTTACTACTAACCACTTTCATCTGATCTTCCATCTCCGGTCGTTAACCATTGAAGAAGAGTTCTGAGTTTTGCTCTTGTTCGTTGATTCTGTTTGTTTCTTGCAGGATTGGAAAGTGAATTTCGAAGAAGAAAGTTCAAAGCATAAAAAGTCAGTGAGACATAAATTCAGATAGTATAATGAAGTCAGTTCTTAATTTCCTTGTAGCATTTACAAAGTTAAAAAATATCAACTAGGCAACACGATGGTATTTAAACGGTTTTGCATGGGATTGTATTTCGGGTTGATTAGAATCATAAAGTCTAAACTTGATTTGTGTGCAGATCGAGATCATCACAGTTGCCATTACAACGCAGATCTAGGATTTTCTTGAAGAAACATGCACTTCATGCAACCTTATTCGTGCGTTGTTTTGTGCATACATGAAGTATAGATCATGCTTCACAGTTCACGTGTCACTTTGTGTGCGCATAGCATAGATCACATTTTATTGATCATGCTTCTAGTCTAGGTATAGAGTATTTTACGTGTGGCACTTTGTGGGAGGTCATACATGCGTAGTGTCATCATGCAAATAGTAAAGCGCAATGGTTTAAGCATTGCGATAAACTCTGCCCGAGCGTAGAGGAGCTCTGTGCATGGAATAGTTTTAGCGTAAAGTCTGTTTTGTTCCTCATAATTGGATTATGTTTGACCCGTTTCACATATGAATCTTGAATAGTTATCTAGGATTACTAAGGGTTAGGAAAGCTACTGTTTGGTAAATAACAACATATTATCAAATGTGAGTCTTTAGACCCCTTTCTACTTTAGTGTTTTGAGACGGTGTGCATACTCAATAAGGTTTTTAAAAGGAATATTGGATTTTAATAATCTCAATAAGCCGCTAACAGTCCCAACTTAAAAAATAACCACTGTGCTCCAACTATTAACATATTGGCCTCCAATAGACCATGACTAACAGAACCCTAACGTCGTTAGTCTCCGGTCGCCGGAAAAACTTTTTTTGCTAGAAAAAGGGGTCCTAAAGGTCTGATCCAAGGTTATAAAGAGGTTTGGGACGGAAATGTTGAGTTTTCCGGCCAAAAAGAAGTTTCCTGACGAAAAATGAGTTGTCCGGCGACCTCGACAATTGAGTTTTTACTAGAAAACGGTTTCTAAAAGACCGTAATGAGGTTACAAAGAGGTTTGGGGCGAAAATTTTTAGTTTTCCGGTAAAAAAAGAGTTTTCTGGCAAAAACGTTTTAACCGGAGAATAATGGTGTTAGAGTTCTGTTATTCAGTGTCTATTAGAGCACAATATGTTAATAATTTGGACTACCAGTGGTTATTTTGAAATTAGGACTGTTAGCGGCCAACGACGAACAGTTGGGATTATTAAAATCAAATATTCCTTTCAAAACAAACTATTGTGTTTATAACATAATAGATTAAGATAAAGTTTACTCAAGTAACTCCAAAGTTTTAAAGTGCTAATGTATTAAATTGACAAAGTATAAAGTATTCATAGTATGCATATTACATAAATAAAGGCTTAAGGAGATTGATCGTATCTAAAGTTGACGTGGTGTCTAAAGTTAAATCCGGAGTCTCAAACAGTATCTAAAGTTAATGTTAAGGTCACACATGGTATCTAAAGTTAACACCATGACCAAATGGTAAAGGGGCAGTGCATTTGTTTCTTGCAATGGCTAATCAACTACATACAATATAGTGTGTGCGTATAGTTCATAGTAAAGTGACAAGTTATACATAGTGCACAATTATGTGTTAAATGGTTTTGCCTTAATTGCTTATATGTTGATAGTTCCTAATTGTTAATGTTTACAGTTGTTTTTATTAAACTTGAGCTCACTCAGCGTAGCTGACTTTTAGTATGCACATCAGATTGATCATACAACTATATGTTGGATCGTGGCAAGGCTTCCCTATCAAGACTAGCATCTCCACTATGTTACTAATTTCTTCGAAAAAAATGTTCTTATTTACTGTGGTTTGTAAAGACTTAAAGATTTTCTGTTGCGATTGAATGAAATCACCTTTAAAAAATATTTGCCAAAGTGTAAATCCAACAGCTGAAACCCCTGGTTCTCGGGGTTTCATTTCTTATATGCGATTGAATATTCAGAGAATTATAAGTTGGTGATTACTTTCCATTTATTCAAATAGATCTTCGGTACTCTTATAACTGAAGACATGGTGATCCAGTTGAATCAAGTACTAATTTTGAATAGTTTTGAAGATGATATTTGATCCAATTTTGAAGATTGGTATGTCGGGACACTAAAAGATTCATCATCATCAATGTTTTTCATCATATCCTCAAAGCGAGGAATATGTTAATTGTTTTGATCCCTTTAGTGATGGTTGCCTCTCTCAAAGACGATATTGCTTCGATTTAATATGGGTCAGTTCGGGTCGGACGATTATTAGGATTTCGGTTGTTGTTGGGTTTTTGCAGTTAGTTGTAGAATTGGTTGTGTGGTGGATAGATGCAAGCCCAAGTGTAGAAGATCGAGCCATGACATTTCAGGAGGCCCGTGATCGAGCTTCCAATGGTGATTTACGAAAACGAGCATAACTTTGGCTATGGGTCTCCGTTTTAGGGTTCGACTATACAAATCGAAGCTTGAAATGAGGAGCACATCGTGGCAAGGCCCCAATTTTCCACCTAAAAAATGCATTCTAATGGGAGTTATGGACACTTTTATGTTTTTTTGGTGTTTTATGTATGTTGTTTTTGGGCTTGTGTTTGGCCTATGGCCTTTTGTGGCCCATTTCGAATTTTAGTCTTTGTTTATATCTTGCTCATGTAATTCTAATGGTAAGAAATCGATTTTGAGAATAAACACTTTTCACTTCAAATTCTTTGCCCTTTGGGGTTTAATTTTCGGGGTTTGGGGAAGATCATCACGGGTATTTGTAGAATCAATAAGATCACGAGCATAACTTTGGCTACTGGTCTCCATTTTAGGCGTTCAAGCCATGACATTTCTAGAGGCCCATGATCGAGCTTCCAAGGGTGATTTAAGAAAACGAGCATAACTTTGGCTACTAGTCTCCGTTTTAGGCGTTCGACTAGTCAAATCGAAACTTGAAACGAGGAACACGTCGTGGGCCTTGCCCAAGTTTCGGCCAAAAACGCATGCTAATGGGAGTTATGGACACTTTTATGTTTTTTTTGTGTTTTATGTATTTTGTTTTTGGGCTTGTGTTAGGCCTATGGCCTTTTTGTGGCCCATTGCGAATTTTAGTCTTTATTTATATCTTGCTCATGTAATTCTAAATGGTCAGAAATCAATTTTAAGAATTACACTTTTCACTTCAAATTCTTTGCCCTTTGGGTTGAATTTTGGGGGTTTGGGGAAGATCATCACGGGTATTTATAGAATCAACGTGATTTGTTCTTCATTATCGTATCACTCGCAACATCAATAACGGTCTTGGTGTTGTTGGTTTTGGTTATGGTTTGGTGGTGGAATAGGTGGTCTTCGGTTGCTACCACCCAAATGGTTATTTTGGTTGTTGATGTTTTGGTTTTCCATTTGGACAGTTACAATGGATTGGTTTTGGGTTAAGTTTGGTGACTTAAAAGCAATAAGTGCCTCTAAATTGCGGTTGGTTCAGATTCTTCTTGCAACTCTCTCAACCTTTGGTTCGAACCAGTTCTTCCAGATGTCCTAGTATACATGCACCACCTGTAACATGTACAAGTAACACAACAAGCATAACAAGGAATATAAAAAAATGCAAAAATACCAAACACTTAAACAGATTATCACAAAAATCTACAATATTTCAAAACACAAAGCACACGAACTCCCCGATAACAACGCCAGAATTTGACCGACATCAAAGGGTCCAGTCAAAGATAGAAGAATATGTGTGTTCCTAAGTACCTCTAACTAGATTGTAAGTGGTAAGAAGGATGTCGAATCAACGAAGAGTATGTGGTTTGTGTTCTAAGCAATGTTGATTAAGAAAATGGTTAATGAAGTTTGCTAAATTAATTTTTATCTTTTAGTTTGGTTGGTTTGAAAAGTGTGTTGGAGTGTCCAATGATTTGTGATCAGGACAAAAACTAGATATACAATTATAACTAACAATGTGATACTTTGACTTTGATTAAAAACATTTTTTTTTTGCAAAAAGATTCACACCTGTGTTTAAATTATAATCATTAAGGTTCTATATCACAACTAGGGTTGTAATTAAGATAAAAAATCGGTATTAACGAGGTTGGGTATAAAGGCTTAGGCATAAACAACGGACAAAAGTATGCTTCTTTACTCAAGAACATAACAAACCATAATTTATATTAAAGCATGATTAGCTGAATTCATTTCATAAAGTCAATGATGCCAGGAATTTCGACAATTTATGAATTCAAAACAAGACTAATGCAATTAACACCATTGTTCAAATACCCAAATGTAAAAACAATAATTCGCAACTCAATTAGTGTATCAAGAACCTAAACATCTTGTAATATCTACACCCGTGGTGAAGCTTGAAGGATTTGCCGTTCATGGTTGGAAGAACTTGGAATCCGAAAGAAGAAATCTTGAAAACTTGCAGTCAATCTGGATATCGGTGTCCTATGTTGATGGAGAGTGTTTGGAATGGTGAGTGGTCATAACAAATGGTTCAAAGATGTCTTATGGAACTCTCTAATTAGAAATTTTGGTTAAACAATTATTAAAATTGATTTTAAATGAAAAAAAAAACCAACAAATTCACGATTTTGACCACAGGACCCCGTCACTAACAACTTAGGATGGCAGACGGGCTATCTTGTTGTTGACAGCTTGTGTACGCCATAGTTAAGTTGTCGGCTCCGGCTTAGAAGCCCGTAGACAGTAGTTGACACCAACACATCGAAATATGCTCGTTTTTCCCATTTCTTCCTCTCGAGTTCCTTTAACTTCATTCCAAAGCCCTGTTTATCTTCCGAAATGCATCTTAAACCTATCAAGGCCTACAAAACACAAACCGTATTAAAGTAACGCATTCAAGAACTCAAATCCACATAAATACATGAATTTAGACACGAGAAGCTATATCCATGCATTATATGTATATTATTTTTAATCTACGCTCCAATGTATATTTTAGTGTAAACCAAGTTTTGCGTGATATATACAAGTAATCTAAGCACAAATTTATAAGTCGTCAATTTTGCTTCAAGGTTTCTTCTTCTTTTTTTTTCTTTTACAGTCTTTAAAATATGATGTTTTATGAAATTCGAGATTTGCCGTTGCGGCGTGGTTATTTTTATCAACTTTTCAACATGAATTATTTTCACAGGGTTAGTGCTGATATAGAACCCGTCAAAATTAAGCCTTATAAATTTTAGCATCCACAGACCCGTCACAACATACGAGTTTCCTCTACTAGTTTACTCTTTAAAGAATGAAATAGTGAAATCATCCACCCAAAATTAGATTTAATGGACAATGAACGGAGTGACCATATAAACTGAACCCCAAAAATATAAAATATGATAAGCATTTTTTTCATGTGATGATAAGCATTTTTTCATGTGAATATATGTAGACAAGTTGTAAACGATCACTGTTTAAACTTTTAATAAAACATATATTATAAAAAAGCTAACCTAATATACATTCGCATGCACTAAAAGTTGAATATTATAATAAAAGTTTATTAAAGATCAACACACAATAAATTAAATATGTACGTCTTTTGCAGTAGTTACATGAGAATTTCTTTTTGGGGTATCATTATTTGTATCCTTCTTGAGATCACTTTTAAAGTTTATGTTTTCACATATACCATAATATACATTAGTCGGTGCAGCCAATCAAAATTTTTCAATATTTGAGGTGAAGCTTGAGTTGTATATTTTATTATTATTATTATTATTATTATTATTATTATTATTATTATATTATTATTATTATATTATTTATTATTATACTACTACTACTAGCTTAGAACCCCGTGTTTTACACCGATTGTATAAATTTAATTTATAGAATAAGTAATATAGTTACATCTTTAAAATATCATATCTTTGAAATACCTCATATATTGCACGAGTTAAATAAATATAATGTAATTGATTAACGCATACAGTCGTTAAGATATGCATTTAAATGATGAATTCGATGTACTATTTACTTATTAATATTTTAATTTTAATTTGTTTTTATTTATTATTAAGTTAGAAACATGTGTGTTACACGTGATAGAACCAATGAAATATTAAATGATTATTAATAGACGGAAAAAATAAAAAATAAACAAATAAGAGAGATCTGTGAAGTTTGTGATCTAATATTATTTTTCTTTTTTTTGTATCCTATTAAATATTAAATAATAATAATACTAAAAAATAATTTAACTAAATCTAATTTAAAAGTTTAAAGATTTATATATTTGTCTAGTTCAACAAATAAAAAAAAATTCTTCTATCTCATATGTTATTGTTCTTATCTAAATTATATTTAGTTAAACTATTGTCTGATAGGAAAAATAAATTGAAAAATAAGATAAGAAGATTATTAATTCAAAGTTTGATAAAAAAGTTATTATCGTTATCTAAATTATATTTAATTAAACTATTGTTTAATAAGAAAAAAATTAAAAAATAAAATAAGAAGGCATTAGAGATTGACACGTGTCGAAAAAAATTCATTTATTAGTATAGAAAGACTACTACTACTAATAATTCTTAAGATACGATAATTTACAAAGTAGTATGTGTTTGACGTGCTTATTTTTTTCAACACGTCGATATTAGTTTTATTTAAAACCGAGTTGTGAATATTAATGTACAGGTGATTGAAACACAAATGTCATCAAAACTGGTACACGATCTATTTTTTATATATTTTTAATTGAAATGACGCCGTTAACATTTTCATCATTCCATTGTAAAATAACACATTACAAAATTCTGAATACATCGTTGCAACGTTTTAATTTTATCTATCTTACGATAAAAGTTTGTTCAAAATCAAACGTATACATATTTGACTTTTTTTCTTTGTGTCTTACAAGTGATCAAAGCATAAACATACATGTTATCAAAGCCACACCACTATTTCATTAGTTTTTTTTGTTGTAAAAAGTGATAGCATCAACCGTTTACGTCATTTTGATAAATAATACAACATGATATAAAATTCGAGGTACCGTTTTGACGTGTTTATTTTTATCTACGTTTCGATAAAAGTTTTTTTCAAGATCAAACCGACAAATATTTTTTTTCCTTATTGTGATGATCATCCGAAATGTTTTTGGTATCATAAGCTATATCGAGTGTCAATACCATATAGAAACGAACCAATATCATCCAAACAACATCGATACCGATACCGGTATTCGTTTAATTTTATCTATCTTACTATAAAAGTTTGTTCAAAATCAAACGTATACATATTTGACTTTTTTTCTTTTGTGTCTTACAAGTGATCAAAGCATAAACATACATGTTGTCAAAGCCACACCACTATTTCATTAGTTTTTTTTGTTGTAAAAAGTGACAGCATCAACCCTTTACGTCATTTTGATAAATAATACAAATGATATAAAATTCCGAGGTATCGTTTTGACGTGTTTATTTTTATCTACGTTTCAATAAAAGTTTTTTTCAAGTTCAAACCGACAAATATTTTTTTCCTTATTGTGATGATCATCCGAAATGTTTTTGGTATCATAAGCTATATCGGGTGTCAATACCATATAGAAACGAACCAATATCATCCAAACAACATCGATACCGATACCGGTATTCGTTTAATTTTATCTATCTTACGATAAAAGTTTGTTCAAAATCAAACGTATACATATTTGACTTTTTTTCTTTTGTGTCTTACAAGTGATCGAAGCATAAACATACATGTTATCAAAGCCACACCACTATTTCATTAGTTTTTTTTGTTGTAAAAAGTGACATCATCAACCCTTTACGTCATTTTGATAAATAATACAGCATGATATAAAATTCTGAGGTACCGTTTTGACGTGTTTATTTTTATCTACGTTTCGATAAAAGTTTTTTTTTTCAAAATCAAACGGTCAAATGTTTTTTTCCTTATTGTGATGATCATCCGAAATGTTTTTGGTATCATAAGCTATATCGAGTGCCGATACCATATAGAAACGAAACAATATCATCCAAACAACATCGATACAGATACCGGTATTCGTTGAAGGTTTTCATCCTATGTAAAACACGTGTTAATTTCTATACTGAGAGCCAGTATAACACATGGATTGTACCGATAGTGACACAAAAATCTCTAGCATAGCGCGAGATATTCCACCACTTAAATACATTCTAATTCTAATCATAATAATAATAAAAAAACAATTTCATAGATCAAAATATTCCCTAATATTATTTCTGTGCACATAGATTTACATAATAATTCTACCAACAAAGAGAACATGTAATGTTCATATGTTTCACCATTTATGGATACACCAAATATGTTTCACCATTTACGGATACACCAAAGTAAATTGCTCAAATTTGAAGTTGTCGGAATTCTATTGGTTGCACATCACACACATATTTCTTGTATGAACAATGTTTTTTACATGTATACATACATCCATATATGCATAACCATGTATATATCTTATATTATGTACGCCTCTATTTATTTAGTTCATATGTGGATGCCTTGTCATGTCACCAGTCACCACAATGCTCATATCTCCGACATGCATATGCTCAATTGAGATTTAAGAAATAATTTTATATAGCCGGCTAAGCATTATATATACTTGTATTATTTACAACCTAAGAGCTATTCTTCTATACTCATTTGTTAAAAATATAATAATTTAATAACCATTAAAGAACTTGATTAAAAATCATAATGATGAAATGAATAGTCCCTCTTTATAAACTAAAAATCCTCAGTCATATAACAAAATCATAGATATAGTTAATAGTGTACATAATACAACTTTATCAGTGACGAATCTAGAAAACTTTCATATGGGTAACGTTTTAAAAGAAAGGGGTAACGAAATCGAAAAAACGTCAAATTTTTCCAAAATTTACACTACCGCTGGAGCGCCAAGGGGTAGCTGAGGCTACCCCTTATAATAAGGTACATCCGCCCCTAAACTCTATAGCTTGTAAATTTTTATGTACAAACACAACGAATAACACTATATGTTATGACTGAAGTCATAACCCGGATTCATCCTCTAATATTGCGACATGACGACGACTGAACACCTACCCACCACCTTACCCACTCGCGCCCCCTCACTTGAGCCTGCTTCAGAAACTTCACCAGTAGCGTCTCAAAAGACCTACATTTTTTCCCAATAACGCCAGCCACCACCTTCATGCCTCCGCTCACGCCCCGCTGAAGCTTGGCCGTTGTAATGTTCGCGAGCCACCGTGGCTAGCACCCTACGCTCACAGCTTCATAACGCATAGTCTAACGTAACAAACCATCATTTTATAATGCAATATAGTAAATGCACACGCCTAGCCAATACACGTTGTACATCAAACTTTCATTCATGTATATTCATTTTTTCATTAATGAATCACTACCCTACCCTACCCTACACGATATCAACTCTCGTATAAATTTTTTTTAAATATATCGAAAATGAGTTGGCCGCCATGGCCCACACAAATCACCAAAATCTTCAAAACATCGAACCTTCTTTTGTTCTTCCTATCTTTTTCCTATTGTCTATATATATCACACATTCTATTGGCATATTGTCATCAACTATTTTAATCAATTTTCCAACTTAACTCAATTCAATTCTTTTCAAACATCTTCATCTCTATAACCCAATGGACCACAACTTGTTATCGAAAATCGCCACCAACAACGGCCACGGCGAAAACTCACCGTATTTCGACGGTTGGAAGGCGTACGACGCCAACCCATTCCACCCTCAACACAACCCGGACGGTGTTATCCAAATGGGCCTAGCCGAAAACCAGCTTTCGTTCGATTTAATCCAAAAATGGATTGAATCGAACCCGGGTGCCTCTATTTGCACCCCACAAGGAGCTTTAGGCTTCAAAGAAACCACGATTTTTCAAGACTACCATGGCTTGCCCGAGTTCCGGACCGCGGTTGCTAACTTCATGAACCGAGTTCGCGGAAACCGTGTTAAGTTCGACCCTGACCGCATCGTCATGAGCGGTGGGGCCACCGGTGCTCATGAAACACTGGCGTTTTGCTTAGCAAATCCTGGTGAAGCATTTTTAGTCCCCACCCCTTATTATCCAGCGTAAGTACATTATTTTATAACGTAACATTCCTGTTACAAAATTATTATTATTATTATATTATTTATTATTATATATATATTATTATTTTATTATTATTATTATTATTATCGTTATTTATTATTAGTAGCAGTACCAGCAGCAGTACGACTTTGACTTATAATTTCTTTTTTGAATTTATTCAGTTTCGATCGAGATTTGAGATGGCGAACTGGAGTCGAGCTTTTTGCTGTTGTTTGCGAAAGCGCGGATAACTTTAAGGTCACCCGAGAGGCGCTCGAAACCGCCTACGAAAAGGCGAAACTAGCCAACGTTAAGGTGAAGGGAGTGCTTATAACGAACCCGTCGAACCCGTTAGGTACCTTTTTGGACCGGGATATGTAAAAGATATTGTGAACTTTGTTAATGACAATAACATCCATCTCGTGTGTGACGAGATCTACGCGGGCACGGTGACTAACGGTGACGAATTCGTGAGTATTGCGGAGGTGATAGAGGAAGTACCGAAATGCAACCTCGACTTGGTTCATCTAGTTTAAGTCTTTCGAAAGACATGGGGTTCCCGGGTTTAGAGTCGGAGTTGTGTACTCGTATAATGATAATGTTGTGAATATCGCTCGCAAAATGTCGAGCTTCGGGCTTGTTTCAACTCAAACACAACATTTGCTTGCATCTATGCTCTCAGACGATAAGTTCGTTGAGAACTTTATCTCTGAGAGCCGAATTCGGCTGGCCCAAAGGCATGATATCTTTATCCATGGGCTAGCCCAAGTTGGGATTGGGAGTTTAGAAAGCAAAGCGGGGTTGTTTTTTTGGATGGATTTACGGAGATTTCTAAAAGAACCTACTTTCGAATCAGAAATGACGTTCTGGCAAGTTATAATTAATGAGATTAAGCTTAACGTCTCACCAGGCCAGTCTTTTCATTGCTCTGAGCCTGGGTGGTTCCGTGTTTGCTTTGCAAATATGGATGACGAGACTACATTGGTCGCGTTATGGAGGATTAAAACGTTTGTAAGAAAGAACAGAAACCTCGAGATCCAGACGAGGAAACAATATTGGCAGAACAGCCAACATTTACGGTTATCATCGAGAAGGCTCGATAATATCTTGACTCCTCATCGGATGTCGCCGCACTCTCCTCTTGCCTCGCCCCTAGTTCGGGCACAAAACTAGGTACATGATGCATGGTACAAGTGTTAATGCGTTGTGTACTTGTAACGTATAAGTGGTGAAGCAATGTTTAGGATAGATATCGCTAAGGTTTCTAACCAAAAATAGATGGTTGGTGAACATTTAAGTGTGATAATTGTAGGGTCTGTGACATAACTATAAGTTGGTTTATGACATGACATGACCTAACGTAATGTATTAAATGATTGTTTGAAATAAGTGATCGAATTATGTATTGATAATTTTTTTTATTCTTAAATAAAAGTTAAATTATTAAAATAATCTATAGACGAGCTTAAACTTGAATTAAAACAAACTCGTTTATGAAATTCATGAATCGAGTTTGATTAGGTTTCATGATCCTAAACGATTCTTTTTTTATATAAATATAATAATACTGTTTAATTTAATAATAAAATAATTACATAATAAATAATATTTAAGTATAATTATAATAAAATAACTTGATAATAATATAATATATATCATCTTATTTTTTATTTTTTAATGCAAATCTAACATACTCCTAAATTACACCAACTCTTACTTTACTCCTTGCTACGCTCCTTCTCGCTTGCCTGCATACGACGACAGTTTCCGGCTATCAATGAGTCAAAGCCCGAGGGTCTTAGAGAAGACCGATATAATTAGTTTTGTGACACCCAACCCAAGACCTTTCACTAAGACGCAAGAGTCTCTACCAAGGGACCTAACCCCATACTGGCATATATCATGTTACTTATATAAAATATTATAATTATATATGTGTGCGAAAATAATTGTACTTGTATATAATAAAAGAACTACCAACCAAAAAATAAGTGTTGACCCAAGACGAGCTTGAGTTTGAAAAATCACTCTTGCCTTACTCTAGATGCGGACCATAACCGGACAGGGGGTTGCAAACGGCCTTTGGTTAGACAGGTTCTCAGCGGCGGATCTAGAAAATCTTCGTAGGGTAAAGTTTTATTAAAAAGAGGTAACGAAATCGAAAAAAGGTAAAATTTTTCTAAAATTTACACTACTGTCGGAGCGCCAAGGGGTAATACCCCTTCCTTTAAGGTAGGTCCGCCCCTACAGGTTCTTGGTAGGCCGGGCTATTGGGTTGGACTGAATTAGAGATGGGCATAATCGGTTCCTTTTTATACCCGGAACCGGTTCCTAACCGGACCCAGTTCCTGAATGTGTGTCACTGGAACCGGTTCTTGTTGTAACCGGGTCCGGTTCCTACCCAAGTTTTAACCATTAAAACTAGAACCGAGTGTACCCGGTTCGGGTTGGGTTGGAACCGGTTCCAGTTCCTTAGAAGAACCGGTTCCTAATGCTACAATTAAATGGAAAAGACTGCAAAGACTATTAGAAACCTATTCATTCGGTCAATTCAATGAAAAAAGCTGCAAAACTATTAGAAACCATTGTAAATTCCTTGCCTTCTTGCATCCCAATATCAATAACTTACACTTTCAAACTTCCACATTTAAAATGGCGTGCAACGACGAGGTTGTGATGGTTTATATCTTGTAGGTGTAAGTTAATGGTAGAGATGGGCATATCGGGTTTTTTTGTAATACCCGAAACCGGTTCCGGGTAGGAACTGGGTTCCAGGTACGCACCGGGTCCGGGTAGGAACCGGTACGAACCGATTTTATTTATAAAATGTGGAACCGGGTTGGAACCTACAGGTTTTTTGAACCCGGAACCGGTTCTACTATTAGCCGGTAGGAACGGAACCGGTTCCAGGTCGGTTCCACCGGGTCGAGTTTAGACCGGTTATTATGCCCATCTCTAGACTGAAATCGAAAGTGATACAAATCAGACTAGCCACACAATCTTTACTCTTTAGGCCTTTTAATCATAGTTGGGCCCAAATCTGTATTGAAACTTTTCGTTTTAGCAGTAGCCCAGTAGCATGACAGGCCCAGTTTAATTTAAACACACAACTAACAAACTTGAATAGGAGTTCTAACTAATTCATCATACTTGTCCCGCAAGAATATAAAAATAAATTGATGGAGCATTCAAACTTTAAAAAATATTTTTTTTATAGAAATTTAGCTTAAAGAATATTTAAAAATTATGTAATTGCTTAAATAAGAAAAAGTAAAATTAAAAATAACAAATAGATTTAACCTACATCTAAACTATAAAGGTGTAAATGACGAAAACATACGCATTTGCATAAATTCTTTCTCTTTATCATCTACAACCGCAGCCTAAATCAAACTCGAAATATTTGTCCTTTTAATAAATTTAAGTTAAAAAAACGGACATTCACTCGAAGGATGATGCGTGTTAAGTCTGGGCGTTCAAACTTAAGGACCAAAACTGCAATCTGACCATACCACAAGAATTTTCCGTATAATTAATCCGAATTATACATAAACTTTTGAACGCAAGCTCAATCACACGTCAGCAAAAAGATTTCTTAGAGCTAACACAAAAAAATTTACATTTTTCTTTTTCATCGTTAGGTAGTTTCAGAGTTTATGGTCATAGTGGTCTAGTAACATTGGTGATTACCTTTCACAAATACGGTGTAAGTTCAAATCCTTCGTGAAATCTCACGTGAACGAGCCGAAACATGTTAGAACAAGTGGTTTTGGACCTCTTAGAAAACGTTACACTATTTGATATTTTGGGATGATACCATAAACATAGGGCAAGTGGCCATGGTTCCTAGGAATTTCAATTTGTCCCAAGTTGGTGTGAAAGAATTTTATAAGTGGTGAAGCTTGGTTGGATTTTTGGCATGTAGTGGAGCCAATTTTGACATGTTCTAGCATATGGTCTTCCCTAGAAAAACAGGGGGAACAATTCAGACAACTCATTTTTTGACCTTTTCAATACAATTTGTTACCCAGTCAATTGATTTTAGTTAATCATGTTATGTTGATGGGTTGCAGGGTGAAATGAGTAACCCGAACCGACCTAACTATTATTTGTATACAAAATTTCAACCCTAACCTATATACATATAAATTCATGTCAATCCGAACACAACCCGTTTAACTCACTTTTTTTAAATGTGTCATACATGTTGATGAGTTATAAGTGGGTTAGCAGTAATATGTTTACTTGTGACTATGAAGGTGAGTGTGGTGTGACAAAATTAAAATTAGTATATGACTAACCATATAAAATGGAAAACGGAAATAAAATTATAAAAGTTTTTCTTACATAATAAACGGGTAAACGGGTCAACCTGTTTTTATACGGGTCAACCCTAACCCGACAAGTTTTTAAAACGAGTCAACCGGAACACAGCCTATTTTTAAACGGCTCCTGTTAGTCGACCTGAAACTTGTTTTATTCGTACGGTGTTCGGGTCGTGTTTCGGGTCATGTCAATAATTGTCACCCCTAGATCATATAAATCGAATAATCAACGTTAAATTCTCTTGTTTCTTTTTTGATATTACATTTAGAATATCCACATCAACACACTTCCACAAACTGCCATTTTAGCGTCACATCAGATTTCAAACTTCCTTCAAAAATCTTCATTTTTTCTACATCAGCAAACCTCCACAAACCCTGTTAATAATACTATTAATATTTGAATGTAAGTGGATGGCCCCATGATTTTCGTCCGAAACCAAGTCCAGATTCTCTGACTACCACACGGAATTCACCACAAACTTACCCCACATCAACTCGTCTGCTTTGCTCGCTGGCTTGCCACATTGTTCTGGACGTACCCACGGACCTCCCGACGTAGATAGTCTTATTCGTTGCCTGTGGGTGTTTGTTTGTGTAAAACATTCCAAACCCTTACAAGTTAAGTTACAACCTATGTTAATCACTCTTACCTAAAAGAATATATCCATTTATAAACTTTAGTGTACTACAGTCTATATCTAAGCCGCCAGTTTGGTTTTGTGGGAACATTGTAATTGTACCCCTTTATTTTTATTCAGTGAGCCTATATGTATATATAAACTTATTGATTCCTTTTGTCACAGCATTTGACAACCATATCTTTTTATTATAGGAGACAATTTGCTGGCACTGCCAATTCCACATATCCTTTCACACCCAAAAATTAAAAATACCCATCAATTTGTTCCTAAAGATTCTTGGGTCAAAGCTGACTAGACTATATATATATATGTATATATAAGCCCTTTTGCATACAACAACTTAAGAGACACACAAAGCAAGTGACTCATAACCAAAGTTTTGGTCTTGTGAAAACTTTGATCAAAGTGAAGTATGTCGAATATGGAAGATAGGTGCCGAGAGAGCTAGCGAGTGATACCGAAGAGGGGGTTGATAAAGTCCAAGATTGCAACAATGGCTTTCCATTCTATGCTTTCTGTTTTTTCAAGATCTACGTCACATCACCACCACCCCTAGAGATGGATGGATGGATGGATGGATGCAATTAACCTGATTTTGGCTTTTTACTATTGTACTTTTAGACAGGAGTTAGTTAGTTGAATGACATTCTTGATCATTTTGTATGCTTGAATTGTTTAATTGATTTATCATTAAAAGATTGTCTTGAATATTGTACTTTAGTGAATACACAAAAGATCATACCCACAACATTAGAGTGGTACTTGGGTATGGACCGGGTATTAGATTAATTTCAAAGTTTTCGCTTGTATTGGATGGGTATGGCGTTAGGTGATATTCGCCAAATAACTTGAAACATTGATACTTGTTTACCCGAACCATACTTGTAAACATTTTTTTTTCATTTAAAATTGTATAAAACTAAATAGTAAAAATAATTTATTTGTAAATCATAACTTGTATTTCTTTTAACAAACTAATGAGTATATCCGATACCTGATAGGTAATTACCCTGTGAATGCCCCACGAGTATTGGGCTACTATGAGAGACAACTTTGCAATCATGTATGACACTAAGATTACTAGTTTATGTCCCGAACCCGTCTTATTCTCGTCTCTAAATCTAATAAATACTTATAAAAAATTAGAAAAAAAAAAAACAAAATTTAACGTTTGACCCCAGGATATACTCTATCGGCATAAACATGCCACTTAGTGTGGTTCTTAGATTTTAGATTTGAGGAATTGGGTAATTACGTCTTTTTAACATGTTGTGTTAAGTGGTCGGAGACTAGGAGTCAAGGGCGCATCCGCTATAAAAAAAGGAAAGAAAAAAAGTAAGTTTGCGCCACTATATTTAAGGGCCCACAATTTTTTTATTTGCATTTGATTATTTCTCTCTCGATCATACCTCGTTTAGCTTTCAATCTATCGAATTTTATGTCAAAAGTATGTGGTTTTATGCTTTTAAGATATTATATAAAAATATGTGTCATCATATTCTTACATGCTAGAATACTAAGAAAGAATATGATTTAAAATACGAAGAGGACGTGAATTTTAAAATCCACCTTAGGTTCTAAAAGGGTTTAGCCGGCACTGGGGTGGTGGGTGGTGGTTAGCCGGCACTAGGGTGGTGGGGTGGTGGTTGCGGTGATAAAGATGAAACATTTTCAAACAAATGTTATGGGTTAATGGTGGACGGTGGTGGTGAAATTTTTTTTTTCAAGATTTGATATTGGAAAAAATTCATTGGTGATGTGCCAAAAAGTTCCATAAAATCAAATGGGAAGATATGGAGAGAGAAATGATTTAAGTTATGATTCACATGTTAAATACATTATTGATTTATTAAGTTGTAAAATATAACAATAAATAATTATTTGTTCTTTATTAAATCTTTTAGTTTTATATAATCTAATAAAAAATCAAATTATCTATACGGTAAATCCCTAAACGTATAAAACACCTTTCCGAAACGCTTCAAGTCAAGAGATTTAATCATGGTTGTAAAAATCTTGATTGGCATTCGATTAATCGGTAGTCAGGGTTCACGAGTAGTTTTATGCTAATTGGCCAATTAATAGACAATCCTAATTGGCCAAAAATCAGCGGTCTAGAATAAATTCCGACCAACAGCCATATTTCAACCATTTTCTCGTTAAACTCGTAAATTTCGGTGATTAATCTTGTATACTTAAAAAATAGTTGTTGAGAAGTTAAAACTTGTCTTACTAAAAAAAATTAACACACGCATATATATATATATATATATATATATATATATAATGAAGGTTACATATAAAAATTCTAATATGATTAAATCCCTATTAAACCTGATTAATGGCTAGTTCGTACCGCACTAACCAACTAGCACCTGATAATTCTTCCAACACTGAATTTAATCATACCAAAATAACGTAACTCACAAGTAAACAACTAATTTCTTATTTATTTATTTTCAGTCACCTATTTTATGTTTCTTACTTTTCCATTATGGTCAGCACAAACTGTGTATCTAACCATGTAGCATAAATCATGGTATTCAAGATATGCTGAACTTATTTTTATTACATGCAACTTCAACTTTTTCTCCGCTTTTCCATTTCTAAAAGGAATATTGTATTTTCGTAATCCTAATTATTTGTCGTTGGTCGTTAACAGTCTCAACTTCAAAAGTAATTACTGACGGTTCCAACTATTGACATATATGGCCACCAATGGACCCTGACTAATGGAACTCTAATGACGTTAGTCTCCGGTTGCTGAAAAACTGTTTTTTAGCCAGAAAAAGGTTTCTAAAGGTCCGATCTAAGGTTACAAAGAGTTTTCTAAGGGTCGATCTAAGGTTACAAAGATGTTGGGACGAAGATGTTAAGTTTTCTTGCCACAATGTTGAGTTTTCAGGCAAAAAAGAAGTTTTCCGGCGACTTCAATAATTGGGGCTTTTACTAGAAAAAGGTTCCTAAAAGTCCGTAGTAAGGTTAAAAAGAGATTTTGGACGAAAATGATGAGTTTTCCGGCCAAAAACATTTATTCCGGCAATCGGAGACTAACGACGTTATGGCCCATTGAAGGCCAATATGTTAATAGTTGGGACTGCCAGTGGTTATTTTTTAACTTAGGACTGTTGACGGCTAACGACTAATAATTGCTATTATTAAAATCCAATATTCCCACCTAAAATGTAAACAGATTCTTTCTAAAACATACATTCTAAAAATATTGAAACAAAAGCCAACAAATTGTCATATTAAAACCCCAAAAGAAGCGAAAACAAATGCAATCCAAACAGCCCTTTTTTTTATTTGACACAATTAGCTGTCAATATTGACACATCAGGATTACTTAAGCCTACTGCACTCTACTCTTAATCAGTGAGCAAAACATATTGTTCTAAAAAGAAAAAAAAAACAAATGAACCACAAAGAAAGAATCTTAATAAAGCTAGCCACAAATTTGCTGGCATTGTCTCTCAACCCTTAACCAATCAACAATATAAATCAAATTGAAGTTTCTTTGCGGCTGCCCCTTGTATTCCAACAGCAGCTGCATCTTGTGTATAAATGCACCCCAAATTGTTCAACAAAAACATATTAGCAACAGACTCAAAACACATCAAGCAAGTTTTCTCACTTGATATGGACAACATTTGGAGACAAAGTTTCACAACCAAACGGGTCATACCGAAAAGAGGGCAGATCAAATTCAAGATAGCGGCAGCCGCTTTCCATTCTCTAGTTTCTGTATTCTCACACAATATTAGAATATTTTCTATCACATGTACTCATTAGTCATTATACATACATGCATATATGTGTGTGTGTGTGTGTCATTAATTTCTTTGTAAGGAAATGTACATTGCCTGCGGCTTTTAGTCCAAACGACCCGTTTCTTAGAAATCGTTTGAAATCCATTGTTTTTTAACTAACTTGTGTCTTAAATAGTTGCGAAAAATTAACCTTGTTCTAAACACGATGAAACATATAATTTAAATGACAACGTGCTTCATTTACCAATCCCGCATGAGAGCATGAACTTAGAATCCCGAGATAAGTTATCTCATCAGGTTTCATTCCAACTTCAGGCATTTTGGTTAGTAGATTGTAAGATTTACATTGCCCACTTCAGAGAACGCATGTTTGACGATACTTCAAGAATGCTAGCAAGGGTATACTCATCAGGTCATAAAAAGGAATTTCGCATCTCAAAGAACAACTAAATAGCTTGGTTAAGTTCACTTCATTTCGAGCCACCCGTTTTCCATAATAATCGATGCGTACATTATGGATGGTCTCTGTATATGTATATGATCAGTTCCAAATATGATATGGCTTGTTTTTTTCAAATTATTACCAACAGTTTTTGTTTGAACAAGATTTTTACAAGGATCAAGGATATAAGTTGTAACAACTTAGTTCTTCAGGGGGTAATCAGAAACATTGCAGGAGTTAGTTGTAGACAGTTAGCAAATTAGTGAGAAGGTACTTATTTTTTTGGGTAAAGAGTGAGAAGGTACTACAGTTGGGTTAATATGAATTCCTCATTTCTTCTGTAAGGCTGTGGGGTGTGGTTTTGGATTCCCCAACGTGCTTTAATGATACACGCAAAAGGAGAGATTCAAAGGCGTATTGGGTGAGCTTAAAGCTATATGTATATACAACAATTCTTACATTCACAACAATGTTACAAAATTCCGTACAAACGAGTCTATATGTATCTAAATAATTTCAATGTGCAAACCGGATCGTAGACCTTCAAATGGCATCCACAGTCTAACCATATATTTGTCGATAGATGTACAACAATTTCAACTTGTATACGACGATATAGGGTGCTCAATGAGAGGACCTTGAATAGTGTATTCCACAAATCCTACACGGTCATCTTATTTTTACCAAAAATTACTCAAAGACTTTAATAGCTGGTAACGCTATTCTAAATCATATGCTCCATCCTTTTACTCTCTCTACCCTCTATTTTCTCTCTCTTGCTTTTACGCTACCTAATTGGTAACTACTACCCGAATAGGCGGCGACGTACCCGATTTGGGTACCCTACTGCGAGGGCTGGTAATAGATAACATGTATAAGACACGATTAGACATGTTTACTAAAAATTACACCATTTGATTTTTCAATTTTTAAAATTAATTAAAATTAGAAGGTTAGGAACCATCATTTATCCTTATTAGTACATAAAACATACAATTGTGTTATAGAGATTGGATATATATTAGTTAAACGAGTCGTATTCATCTTTAAAACTTGTGTTGTTCGTATCATCAGATCCCTGCTAAACCCCTACCCAAGAAGGCCCACTCCTCCTTAAGGTTGCATACGCAAAGGTATTACTATTACTAATTGAGTAATTGTGTGACAGGATGTGAAGACACGCAACAGGCTACCAAATCAAATATATTAAACCATTCTAGGACCAAGCCTCCTATTGTGTTAGATTGGATGCAACAGTCCACCAAATTAAATATGTCAAATAATTCTAGGACCAATCTATAGCTTCCAATTATATTGATGCCCATAAATAGAGAAGAAATACTAGACTGATTAAATATAAACGTAAATACAAACAAAAAAAATAATAACTAAACATCTAGTCTTATTGTTTGTCGGCTAGTTGAGTTGTATAAACATCTTCAACCAAATCCGAGCAACGTTGATTTATTTTAGGCCAAAAGACGATTGAATATTGTTTTCATCATACCTATAAATCGGCCAATATTCGTGTTCTAAAATCATATTGTATAATATGATGCATACGTACATTATGTTTCTTATTGGTGACCATGCTTGTGTCAAACTGTGCATTATGTACCAATGTCTTTTGAGGACATTAAATGTTTGTTCCACATCCTTTCTTGCTACTTGCGCTCATTTGAATTTTTTTAGTTTTTTATATTATTATTGAGGACATGTGAATGTTTTGACAAATACATTATTGGATATATTCCATCATAGAGATAATATATGTGCTTTGTTATACATACTCCTCTGACTTCAAATGAGGAGTTGGTTGCTACTTCGTTTATGATGCAATCGGATATCGACAAATGATCAAGGGTATAAATATAATTATTGGAACCGGGAACATCAATAAATTTGTGCCAAAACCCTAAGTCCAGTGACGCCATTGCTTCTAGCTTTACCGTCACATGATAATCATCTTGCCATGCATTCGGCCAATTATTCCATTACCATTGCGTATAATCATTCATGCTGAGCATTATGGGAAAGCCATGTTTCATTCATGCGCCTTATACGATTGTTAAATGTCATTCCACATTGGTTTGCATAAATATTGTTTGTGGTAAAGCTTAATGACACCCTTATAAAGTTATACGTATTCATCCTGTGCATTTTTCTCAGACGTCTTCAAATAATCATCTCATGAGTCGAAGCGGTGTCATATTCATTTGATGAAGTGGAGCAACACACTTTTGGAAAGGAGTAAAATTCCTTCTACCTTTCGAATCACATGCTAATATGAAAAAATGCTCAATCTCTCTCTCCAAAAATTAACTATTTGTAGGAACCATCATCTGGACATCCGGAAGCATATGATTAATCATCTGCTTCTTACGTTCCGTGAATAGCCGGGACTTGTTTCTCGAGAAGAGATGGGAAACATGCTTGTCACATGATATGTGGCCTTCTCGGCAAAGTAATCACGAATTAGAAAATTGTGTGTAGCTTCAAAATGTTTGTTTAAAGCAGTTATTTTTGTTCTTGGATGCGAATTTTCGGCTTCACAATACTCATTTGTGTTGGAACTGCTACGATTGTTGTGAGAAAAAAAATGTTTATGCATCACCCAATGATGATGAAGAATTCATCTTGTAATTCCCACTAATTCGTAAACAAAAAAATTTTAGAAATATTCAATTGTAAAGTTAGAGTTTGATAAAAAAAAAATAATAATAAAATTGCCCTTCGAGTACGGAAATGGTATTGGTACTTGGTGATACCCCTTTACTCGATAAATCTACCCTAAAATATTTTCTGCTTGAATCTTGTCTAGTAATTTTCATTCTAGTAGACTCTTATATGAAAATGAACGTTTCCTTTTAAATATGTATTTGATCATATTATTTATATTTTCTACGCTATGGAGTGTGCACTTAATTTTTAGTATTTTATCATCAATAGAATTTACATGTTTTAGGTACTTACATTTTATGGTGATAATGGGTTGTATATAATTTATCATATTTTAAATTTTTTGTAGTCTTTAAGAACATAAATTAAGGTTTTATAAAAGTTATAATGGTAGGAAAATGATATCTACTTGAAAATCCTAACAAGTATTTTTTTACAACCTAATTGGAATACCCGATACCCGACAGGTATAGGCGCAGATACAAGACACTATTTAACAATCAAGTATGAGACTGATATTACCAACAGACGTTCAACGGTTTCATAGTCATTCCCACACTTCATCACCAGCAACGTCGTTATGTGTGGCGTGGTATTCCCAGCAGCAACCATCATCCACATAAGCTCATGGTCTTATAGTGAAGGCCAAGTCGAGTTTATAGCAAGGGCTAGGGATAGGTATACCTCTTGATCTTACAGTGAAGGCCAAGTCGCGAGTTTTATAACCACTGAGTCATATGTTATAGTTTACATATAATTGATAACCCTACTAGTGAAACGCTCAATCATACAAAATCCTTTTATTATATTATCTATATCATTACAATCAACTATTTATTAACAAACCTTTTTTCTTGTCACGTATTGTCTTGTATAATTTTACGAACATCTTTATAACTTATGCTTGTTAGTGGTTACAAAATGATTTATATAGGACATCTTTTTTTTTTATAAAATGATTTCATTGATACATATATGGTCAAAGTTGTATTCTCACAAGTAAAACACACTTGCTTATTAGAGTGGGTGAACCATTATCTTTTATGTTAGATGTTAAAATTTATTTTACTTTTTAAAATAATTTTAAAGAAAAACAAGAATTAAGCTACCATCATCCTCTCGCCACTCGCTCCTTTATAATATTTGTCATCTCCAACGAAAGCATGTCACCGACGCATGACTTTCAAGCAACCACTAGCTCTAGCCAGTTCTATCAACATGGTAGTCCCACATCTAAAGGTCCACGTTCCTAACCGGTGATGTATGTGTATACATCAATAGCAAGTACATAAAATTAGTGAATCCATTTAAGAGACATAAGTGTGCTTTTTATTATTGATTGATCCAACTTCATAGAAGTAATGACACCTTAATTAAATGATCATGTACATTAATCGATTATGTTATATGTACATGATGGTGAAGTTAGGGTTTAAAAATGGATACTTGTTTAGTGGCTCAATCGAAGACAATTTGGTCTTTTTATATTAGATTGTTGTTGGTTCCAAGAACGAATCCTTAAATAGATTTTAGAGTAAAATTTACGTCCTTTTGGTTTACAAATGTTACACCATGAGTGTAAGGCCCGTAATCATCACGAGTCAAACGGTTTCTTATAACGACAACAAAATGAGTCATGTTTTAAACTTTTTAAGACCAACTTCTCACTTTCATACAAAATCGACAAAACTAAGTTGTTTGACACATTTGATTAAACAAAGTACCACATTCACCGAAAATACAAGTTTAAGAACTTAACGAAACAACCAAGGTTTTTAAGCTAAGTTTTACATAACCGAAAAGTTGACCCGTTTGACATGAAGGCATCGCGGAAGCGCATCTTTTGTGTGTTTGCTCCAAGCTTGGTGGTAATTTACATTGAGGATTTACCTACAACCATGACAACACAAATTAATCATAACAATGCATATAAACATAAATCCAAAACTTTCTCCAACATGATATCCACACTTTCAATTTCTTTCATACTTATAAACATATTAAGTTATTTGCAACATAGTTCCCACTCTGTTCGAATTCCTTTCTTTCTATTCTAAAAATCTTTCTAGACATACTTGTTGTCAAATAATTTAACCCAACTATACCCAAATTCAACATCTTGAATTTTCTCTCATTTGGTCATACTCTGCCGGTTGACCGTTTCAACGGGTCAACTTCAAACCATTAGGAATTCCATATAATTTGTGTAGTCCACGTGAACCATAACTCAAGAGACACTACCAGCAACTAATAAAACTTGTAATCTAAAAGAATTTACCTTAATCTTATGTTCCTTGCGGCTTCGTGTATTGTCTAAACTTCATTCTTTCACACCTACACTTAGCAATTTCATTCTTAGTCTTTCATAACATTTGATCACAATATTTTTATGCCTAATTATGCTAATGATCTAAGTTAATTTGTAAATGATTTGGATTATCATGAAAAGTTTGGTTGTATGAGGTTATAATGTTGTTCAAATGATTTGGTTTGTTTGAGGTATACGGTAATATATGTTTGGTTTGTCGGGTCAAATGGTTTGGTTTGTTTGAGGTATAAGGTTATGTATGGTTGGTTGGTCGGATCAAATGATTTGGTTTGTTTAAGGTATAAGGTTAGGTATAGTTTGGTTCATCTGGTTTGGTTTGTTTGAGGTATAAGGTTATATGGTTTGGTTGGTCATGTCAAATGGTTTTGTTCTAATTTTGCTTTCATCGGCACATGGTGTTGAAGCTCTACAAGTTTTGTTTGCCAAAATGGAAAAGTAAGGTACTAAAATTCAAAGGAACTTGATCGTAATGTACTAACATTCAAAGGAACTTGATCCCAACAAGTAGTTTTAAAAAGAAAAACATTGCAAAAGAGTATGGATCAAATGAAGAAAATTGTTTTTGTTGAGTTTAGCATTGGGGTATGTATGGTTGGTTCTATGTTGGGTATGTTGTTGGGTATGGATTGGAATTCATGGCCGATTCATGTCGAATCCTATGGAATGATATGTTAGTTCAAACATGTATGATTTCATGCAAGGGTGCAAGGCGGATTCACGTCGGGTCCTATGGAATTATATGTTGGTTAAAATGGGCATGGTTTAAATGGTTGATTCACGCATAGATTTTGGAAGGAATGTGTTAAACTAAACGTTTAGAATAATATGTAAGCACAGGGACGCGTATCGAAATAATAAAAGGAAAGTTTTGTCTTTTCGTCTACTTTTTAAATGCGATCCAGTGTCTATTAACGGGAGGGCTTATGGTGTAACATTTGTAAACCACATGGATTTAAGCAACGAAAATTAAGGAGAGTTGAATATTGATCCCGCCCCATGCCACGGGGTAGCAAATTACACTTTACTCTGAATTTTATTATAATTACACGACAAGCATGGTAAGGTTTTAAGAAAGAAGAGAGACCCAATGGTGATCATTTTTATGGCAATGTTGTCTCAAGTAAAAAAACAAAAACGATGATTGCATGGCCAGATGGTGTGGATATGGAAAGTCGCCAAAGGACGTCCAATTCTTCGAGTACGATATCATAGTATGGTTCTCATGCTCAACGATACGACAACACTCTTAGGCGACTAAGAGGAGCCAAAACCAATCCCAACTTCGTATTGTTAGTGTAGCCACTACTAGCGAAATGGAAGGTTTTTTCTTATAATGTGGAGAAAGAAATGGAACATGACATAAAGAAGTCAACTAGGGAAAGATGGTTTGAGTCATTTGTATGTTTATTCTTTGTTTTGTTTTCATAAATAAGGATATGAGTCATTTCAAGCAAACCTAACGAGTTTTCTTTAATAATTAATTTAACATATGTTAATAAGCAAACACAATGAATAGTGCCAGGTACCTGCGTGCATTCAATGGTCGATGTTATGGTGGCGAGGGCTGATTGGGCCCTTTTTGAAGTGGTTGCCTCATCACCAAACTAGCAACCACGTGTTGATGAGTTTAAGTTAAAAGACAAAGTGTTTATAGCCATGCAAACTATTGTTATCATATACGGAATTTCTTAAAGGAAATGACAATAAGTGAAATTTTATTTTACTAAAAGTAGTCATCCATGCATTATTTATATATAAGTGTATAGATTAAGGTTCCTGTAAAAAGTGATAATGAGCCTGGTGATAACATGTGGCGCTAATTATACTTTTAGATTGAGGGTAATTGTGAAAATTCAATCAAAATTCAATTAAATGATTTAGATTAGGGTAATCGTTTTTTGAGAGATTTATGGAAACCAAATATTTGATTGTTGCATTCCAATCGAGAGATTTATGGAAACTATATATTTGATTTTTACGTTCGAATCATGTTCTTCTTTAATATGTGATCATACATCTATTGTCTAGTTTTTATTTAGTCAGTGATTATGCCACGGTGTTTTAATGTAGCATTTTTGGTTTATGGTGTTTTATCCTTTTCTTGGGGTTATGTGGTGTTTCCTCGTATTCAGGGGGTTTGGGTGTCTTCTTGTAGCCTTTGGTTTTGTGGTGTTTAACACATGGTTGACGTTTACCTGTATTAAATAAAACACCCTACCTCATATCAAATACAAACAACTAGTGCAACTAGACAATTATAAATCAACCTTATTATCGGAAATCACTATAACATCATACTGAAAACATATCCTTAAAACCAATATAACACCACAACCATTAAACAAACAACATAATGGATAATAAACCCCTGCAATTAATATAAAACCATAACTTACAACAATACCGATAAATCATTATAACACCCCATCTTCTCAAACTTAAAACAATGTCCCAAAAACAACATAACGTCATTATCTGATGAGATTAATGACAAATACCCCAAAATCATCATAACACCCCATCTTCTCAAACTGAAAGCAATGCCCCAGAAACAACATAACACCATCACCTCATGAGATTAATCCACGAACAATAAATTAGCGCACTATACAAATGTAAGATAACACACAATGACGAAGTACGAGGGTTGATAACTTGTAGAAAACATTTTGAATTTTTGGATTTTGGATCATGATGCATCACCTATGAAGAAGTAATGTGCGTGAAATGTGGAGGGCTGATAGTGGGAGATGATAAACTGATACGTTCTTTATTAAGAATTGTTAAAAGACTCTATTATTCCTATTCTAGTCAAATTAATCAAATAATTAAAACATAATTTACAATTTACCATTTTTAGTCTCAACCATTAAAAGACTAGATCTAATGGTCTATAACACTTTTTACAAAAAAAACCTCTTTTTACAATAATCTCATATATATATATATTATAAAATCTTAAGAATTCCATTATTGTTAGAATTGTGAGAAATTAAAAAGAAAACAATCAAAATAAAAAAATATACTATTATTATTAATTAACTATTATTAAAAGGCAACATTAGAAAAACAATTATCTTTATTAAATTCATCTTCCTCTCTAAATTACTTTTAACAATTTTTTACACATTTATAAATGATAAAACTTAATAGATGTGTAGATGACAAAATTACATATGTGTAATTTTTTTATTTTTGAATATATGTATCTGAAAACGTCTTTTTATGTAGTTTAATAATAATGATAATTATGAAATCATTTATACTAAACATTTGTCCCCAAGAACATCCTAGTTGTAAGATGCCTCACCTTATCTGTTAGGTCGATGATTCAAATTCTGCAAAGTGCATAAAAAGATGGTTAATAGAGGTAATGTAGGATTAGGAGTTGTTCTAAAAAATAATCTATACAGAAAACATTCTGTAAACTTGAACTAATTTAATAAAAAAAATGGCAACCAAAACCTACACTAAATCTAAGTTTAAAGCTAAATTAGTGTCGGCCAAAACCTTCATCCATTTATACTGAACATTGTCCCCAAAAACATCTTGATTGTAAGATTCTCATCTCTATTATAACGTCAAGGGTTCAAATTCTGCAATGTATATGTAAAGGTTATAAATAGGAGTAGTGTAACATTAAGATCCATCCTAAAAAAATTTAACTATACAGAGAATATCATGTAAACTTGAGTTAATTAAAATTTATCAAAAAAATGGCAACCAAAACCTAGACTTAAACTACCTTTAAACCTACACCAGTGTCGGCTAAAACCTTCATCCATTTAGATTAGAATATATACTAACGTCTTGATACCCTAGTATAAAAAGCTTTGGTTGGTAGGTGTTTAATGATATTTAAAACAATAAAGATAGATACAACCAATGACATAAAACACTATTAGACGCCTAGAAGAGGAAGCTGTACATTCCTATGTTGAAGAGTCAACTGATCATTTCTGTAATTCTTTGACTGCAAAATATTAAAGCAAGAAAAATATTACAATACCCTTTTCAATTTACAAAAACTTCAAAATGTTGATCTTAAACAATTAACCTAACCCCAATCATGTATAACCCCAATATGTGTTTTTCTTTTTAACTTATATAAAATAAGATATAAATAATTTAACTCTTAACTAGCCAAATTATCATGTAGCAGTTGTGCCCCCATCAAATTCCTGTAAGGCAAATTCTGTCCTTGATCGCCCTCTAAAAGAGAAGAATATTGTACAGCAGTTTGGCAATCTTCCATATGGTCTCTAGGGTAGTATAGTGACACCCCACCACCACCGTCACCTCCGCCTCCGCCACTAGCATGTTGTTGTAACCCCAAGTTCAAAGAAACCCCTCCACCACCACCAGCACCACTGCCACCAAAGTTGTGATTGTATGCTGAAAAATCTAGCTCTACTGCTCCAAAAGAATCAGCTGAGACCCTTGGGAAACTCTGGTGAAAGGCGCGGTCAAGGGTTTTCGTTGCATTGTGGTCGTGGTGGTTAATGATGGACGAAAGACAATCAGAATCCCTCCGAATAAGCTGATCAACCGTCGGTTTTTGCTCCACTTTTGTGATTGCCGCGTTTTCATCTGATAGCAGCGTTGAATCTTCTGTGACACCTTCATTGTTTTCATGTTCATTATCTTTTGTTTCTTCCATATACATTTCCTCTACCATGGGCTTCCATAGCCTAACCCTTGCATTAATGAACCAGTTTGATACCTAGAGAAAATAGAAAATATATTACAAAAGAAAAAGATATTGTGCTTCATGATGCTAGCTAGCTAGTACCATGTGACAAGAAAAAGAAAGTACTAATTAAATAAATGTAAACAAAAAGAGAACAAGTTATAGATGTGACGATACTTGGCTTCTTGAGAGACCAGTTTGTCGTGCTAGAATATGTTTATCGACGTCACTAGGGTACCTGTGATTTCGTGTAACATATAGTTAGGTGTATTGAACTATATGAGATTAAAATAAATTGTTACCACAAACTTACACAAGTTTAACCTTCACATGTGAACTTTTTTTCGTATGATTTGAGGATATCTCAAACAAAACAAACTAAACTAGAAAAATAAATTGAATAAAATATATTTTGTGGATGAGACTAGAGAAGGGCACATTTATATGGTCCCTCCCTATAGGAGAGATGTGAAGGAATCAAATCCACAAGAAAACATAAGAAGAAGGCCCCAAGAGACAAAATAAATAAATAAAATAAGATGGGATCAATAATATGATAATAAATGAATTTAGGAATCAACATGGGGATGGATGAAAACCAATGATTGAGGAGAGATTGCAAAAGAAATATTTTTTGATTTACTTGTTAAAAATGAAATTCAATTCCTTGATCAGTTAAGATCAACTACTGGCAGATGAAACTTACGGATGGAGGAAGTGCTCAAACAGCCAAGCACGAAGAACGGACACCGACCGCTCCGGTAACCCACGCTGCGGTCGCCATGGGTGGTTGTCCATGGTGATCATTTGTTGAAAAGCCCTTTGCTGTCTTAAGGTTTGATCAAGAAGCCTTAACCTAGGAGTCTCCCCTCTAGTGGCACCAGGGGCAGAAATGTCTTTTTCTCCCATAGCTTTCTTGGTTGCCTTGATCTGACCTACAATACCATCTCTCAAACACCTAAAATGCCTTGACATTGCCTTTGATGCCAAGGCTGAATAAACTGTTGCTGCACCATTACCAGCCACTGCTTCAAATGATGCAACCACTGCCTTCATTTGAGCACAGTAATTATGGTATTTTCTATCCACCTATAAAAACAACAAAAACAAAAGTTAAATAGATCAGCTATCTTTTCTGGGCTTTTTATGGCATGTAAATTTATGTATATAATCACAAATCAATTGTTAACTACAAACATTCAACAAGAAAAGGGGTTTATCAAATTAAATTTAAGGAGCAAACTTGTCACCATGTGGGCATTAATGGAAAAACCTATGGTCACTCAATTAGTTGAAAATAAAATAAAAAAGTTTAAGAAATTTCAAAAGAAAACAAGAATCTTTGATTTATCAAATTAAAAAAATATATGCTTTACAACAAATATCAGAATAAACTAAACAGCAACAACTGTATGTATTCCATGAAATTCATAGTTGGAAGACCTATTAAAATTTTACAATACAAACAAAAAGTTGAGAGATTTATACCTCATCTAGCATTTGAAGGAGCTTGGATTTTCTTTTCTGCAATTCCAAGAATTCAATAGAATTTAAAGGTATAGTTTTGGAATAACTAGCATTCATATGATCCAAATTATGATCATGATCTTGTGACTGATTAGTTCTTTGAGCTTTTGCCTTAGTTGAATGATCATTTTGCTTTGTACCAAGATTGCAGAACTCATTGAGGAGATCTTGTGTGGGTATTAAATACCTTGAGCTTCTTAAACTGTATTGTCCACTTTGATGTTGAGCACCACCTGAAGCAGTGTTCATAATATTTGCTGATTGATCATCTGCCATCATATGATGATGTTGCTGATCATGCATATACATGGGCTTCCCTAAATACCCCTGGTGAGGATGACCATGGTTATGATGACTTTGTGGTGGTCTTACAAGCTCAAATGATTGTATTCCAATGGTGGAGGGGTGAGTGGAAGAGAGAGAAAGAGAAAGTCCTTGACTTGGCCTTTCATTTGGTTCACAAGGGATTAGTACACATCTTTGGAGAGATGATTGGTCATCAAACTGAGAGAAATCTCCGGTGCCAGGGCCGGCAATCATGACCGGTTTAGAAGAAGATGCAAAGAGATCTGAGTTGTGTTGCTCAAAGTTGAAGAAATCATTAGTGTTTGATGATGAGTTAACATATGGATCAAACCCTTTGGTGGTGGTACTTCCTACCATCATATTCATATTACTTCCTCTTATCATCTTCTCTTCTTCAACCATTTCAAGCTTTCAACTCATCATACCATCATCATCATGATTATGATGATGTTATTATGGTGATAACAATGATGATGATGATGAAACCAACTCAAGAAAGATGCAAAAGATGGAATCTTTTTGTGTCTTTATTGATTACTTCTAGCTTCTTGATGAAACCCTAATATGAGATGAGAGAGGTGGTGGTGATGGTGGTGGTGGAGATGGTGGTGGGAAGGGTGGAGATATGATCAACCCTTTATGTATTAATATAAGTTGGTGTTGTATAAAAAAGCAAAACATGTGATGGAACTTGGAAGAGGGAGAGGGGACCCTAAAAGCCAAAACCTAAAAGGAAGATGAGAGATGGGGGTTAATAGCACGGTGGCATGGTGGTGGTGATAACGGCGGAGGGAGAGTGGCTGTGGGAAGAATGGATAGCCTTTATGTATTTATGAAATTTGGTGGCGTGTGAAAAATAAAGTAGAACATGTGATAAGAGAGTGATGTCATCACACCCAAAACCTAGGAAAAAGGTAAGCTCACAGAGATATACCTATACGTGATTAGATATCCCAAAATAGTGGCAGAGAAAAAGCTCATTTGGGGGTCAATAGTAAATGCTTATTTGTGATTGTGTATGATAGGTTTTACACTCGCTTAAACCCTGATCATAGCATGTTGTAAATGTGTGTATTATGTTGTTACATATATAACTATTTCTTGTTGTAAGATAAGGTGATTTTTTTTTCTTTTATCAATATAATATGTATGATATGATATATAATCAAATAGCTTTTACTATAGTGGTATTAAGATATTAAAAAATGTGTTTTTTTATTACTTATTAGGCTGAAAGTTTTAGTCTCATTATAAATAAAAGGATTTACATTTAGTTAGTACATATGTGAGTTAGCCGTTTAAGAAAACATAATATGATCATAAACAAATCCAAATGGATGCTAAATCATTTATTCGGATCAATTACATGATAGTTGTATACTAAAAAGTGTTATATGAATGATAAACAAAAAATTCTTCCTTGTAATGATAAAAACGTTATCTTGTGTAACAAACGCTAGAAATATGTGTGCTTGTATAATTTTTCAAAACGACTTAAAAAGGGTCCATATAGTCCAAAAGTCTTCATAGATAACACCTATCATCCAAAAAACCATTAAAAAAATCCCACACTCTTTGTAAGAAAAACATTGATAGTTAATTAGGATAACTACAACAATATTAAATCCAACACAATCTCTGATTAGTATCTACTTGTGTCTCATATCTAAGATCTTGTAAAGCAAGTCGACAAGATTAATTATCCATTTGATGAACTTTCAGATGTCAAAAGGCAAAATACACATAAGATTTTGAAAATATATAGTATTTACTAACGAAGTTTTATACAGGCCTGGAGAGGAAAAGATATTAAAAGAATTATTACTAAAAAAGATGTTAACCAAACATCCAAATGTTCGTTAACAACAAAGGTAAAAGTTAGCCAATGTATAAATTCTTAGCATCTTTTTTACGCATCAACTTCCATAATAATCATTAGGATGCTGAATCCTTCAAATACTTTGGTAATTTTTTTAATTTAACTTTTATTCGCAAACCGCACCCCACCTAAGACAAAGACGGGACGACCACCGACACAAAAAGCACGGCTACCAACTACAAACCAAGCATACACAATGGATAGTTACGCCACTCACTCCATACAATATCCGAGAATTTAGATATATACTTAAGCCAAAGAAACTCAAAGATTTCACCGAGCCCAAAATGTCTTCCACTTTGCATCTCTTGTTGAACATCTTTTTCTGTTCTTCGTCTTTCATAAAATCCAACATGTAATTATAATGAGCTCACTTATCACTTGCTTCCTTTTTTTCCCAGTGATCGGACTTCCAGGAGGTCAACGAAAGAAAAAGCAATAATGGTGACTGTTAACACCACGAGCAGAATTTCATCCAAATCTCTGAAGCCGGCCGTAAAAACATGATCTACAGTTTCCACACCATCTTCGCATAAGACACAAAGATCTGAGTCCACATGAATATTCCTTCTCCTAAGGGCCATCAGGGTGGGCAACTTATCCAACCCGCTCTCCAAGTGAAAAAATTGCATATGCTTGGAACCCATTTGCACCATTTCATTATATACTTTTGACTATAGTCGACACCGGTCGCCATAAGCTCCTTGACCGCTCTCACCGAGAAGACTTTGTGATCTTTCCCAACCCATTCCCATGTGTCCCTATTGTTGGAAAAAAGAACCGTCTCTAGCAGTTGAGAACACTCCAGCCACTCCTACCTCTCAACAGCCGAAGAAAGCCCCCTTCTCTATCGCTATATCCACTCGATATTCAAGCCGCAAGATTCAAAACAAACACTCACCCTACAGCCTTTTTCCATCTCCAAACCATCTAGATTTGGCCACCTATCTTTAATGATAGAATTACCTAACCAAAGATCCTTCCAAAATCTAATTTGTTCACCACTGAACCTTGCCCTTAATGTATTAGAGGACCTTCTTTCTTCCACATCCAATCTAGATTCCAGCCTCACTATAGTGTTCCAAACACCCAATATGGCTTTGTTTGAAGGCAAAAACGACCACTCCTTACACTTACCATGACACGCATCCACCACCCTTTTCCATAAACTCTTTTCTTCTATCTTATACCTCCAAACCTGTTTAATTAGTAACACGTTATTGCCGGCTTTTAGCTTACTAATTCCCAAGCTTCCCAATCTTTGATGAAATGGACACCCTATCCCAAGCAACCCAACGGATTTTTTTTTGTTACTCGTACCAGACCATAGAAACCGCTTCATGATAGATTCAAGACCTTCCACAACCGCCACAGAAGCTTTAAAAGAGAGAAGTAGTATATGGTACCCTTATGGGTTTTTGTGATGAATGTTACAGAAGATGGATCATAAGTAAATGTTGATCTTTGTGTTTACATACAGGGTGAATCAGAAGTAAATGTTGTTGATATTTGTATTTGTTAGTCAATGGTTCAAAAGACTAACCTGTATATGTTAATTCAGTGTTGTAGAATTGATTTAGCTACAAATTTAGTAAGTGTTGAATCTTGTGATAATTGAGTTTGTTGTAACATCCGTCAAAAACGGATTTACCAAACCCGCTCCGTTTATCAACCGAACAGTCAGTCAAAAATTTCGTTGCGAATTAAATGCCCAAAATATTTTTAAACGATACGTAATCGATTATTATACGGGAATATATATTTAGTTTTTGAAAAACTGTTGAAAATCGCAAAATAAAAATAAAAGTACTCTGCCGGGTTTCGAACCCGGGTCTGTACCGCCTCAACAAACATACTTATCTCTCAACACACAAACCACTGCGCCACTTGCTTTGTTTGTTAAATAATGAAATCATTTAATTCATAAAGTGACGTTACGAATTCAAAATCGGCGCCCATTAGTTCAGTCGTCGGAATCCCTGAAATCTCGCGAGTTTTTAACACCATTTTCAGTTATAACGTAAATTATTATTAGGACATCGGTTATAACCGATGTTTGAAGTCCGCGACCAAACCATAACCGCCGGAGTTTTTATAACTTACGAATACAGTCGGAAATCAGACCAAATACATCTCGGTTTCTCCCTATAAATTCACCCACAACCCACCGCAAACTTTTTCGCTCAAAACCACACCTTTTCTCGGCGTAATTCCACTCGCCGGAATTAATCTGTTCGTCGCCGGAAAACCGGTTTCCCCATTTCTGAGTCTTACTAAACCTTTTAAACTTATACCGAAGTCACCCATACCTTCTTCAAACCTTCTGGGGACTCGCTGCTGCAAGACACCTGACGCCGGAGCTTATTACTGTCGCCGGAGTTCTGCCGGAAAACAGAGGGTCCAGTCGGTATACCTCTCCGCCCAATTTCTTTTTCTTTTCACATTTATCTCACCGTAATGAACTGAAACACACTAATAAACCGATAAAAACCTTGAACCAGTCAGTCGTCTTTCTCTGGTTATACCTTGATGAAGAAGACGATGTATTCGGTATATTATAAGTATAATTAAAATCAACTTATTAATCGGGTTAGACACACAGTCCAGCGGTGGACTGTGTGCACATATAACGCAAAGGTCACGAGTTCGAATCCGGTTTCACACACGCTGCCTTAATAAAAATCATTTTTTTGTTAAACTGAACCGGAGTCGCCACTGGTATATGTTAAGTATATTAATAACCGGAATAATAACCAAGTTAGACACACAGTCCAGCGGTGGACTGTGTGTTTGTTTATATCACAGGTCACGAGTTCGAGTCCGGTCTTCTGCACCGACTCGGACAATTAACTATTCTTTTTAATAAGGCAGAAAAGGAAATAACTAATTTGTATTTAAGTATAATAAAAATCGAATTATATAACATGTTAAACACACAGTCCAGCGGTGGACTGTGTGTTAGTTTAAGCCACAGGTCCCGGGTTCGAGACCTGTGGAGTGCACGTCCGAATTGATTTAAACTGTTTTTAAAATAAAATGATTTTCGGTTTAAACTAATTAATATATATATACAATTAAAATCAGATATATAACGGGTTAGACACGTAGCTCAGTTGGTAGAGCTGCGTGCACGCGTACGGGAGGTCTCGGGTTCGAGCCTCACTCAGCGCACTTGTATTCCGAATCGAACCGGTCAACGATCAGGTCAACGGTCAACGGTCAGAAAAAAAATAAATTTTTTTATTATTTTTATTTAATTATTTTAATTAAAAATCAATTAAAAATACTTAAAAATAACATTTTTAAGGTTAGAAAATAGCCTCAAACTCACAAAAATACACCCAACAATCCTACTAAAATAGATTAATAGAATCCGTTTACTTACCAAACCATAATGCGATTTATCTAGGTTAAATCTCACTCGTGGTTAAAACCACTTCGCGTGCATTCAACGTCATCAACCGAACGCACCCACTGTGAGTGAATCTTACAACTCCCCCTTTTAATTTACACGTTTTGGGGTGTGTCATGTGTTATGAAAATAAATAACTTATTTATTTAAACTTGTGCCATACCACATCATGACCTAAACTTAGATTGTTTATATTGTTGTGATTACTTATTTCCTTTTGTCAAAATATATGAAACTCATTCATTAGGCCCCTCATTTCCTCGTGAAAGACGAGTTGAGCATCGCGTGCCTCTAAATGTTCCATTATTGTTCATGTGTGTATCATTGAGTCTATATTGTTTGTAGTTGTGTCATTTATGTTATCATGTTCATGCAATTCATTCATTAGGCCCCTCAGTTCCTCGTGAGAGACGAGTTGAGCATCGCGTGCCTCTAAATGTTCCATTATTGTTCATGTGTGTTTCACTTAATATCTTATGATTGTTGATTAAGTTTATATCTATTTTTACTCATGTTTGGTTGTGCACATATTTCATAATCAATTTAAATAAATTTGTTCAAATGTTTTCCATAGGATTCACTCGCCAACATTATGTTGATCCAAAAACCCTTTTACACATGATACAGGTGAACAGGTTGAAGCAAGGAAAACATAGGATATGCCTTAGAAGAGAACAAAGAAGTTTAGATTGTTAGTTAGATCATGTTGTAACATTTATTGTAAAATTCCATTTAATTTGTATTAATGAATATGAAACGCTTAATAAATGTCATGAGCTTTGATGATAACCCAATCATGCCCCGATCACCTTTTCCGCTGCGGGTCGACGTGTGACATTTGTAAGTTGAATGTTGAATGTTTGTTGCTGCAAGCTAATTTAAGTTCGGTGTACAAACTTACTGTAACTTGGGGTGTCGAGTGTTTGGAACTTGTTGTGGTAATTGCAATGTTTATAACTGAAGTTGCAATGTTAATAATTGAACTTGTTTATAATTGTTATTAGTGTTTGGAACTTGTTGTTAGTGTTGAATCTTGGAAGTTGATAGCGTTTAGAACTTGTTGCTAGCCAGTGGCGGATCCAGCCTTGTTTTGTGGGTTCACATGAACCCACTAGGATTGGAAAACAAAATGGAAAAAATAGTGAGAACCTTGTATGATTTTAAAAAAGTTAGTGAGAATCTATCAAAACGAACCCACTGAAAAAAGTTTCGGGATCCCCCACTGTTGCTAGTATTGAATGTTGGAAGGTGATAGTGTTTGGAAATACAGTATTCAAATTTGGAGGGAAAGATGATACCACCAAGCAAAGACGCATGTTGCTATCAGAAGATAACAAGAGCATATTGGTATTTTTCACGTTATTTTTAATAAGTATGTAACATATGTTTATGAATTGCAACCATGGAAATTCAGATGGTACAGAAAAAAAATGTTAGGGGCACAACCTATCATTTCATGTAAACCACAGGGGCATAAAGTATACTTCATTATATTATTTAACAACAAAGCCGCTCCATTCAGTGGAGTGGTAAAGGCAATGAAGATAAGAACTAGACCTCCTTGAGGTCACCAGTTCGAATCCAAGTCACATGGGAGTTTTGTCCAACATGCGTTACACCAGAGAGTTTCAAGTCTTATGGTGGCATAACTAGTATCAAGTGGTATCAGGGGTTATAGTCGCGATTTGGGCCCATTAAGCTGGTGTTATACCCTCTATGGATAAACCCTGTGGGTTCTCGGATCAGGATCGGTCTCGCAAGCCGACATTTGGCCACCCAGTTAAATCTGAAATTTGCCGCTCTAAATAAATTATAATATAACAACAAAACTGACTATTTTAAAGTTAATTTACGAATAAAAAGTGTCTAGATAAGTATCAGTTAAAGTTGATAAAAGCTAGGATGAGTTACAGAAATGGTTCTTAGGTTTGGCTATATGGTCTATCTTTGAAATTAAAATTTAAACAGGTTAGCATGTTCTAGTTATGTGGTTTTTGTTTTATAATACATGAGGCCTAAAAATTAGTTCCTGCTAATCAGTTTGTTTACAAAAAAGATAAAATAGTCATTTTATAAAAACTTTATCAAATGTTTAACAAAATTAGTGTTAGAACTCGAACGTATAACTTAACGAAACCACATAAGGTACTTTAGACAAACAACTTCTTAAATGTGTGATTAGGAACAAATTACATTGACTTTTTATGTAATTAAATAAAAAAACAATAAATAAAATACAGATTTACTAACCATTAATAAAATTATTCATTATCACTGAGCAATAAACGGGTTGCTAAAGTCTACACAGATCGAATATGATATGCTAACAAGTACGGATCATTTCAGTCTTGAACTTTGTCCAAAGTGGCATCACAACAAATGCAAAAGATACATACTAAAACTCAAAATAGAAAAACGAAATGAATATTAAACCTTTTAAATTGACAATGTTTCTATGGACAAAAGAGAGTAACAAGTTAAAAAGACACATACTCTTGAAAGATATAATATAAATAATGCATGACACAGCCCCAAGCTGACATCTGGCATTATTACATGAGCCTGTTGTATTTATAAAGATTTGTGGCCATTTTTGGTGCACAAAATTCGAGAAACATAAGTCAAGCAACAGTTTAAAATCAGTCATTTTGCAGGAGTTTAATGTGATCAATATTCATCATAGTGTGGGGCTTCTATCTTTTTTACTAGAAGAATGAAGGAAAGCAAACAAAGTTTGCATGCCAATGACTATTTAAGAGCCCTATAAACATGTTCTCTTTTAATGGAGGGGAAATATAGAGTAATTTTTTTCAATTAACTACATATATTAATTATAGAAAAATTACATAGCAATGGCAAGTAAACAGACAACAAGCTGCGCCGCACTTCATTTTTGAATAGTAAATCTAATTCTACAAAACAGTGGCGGATCTAGAAAATCATTATAGGGGCAACGTTTCAAAAAAATTCTAAAAGGGTAATGAAATCGAAAAAACGTCTAATTTTTTTTCAAAATTTCCACTACCGCCGGAGCGTTAAGGGGCAACTGGAGTTCCCCTTGTTACAATCTATATCCACCCCTGCTACCGAAAACAAAACTCTGGTTCCTTGCCGTCCAGGAGTTTTTGTACACGACCATCTACCCTCTGTCTAGAAAACCAACAGCTTCAGGAGGAAGAGTACTAAAGGTATCAAAAGCAAATGAATGAATACATGTTGTTATCAGCACAAGCTTTTTCATGCTTAGCAATTTTCTCTGATTTTGCCTTTAATATAACTTTACCACCATCGAAACGATTTCCCTGAGCCCAACAAGGGGGATACTCCTGTAAGATCTACACAAGCATGTTTCCCTTATTGAGATGATTAATGATTATTGAGATGATTAATGATTATGTACATTTTTTTAACTTGCACACTAACATATCTATGATGATGTTAGATATGTCATTCGTAATATATATATAAAAGGTTGATACTTGATTTCGTTGAAGGTCCGTATACTATGATGATGTTAGATATGTCACTCGTAATATATATAAAAGGTTAATACTTGATTTTGTTGAAAGATTGTATAATCAAATCTTATAAATAATAAAACATCGTGCATCTGCTTTTTCTATTACGTTAACCACAATCAAAATGATCTATGTAATTGTTATTTTTATTGGGATCACCTAAATGATTTGTATGGTGTATATAATTCATTAATTGATTTCAAACTTCTTTAGCAAATTTCTTTTTGAGATTGAAAATTTGAGTTGCAATCTTTAGATGGTCATCAATTGGGTTGAGTGGTCCTATATTTCCATTTAATGCCAATTAAGACACCTATTCAAGAACTATCCCATGCCTATCTCATCTAGCAATGGGACCATCATTATTCCACCAATCTTTCTTCACTTTATCTTTTTTTGGTCATCTGTTTAGCTTTGGATTTTTCGTTCATCAATAAAATATTAATTTCTCCGCGCCCTACCCCGTTATTTTGCTTAACGAACGTCTTGCTATGGCGTTTGATGCTTAATATTCGATTCAATTTGCACAAGACTTTTCAAATTTTAATTCCAATGAATGCCTGCCACTCAATACCTTTAGTCATTTGATATGTACAAATGTAGAAACATACACGTGTTACGCAGTGACGGATCCAAGAATTTTTTTCAGTGGGTTCACTGAACCTCAACCATTGAACTACATGACTTAACCACTCCACCATCCATAAATTTGGTTACTGGGTTCATCCCAGCTGTTTTTATATGGGTTCATACCAAATATTTCTACTAAAAATTTGAAACCGAGTGGGTTCGTGCGAACCCGTAGTTCTCACCGTAGATCTGCCCCTGGTGTTATGATACGAGTTCAAATGCATGAGTAAACGGCACCTAGATTATGTGCACTAAGCACTTTATATCATGATAATATGGTTAGGTTGGTTTGTGTATCGACCTCTAAAGAGAAAACTAATCATGACGCCAGATCATAACTTCGATGATGCTATTTGTTACTGTAAGATGAAAAGTGTTATCATGTGACGGTAGTAAGTAAGAAGAAGGTAGAAAAAACATACAACAAAATTGAAAAGTTTTCGGGTTCGGCAGGATGCTAATAAAAATTACAAGGGTAAAATAGTAAAATTTTGGCTTTGCCTTTGATATTTTTAATAGAGTAAATTGCACAAAACATCATTTATGTTTCCTCAAACTTGCAGGTTCCAGTCTTAATGTTTAAAACTTGCCAAAAACAACCTTTACGTTTATTTTTGTTGCCGGTTTAGTCCTTTCTGACTAACCAAGTTAATTATCCTAGTTTAATTCCCTCACATGCCTAACATGTGAGGGTATATTTGTCACTTTAGGTTTGTTTTTTTCTACAAAAACCCTTCTCTTCTCTACTCACACACAAACACACACAGACCATTCATCTCTCTGTCTGCCTTCATCTACCACCACCACCACACACCACCACCACCTCATCTACCACCGTCCACCTGCCACCACCACAACCAATAACCACCGTCAAGCACCACCGCCCCCTGTCTCCTGCCGCGAAGCCAAGCACCACCGCAAACCCTAGCCCCCACTCCAAGAACCCACCCCCGTCGCAACCACCACCACCGCCTTAGTCGTTCCACCACCACCAAGAACATCAAAACTACCACTGCCGTCGTCGTTCGATTTGGGGGTTTTGTTTGAAGATGAAGAACATCAAACCCACCACCGCCGATCTCTCTCTTCTTTCACTCTCTCTCTCTCTCTCTCTCTCTCTCTTCTTTCCCTCTTATGCAGGTCTGTGGAGGTGGTGGCGGAGATGTGGGGGTGGAGGTGGTGGCGGAGATGAAGAACATCAAACCCACCACCGCCGTCGTCGTTCGATTTGGGGGTTTTGTTTGAAGATGAAGAACATCAAACCCACCACCGCCGATCTATCTCTTCTTTCACTCTCTCTCTCTTCTTTCCCTCTTATGCAGGTCTGTGGAGGTGGTGGCGGAGATGTGGGGGTGGAGGTGGTGGAGGTGGTGGCGGAGATGAAGAACATCAAACCCACCACCGCCGTCGTCGTTCGATTCGGGGGTTTTGTTTGAAAATGAAGAACATCAAACCCACCACCGCCATTACACCACCACCATCAAAACCCACCACCGCCGCGTCTCCTGCCGCTCTCTCTCTCTATATATATACGGTCTCTCTCTCTTTCTCACCGATCTCTCTCTTTACGATCTCTCTCTTCTTTCTCTCTCTCTCTACGGTGGTGATGTATCAGGTGGCGGTGGTGGTGGTGGCAGTTGAAGATGATGGTGGCGGAGTTATTTGGGGATTTTGGGGGTTTTGTCGAAGGTGGAGGTGGTGGCAGAAGAGGTGGTGTCGGAGGTGGAGGTGCTGGCAGAGGAGGTGGTATCGGAGGTGGAGGTAGTGGCCTCTAGCCGCTTGTTTTGATGACGACGACAACTAGGGTTCTGATGGTGGCATGTTGGTTGGTGGTTCAGATGGAGATGGGTTTGTCTGGGTTGAAGATGGTGGTCGGTCCGCTTGGCTGTTGGTTCAAATATGGGTTCAATACATTGTAGTCGGAGATTACAGGATAAGTCATCGAAGGAGGTTGTGTACAGGTCGGTGAACAAGGGGTTTTTAGTTTTAATGATGTGTTTTTTGAGGGTTTTATAAGAAGAGGAAACAAAATGACGAATATACCCTCACATGTTAGGCATGTGAGGGAAATAAACTGAGATAATTAACTTGGTTAGTAATAAAGGACTGAACCGGCAACAAAAATAAACGTAAAGATTGTTTTTGACAAGTTTTAAATATTAAGGCTGGAACCTGCAAGTTTGAGAAAACATAAAAAACGTTTTGTGCAATTTACTCTTTTTAATATAGCCCTTGTCTAACAAAATTGTGAAAAGTTACCCAATTGAAAAGGTACTAAGAGGAGACACAAACACAAAGTGATTCCAAGTGTCACGCGCATAACACGTGAGATTGTCCCGCATACAAACTTTATCTTTTTCCCTCAATTCAAAGCAGGTGGTCCAGTTTATGACCCAAAGCTTTCTCCGACGCTTGTCATCTAGAGTCACGTCATCCTTTGTCATCTAACTAAAATTATATGTATTTTTAGTGTAATTATAATTATTTTTTATGTATAACAATATATTTATTTCAGATAGTTAAGGTTAAGTTATTATACAAAGGCTCCTAAAAATAAGAAGCGTACAAAGACACAACAGATCACACAAGATGACAAAATGTCGAGGAAAAAAGATATAATGAGTCGCAAAAAAACACACAATGACGCAAATATAGAAAAGACACAATGATAAATAAAAGACACAATGATACTAAACAAAAAATTTTAAAATCTACAACCTATAAATCCAAAAGTGAAAGTCTAAAATCTCACATCATAGAGTTCGATTAGACGGTTCCAGTACCGCTTGAATGAGGTCATCAGAGTCCGTTTGATACCCTTTATATGACTTCTTATTTTTGAGAGTCTTTGTATTGGATCCTAAACCTACATTGTATATCTATAGTTATAAGATATGTGAATAAGTTTACGCGTAATATCCTAAATTCTTTAATGTATATGCTTCACTCATTTTCTAAGAAAACAAGTAGATAATGGAAAATGGTAAAGTTATTCTATAGAAGCTTATAAAAATAAAAAGTGTGCAAAGATACAATGGATCGCAAAATATAACACAGTGTCGAGGAAAAAAGACACAATGACGCAAATATAGAAAAAACATAATGATAAATAAATATACACAATGATGTAAACTAAAATTCGAAAATCTAAAAGTAAAAACCTAAATCTCATGTCGTAGAATTCGATAGGACGGTTCCAGTGCCGTTTGAATGAGGTCAATCAGAAGTCGTTTGATACCCTTCTTACGACTTCTTTTTTTTAAGAGACTTTGTATTTGATATTAATTGGTATTAAAAATGTAGAAATACGGAAAAAGGTTTAAATGTATGATGATATGTGAAATTAGAGAAGGAACCAAAATGGTTCAACTTGTTTCATGTTTATAAAGGTATAATTTAGTGTCATATGTTATAGATGACTAGATGCATAAATGAATTAAATTGTACTTCCATTAATGAAAGAACTTTAAGGACTTTTATGGAATGAATTCGGGCTTTGCTTTATATAGTTAAATCTATTAATTAACCTTAAAACCTCATTGATAGAGTTTATATAATTTTACTTTTTTATTTTTTTTTGAACGGTAAATTTGGATCACTGATAAAGTTTATTAACTCTACTTTTAACCAATAAGTAATTTTTATATTTTTACATGGGTAAATTCTTATATTTTGTACAAGCAAATTCTCTTTGATTTTTCATGATTAGCTTAATTAAGTTTATAAAAGAACAGTTTATATGTTTAATAAAAGTCCAGAGATTTAATTATATAAAAAAAGCTGAAATACTTAAATGAATTTTGTTAAACTGTCCCAAAAAGTAAAACCCTATTTTTTCATACAAGATCTTTTTCATTGGATTATATATAAAACACACCTTATTAACCATGATATCGGATTTTTATCTACTATCATTTTAAAATCTTAATCTAAAACTTTAATATAATTTATATAATATGAATCGGAGACTAAACCTTGATATACCCCAGAACAATACATTTTTGTTACCGCGAGATATATTGGCAGCCGCGGATCGTTTGATTCGAATAAAATTTGGAATGGGTACACTTGACGATATGAATCATTTGCAAAATAAACGTATTCGTTCTGTAGCAGATCTTTTACAAGAGCAATTTGGATTGGCCTTGGTTCGTTTAGAAAATATGGCTCGAGGAAACATATATGCAGCACTTAAGCATAACTGGACACCAACTCCTCAAAACTTGGTAAATTCAACTCCATTAATAGATACTTATAAAGTTTTTTTTCCGTTTACACCCATTATCTCAAGTTTTGGATCGAACAAATCCATTGACACAAATAGTTCATGGGAGAAAATTGAGTTATTTGGGTCTGGGGGGATTGACTGCGCGAACTGCTACTTTTCCAATACGAGATATTCATCTTAGTTACTATGGGCGTATTTGCCCTGTGTGGGTCCTCGAGGGGCAAAAGTGAAAGTACACTAATTTTAACGTTATTTTGCTAATTTCGTGAAAATAACGTTAAAAAGCGAGGGACGGTTGATCATACATCATGTGATGGCGTTGATAACCGAAAGACAATGGGGTACATGCGCTAATCGGATTTTCTCCCAATTGCTAAGTGTTATGTGTCTTATGTCCAACGCTTGACGTAAAACTACTATCGAACTGGCGTCTCACTGGTAGCAGCCTCTCTATTCCTACAAGGTAGAGTTAAGGTTGTCTACATCTTACCTTCCTCAGCATCTACCTTAACTTTGCTATTGGTGAGACTTACTAATAATAATGAATCTAAAACTTCAATATGTAAATTAATTAATGGGTATGAAACCGAAAGAATAGACAACATTCCTAATAGGATGTTAGTTCAGAAGGTTTGGTCAATGTTTTAAAATGATAATAAAACTCAAGAATTTAAGAACCTTGAGACCACAAAGGAAGGTAGATCCAAAAAAATCATTTTTGGAGTCATACCTACACGTTTTTCATCTGTTCTCTCACACAAACATCGCATACTACAAGAGTTTTTTGTCATTTACACATTGTGTTGTTGAGATTTTATCGTGTGATACGCAAAGTATGCGTTCATATCTAACTATAATCTGTTCAAATACCGTCTCTCATTTCGCTTTATAATTTAACGCGTATACATTAGTTTTGAATTATTAGAAAATAAACATCAAACCGAAACGAAATTTTATTAAGAAGGATTGGTAGGGAGAGGGAAGGAGAGGGGGAATTTGAAGTTTTAACAGTTGATAAATGTGATGATTTGTAGCACAGGAAAGAAGGTAGGGTCCATTGGTCATATATGGACCATCCTACAAGTGTAGTACCTGCTTTATCCCTTTACAACATATGGAGCTGGTGCATTCAGCATTCAATCCCTCTTTTTCTATGCAAATTATATCTTCATTTCAATATAATTAATATAACATTGATAGTAGTTGATATGGGTTTTTAAGGAAATTTGTTTGTGTGATGCCGCAGAAAAAAAACATATATATATATATATTGGGAATATATTCATTTGAGAATAAATTTAATGTGAGAAGAAATGGCATAATGGTAAAACATTAAATAATTTATAACTCCTCCATTAATTATGTTATCTCTCATTAATAAAACAAAAACATTATATCCTACACATTTCAAAATTTATCCTACATATATCTTATACTTGTCGGAATTTACTCTACACACATGTAAAAATACCCTACGAATTTCAAAATTTATCCTACACATACTAAAATTTATCCTACACATGTCGAAAATTGTCCTTCATCATAAATTATTTTATCTTGAAAAATTATATTAAAAAAAACAAGTTACAAGTTTAATTAATTAGCTAATTAATGACAATTATAGATTTACCTATACACCATTTTTCATAATATTAAATACACAATTAAATGGAGTAAATGGAGAATTTTTATTGATGGACTTCAAACGGGGCGTGATGAGGGAAACGTTAACTCGGTAATGGACGTGACTTGGCTAAAAGTAGACGTTGGAGACGATGATCGAGGTAAGCAGTTACATTATTACACACACATTATTTTAAATTTAAAGGCATACAAATACACAATAATCTTTCTAATGTGAACAATAACTATCTCATTTTTCTCCCCAAAAACTATCTAATGCTTTTCAAATGTTTTTATAAAAGATGGAACTCCCACCAAACTATTCATCGGATTTAAACTTGTAAGATGAAAGTTAATCATATATGTAGTTCGAGTGGGGATCAACCTTTAGTCAAACATGTCAAAAGCTCACAACCACTTAAACGACGAACTCCACTCGCACGAGATCATGAAGCTGCTAATAATTGTTTGGTAAACGATTATTTTTCTTTTTCTAAAAATCCGGTGTATGATGTAAACACTTTTACATAATATGATCTTGTAGAACTCTAGGAAAGCAATTTGTCAAGACTATACTACTAAATGCCGAAAAGAAAACGAGTGATTCACAGAATAATACGCAATTCGGAATCACATATTAATCTTCACTCGGACTTGGCAGAACATCTATGGATGAATTGAAAAGATGGGGATGATAACGATTAATATTTTTATTTTTTGTTTTTGTATTTATAAATGTTTTTTTTTCTTTAATTTTTTATAATTGTAATATTTTTGTTTATCTTATTTTATAAATAATTTTAGTATTTTAATGAAAAAGAATATAATTAAGAGATAAGGTGAGGTAGCAATGTGCTTCCCTTAAATCCTTGAGTTGCAAGGTTTAAATCCTACAAGATGTAGGTACAAGAGCATTTAATTGTGGGTTACTTTATTGTTAAAAAAACTTAAGGTAATGATTACGTAATGATTAAAAATGGTTTCGGGTGAAACCATTACACATCTTTTAAGAAAAGTTAGTAAAAATACATATAGATTCTCACAGACAGGGTGAGCATCACATTGATGCCATGGGACAAGTGGAATTCAAAAAGGCAGTCTACGACTTTAAGCTTACATCGAGTTGAGTCAGCAAAGGGGTTAATTGGCGATTGGGCTCCTAAATGGTCAATTTTCTTTTGCATATTTTTAAGGGGCGAGTTTGAAGTTTAAGTCAGATGAGTCGATATGTAATTTGGACAAGGGTCGAGTTGGGTTGGAGACAACTATCATGTCCAATCCTATGGTGTTCATATCAGACTTTCTAACACGTGCCAGAGTTGGTACATGGGGACGTGTGAGTCATGGTTGGAAGACCCTACGTGAGTCATAATTGGGTTGGGATATTTAACTATGTGTTGTATGACTGAGGGTTTGGTGTTTATGAAGTGGGTTTAGGGAAGATGAGGTTTCACATGGGTTGCGTTAATCCGGGTCAAATTATAAAGTAGGCAGCCTGGAGGAGTATGAAATACCGAACCATGTTGGGCATTTGGCTTGTTCTTGGGTTAGCTGCATTGCAGGGTCTAATGAGAGAGTTCATCTAGTTAGAAAATGGGGTTTGGGACCACGAATATGTCTTGTGGGTTTTGTAGGTTTAGCACCAATAAATTAGATGAGGCCTAAACATGTTTAGGTTAGTCCATATTGACTTTTTCTACAACCCTGAGATGTATGGGCCTATGAATTGTGGTGGGTACTAAAATGCGAATGTTTATGGGTCGCCAAGCTATGGTTACTATAAGTGGGCTTCTTTAGATGTAGAAGGCTTTGGAGGCTTTGGTTTTGATCTCATGGAATGGGTATGGTTTGGTTTCTATCAAATTCGATGGGCATGTCTTTGATTGGCGTTTGGATGTAGGTTATTATGTTGCTAGGAAGTGTTCTTTCGTGTGATACTAAGTTCTTGGTGGGAGGATGATGTAGGAGCATATCCAAGTCTTATGAGTCTAAACATCCCTAAAAAATTGAGCCATGGTGGGCTAGTTAAAGGAGTCTATGGACAACAGTTGTGGGTTGAAAGCGGGTCCAAATGGCAAGGGTGATGATTATGGATCGAGGAGTGGATCGGGTTTAAGGGTTGAAGATTTAGTTTTATTTCTTAAATTATTTGCATTATCTTTTCAGTATTTTTGATATTTTGTTTCCTTATGATCCGCCATTATTTAATTAGGGTTTGTTTGGTGTTTAGGCTAGGTTTTATTGATTATGTTAAAGAACATCGATCAAAGCTTTAGGTTTTAAGCTTTTAGCTCAATTTATGTTGATTATCATTCATACGTTCTTCTTGATTACCATTTGCTTGTGCTTCCGTATGCATCAAAGATTCAAGTGTATATTATAATCAAAATTACAAAGGTTTACGCAGCTAATTCAAACATTCTTATGGAAGCTTAGGTGTATTTGTTATAGGCTATAAAACTCAATTCAATAATTGTTGATTATTTTCTTTGTTAGCCAAATTTGTATGTAATTTTATAATGTAATAAATTATTAACGAAGTTTGATGTTAAAATAAAGGAATAAAGCTTGCGTATTTTGACAATGACAATATATTTAATCCTTCATTAATTGGATATCCGAAAGAACTTAATTACAAAAAGACAAGAAAACAGCTTTCATCTATTTTTATAAATAATCTCGTTGGGTTTCTTAACGTATGTTCTTGGTTTTCTTCATAAAAACTTATAATTTAACTAAACTAATAATTAAAAATTAGAATACCAAGCAAAACAAAAACAAACAACCTTTATTCCTTTATTTTAACAAACAAAAAATGTGTGATTATAAACAAACAAACGTTCCCTCAGGTTGGAAACAAAAACCAACCATCAACCACCAATGCGAAAGTATAAAATAACTTACATCTCAATTTTATTTTATAATAACCACAACATTTCATCATTTTACATCAAAAATATGAAAACTACTAATATGTTCAATATTTATTATTTTCACCAATAAGTGTTGTTTATTGAATCATTAATATGGTTAAAGTTATTCTACAAATACTTTTAAAAATATGAAGTGTACAAAGACACAATGGATCGTAAAATATAACACAACGTCGAGCAAAATATAACACAATGTCGAAGAAAAAAGACACAATAAGTCACAAAATGACACAATAAAGATATAATGAGCAAATATAGAAAATACACGATGATAAATAAAAAAACGCAATGATGTAAATAAAAAGTCCAAACTCTACAAACTAAACATCTAAAAACAAAAACCTAAAATCTCGCGTTGTAGAGTTCGATGAGACGATTCCAAAGCCGCTTGAATGAGGTCAATCGAAATTCGTTTGATACCCTTCTAACGATTTTTTATTTTTAGGAAACTTTGTATTTGATCCTAACATTCGTTAAAATAGAGGAATATAATGATTACTGAGTATTTGTATATGTGAAACGACAATTCTACCTTTTGATAAATATAGGTTTCACTAATACTAAAAGATTAAACATACATTTTTGTTGAAATTTGAAATGAATGATTGAAATTTTTTGAAAAGAAAGACATTCACTCTATTACATACTAGGATTTTCATGTGATGGCACTTGATGGTACACTTCCATTTGTTAATAATAGGAACCATCACTTATTATAGACAAAAAAAATTTGTTTTGCTCCATCATGGGTGGTATGGCATCTTGTTTGAAATGCTAGCATCATTTGGTCATCTTTGGGGTCTAAATCACTTTAATTTTTTAAATTATGCTCTATAATATATTAGTAAACATGGGGACATTACAATATAACAAATTAGAAAGATATTTTTTTGGGATATTTATAGTTTTGTCACCATGTGTTTTGTGCCCTTTTGTATTTTATGTTTGACATGACTAATTTCATGAAATGTTTATTTTTTATCGATCGGAAGGGTCTAGCATTACTAATGTTAGAACAAAAGTAATATAATTTTTATTATGCTTTTAGAAAGAAAAAATATTAAAATAATATTAACTATATATAAACAAAATATATCCCTTCTTTTTGTTAGAAGGGTACAATGCAACACGACAATCAACAGGGACATAAAGTGTGACGATCAAATTATTTAAACTTTAAAGCATGCAATTAAGAGTGGTTTCAGTCCCTAAGGTTAATACTCGCTTGCAGGTTCAGTCCCTATTTCAAAAAATTCAACACTCCAGTCCCTAACGTATTCAATTTGATTCAATTAAGGGCCTGGGCAAACTGCCGTTAGTATAACATTACCATTTTTGTTAAAAGACCTTTATGCCCCTGAGGGACTGAAAGTACAACTCGAAAAAGAGGCTCTTCTTTTATAAACGCTGCAACTTTAGAGCAGCCACCATCATTTTCATCTTCAAGATCCTCTTCAATGGCAGGTGCTACGTATAATATGCAATTGATACGAAACCACTTGATCCAATGAGTTCAACTGATTCACTGAAGAGCACGCGAGTGCTGGAAATTTGCTTGTCGGGGAATCAAACATCTGATGATAGTATGAACATAAATCGCGTTTTTATTAATAACAACTTAAACATCCAGGGAATCACGCGGTTGGATATTATATTTATACTTCTGAGAATACTAGGCTAAGTTGTTGTAAAGATCACTGACGGCAAATTGTTGATCTGAAGTTGAAAGTATTAGAAAGTGCAAATTTGATATTGTCATGAAACATGGGAGTGACAAGATCAAACTGCATAATCCAAGGAAGGATTGAAATGTGCAAAGGGGGGCTTTTAGAGGATCATATTTGTTACAAGGGTTTCTAAAATACAAAATTATCATAATGCCTCGTTTTCTAGGTAAAATGACAGAAATGCCAAGTCAACTAAACGGTTGACTGACGGCAGCTTGGCCCAAGCTCTTAATTGAATCAAATTGAATACGTCAGGGACTGGCATGTTGATTTTTTTGAAAGAGAACTGAACCTGCGAGCGGTATTAACCTCAGGGACTTAAACTGTACTTTACTCTAGAGTTAACCCACCAACACCTTTTAACTTCTTTTTTTAGCTTTATAAAATGTTTAAATTATTAATAACCACTCTTATATTTAAAAAAAATAGGGCACACGGGGCCCAAACTTTAAACGGGAACAATTTAATCTATCATTGGAGTTACTAGAACCGCAATCAGGTGGCAGAAAGGTCTTAACAAGCCGGATCAAGTGGTTTGGCCTAGTTGTTAGACTCAAATCCCTTGATCCAAGGCCCCGATTTCGTCAATCAAGATCTTCTCCCAAGTTTTCTAATCTTCTGCATTTTTTGTTATAGTTTAAACGGTGTAAATATTTTATTAGCATAAGGTACGTTTTTATCTAAGGTATGAATTTTAATAATTTCCAATCTAGTAATTTTAAAAATTTTGGCAAACCTGTCAAATTTAGAAAACTTCCCATAAAAGAGCACATATTCTAGTGGTTTGATCATTCAAAAATTTACCCATTTCCTTTGAGAATTATATTCTTTGCTTTTTCACTTCCACTATCAAACAAGGTGGTTCGGTTCAGTTCAGTCACAGTGATTGCGAATGAAGAGTTGCAATGTAAGGTGTCGGCTTGTCTCCAGGACTATACGCAGTTGATTTTGTATTGGTTTGTTTCATGGCCAGTTAACCGTTTAAGTCAAAAGGTGATGATGGTTAAATCATGAGTCGGGTTAGACTGTCGCTAAACAATAATGTTGGTTTAACAATCATAATTCAGTCTTTTGTGACAAGCAAAAATAGTCACTAGTCAGTCTGGTACTCTAGTGACCGAAACATAATTCAATGACACCCAGTAGGTCACTGATTGTATCATTAATTGTTGTGTGAACAAAACTAATATATAGGTTATGTGTTTTATTTGTTGCAACACAAATAACCCTTTTAGTCATAAACTCCTTTTATCTTGTAAGGTTGCTAACCAATTGTTTACACGATTCTTTACTTACTTGAAATCATTCATAACTCAATTGTTCAATCCCTTATCATCACGAAGTACCGTGTTGGTAACGGACTGAGTGTAGTTTAAAAGGGTCAAAATAATTATTAACAATCTTAAAATACATTTATTAGACGTCTCATTATATGGTAAATAAAGATGCGAAATTTACTATTTGAGGAAGGAAAGATCTTGTCTCACTTAACTAGGCTTGAAGTTTAATGTTCAAGTAACCATTTGCCTACTTCACTAACTAATCACCAATATTTACGTGGATAAATATTATATTTTTTCAAAACGGACGGTCAAGTCGGATGAGTGACAGTCAAAACGGGAAACTAATAAATAAGAGCATACTCCTAAATCTCAGTGTTTTATGAATCGTCAATCATTGAGATGACTTGGAAAGATTATGAAAGAAAGATATCCGTGTGTTCATTAAACTACATTAATCATAAATACTCAACAATGTGATCGTTTTAAGGTATAAATTTGACATTCTCACCCTAACAAAATGAAACTTTTTAACGACAAATTTGGATCACTGATGAACCAATAAAGTATCATCGGAAAAAAATAAAGCATGTGACAAATTTGTTTTGAGAAAATGTATCAACGAAAACCTACAACCATTTGATATTTAACCCATGGAAATTCACAAATAGACAAACTTCCCCCTCTCAAAGATTTGGGCCACAAGGCGTTCACATGTCAAATAACGTCCATTTTTCAAGCCCCTTCACATCATGTGGTCTCACACCTCTTTTCGCTCTATCTCTCTGTGTGTATCTATATATAGAGAGTAAGGATAAAGGAGAGAGATATGTGAATATCATCTCGCATGTTATTTGGTATAACTTAATTTCTTGAAGGTCATGTCTATTTACACACTCTCTTTGTCTATTCACACACCCCAGTGTCGAGCTGTGGCCAAGGCGCAACGTTTTGGTCCGGTCAATCAGACAAAGACTTACGGGTGTCTGACAGGACCTGATCAAAACGCCGAGTTTTGGCCGTGTTTTAGTCCTGTCAACCAAAGAAAAGACTGACCGGATGGCAAATATTGACTTTTCATTTCTAAAAATCATATTGTCTGTTTTTGTTGGTTATTGCTGGTCCTCAAATCTATAACTTCTTGTGATTGGTCACTAGTTACATCTAGGCCTTCTTGGGTGGTCATGAAACCAAGTGTATGATGTTCCATTATCATAAGGTTTAGGGTTCCCTCACATATGGACTTCCAAAGCTTCCTTATCATGAAAATCATAACAGTGAACAGTCCTCATCATACTGGTTATGCTTAATGGGCCTACCAGTGTCATAGGGCCTGACAGGCCCACCACGCCTATACTCATTATCAACTACATCACCATCTTTCACACCTTGAAGTCTTAGAGCTAGGAATTTTGGTGCGAGTTGAATTTTGGGTTTTTTTTAAAGTACGATTCAAATAATGAACACCCCTGACTCAAGACATTATAGTCTTTGTTTAGTTTTGTGGTGTTTTGTTTTTTAACGTTTTTGAGCTTGGTCCTTTTTAAAATTGCTATTTCGCCCTCGCAACTACCAATACTTTTACTTTATATATACTAGTCAAATGAAATATATGATTAATCAAATTCATAACTTCGTGTGATTGGTCACTAGTTACCTTACCTCGAAATAGAATTATTATTCTTGCACCATGATAATGAATAGATAAAGCAAAAAACTCAAAAGTAAACAGATAATGAAGAGATAAAGCAAAAAATTCTAAATATAAACAGAAAAAGATATACAACTAAGTTTAACACCTCTAAAATAATTATGGGGGTAAAAAGAACACAATAAAATAGATTTTAACAAGGGCCAAGCGGTCCAGTAATTCTTCAATACAGGTTTCAAAGCCCAAACACTATAGATTATCCAATGGGCCAATACCCATCTAGCCTCCGGGTCATAAACTTTTGTTCTAACTTGTATCACATAACAATTCCTTTATTTGAACTTGATAAATTTTAAATTTTAATATTAAGAACTATGATACGTGTGTATACATTATGGTAGCCCCGTAAGTTTTAGTGTTTATGTAATCTTAATTTATTAAAATGATTTTAAGTCCAAAAAGTTGTAAATAGATCTATAGAATTAGTTATAAAAAAATGATAAACGAATCCAATATACCGTTCAAAATTATCTTGTTGGATCAAAATCTTAAGATTGACGTGATTAATACAAGTATGAAACATGAATACAACTCGTTTAACGACTTTATACCTCATATCTATAACGTTGTTGAATGCATTATGTATCAAAAAGAAGAAATAATAAAGCATAGCCTCCTAATTTCAATTACTTTTAAAAAGTAGAAAATCACATAATGTATTTTTTTCAAAAACATGTCTTATCGTGTCTTAAACATGAAATCATAGTTATTGAACTTCTTATTACTTTTTTAAGAACGATAAAAGTAATAACTTAAAAATGAAAAATGTATACGAGAAGTGTTTATTACATAATTATAAATAAAATAAGTTACGAAGAAAATTGTTTCTAATTCGTTAGATCACTTTGACCACGAAAGGCAAACATGAACGAATAATCGTGATTCGTCTTAGAACCCATATAATTATTTTTAAAATATATATAACATGTCGGGACACCCGCAATGACGTTCCAACAAACAGACCATACGAAATATGGTCTTTGTGGTTTTTGGACCCTCAATAATACAATTTTTTTCCAATTTTAATCATCATCATATATCAAATAAAAAAATTTATTAAAATTAATCTAGTAACATGTGTATTACCTTTCGAACAGCGTGTTTACTAAATATTTTATTATATCTATTGATTGATGTCACATGATAATTTAAAATAACTATCTCGTTTTATTATATCGTTAATAGTTGGGTTTTAGGGAAGTAATCTCTTAAAAATCTTTGGTTGATAATATTATATTGTATAATTTAAGCATGTGTATCTTATTAATTGTATTGGGATTAAAGTTGCTTTCAATTGGCTAAATAACTTTTTTACCACTTAAATTATATCGTACTAAACTAACTAGAAATAAAAATTAAGTTTAGAACTTTTATTTAATGATATACCATTTATACATGTCTGGTCAAACTCTGAAGTCAGCATAGGCCCGGTTAAGACAATATAGTTCTGGCCAGAGTCGAGCAACGGGGCTCTCCAATTTCCAATTTAGGAGTACGGTAGCCTAATACAAGAAAGTCGTCGTTCCAAAAAAGATTATACGTGTCTTATTTTAAATTTAGAACTTTTATTTAATGATATACCATTTATACGTGGCTTTTCTCTAAAGTGAAGAAATATCATAAATAAGACTAGCAAAACATTAAACAAAAATTACTAGTTACAAAAAGAAGTTGGAGAACTACACCACGATGGCCAACACAAAGTACATGTGTTACAAAAAAAAATGCCGGATGGCTACACCACTCTAACTAAGACAATGTAAATCACTTCGATCTATTTTTAATCCAATTAAATGAAAGAAGCATAATTTCATCTACGGTTTTTAATGGCTAACAAGTATCCCCTGAAGAGAAATCATAGTTTAAAAAGGATTACTTAATTAAGTAAAACATAAGTCAAGAATGCTTAATGACCAAAATGTAATCATAGTTTTAAATGATGTCAAATTTGTATAAAAGAAACACCTAGGGAATGAATAAATAGATAGGCGGCGCGAAGCCACAATCAAAAGGAAACGGGTCGGGGGAGGCAGACGTTCGTGTAACAACAAGAAACCGGGTACAAACAGTCGTGTTTTACATGTGAAATGAGAGTTTTAGTGTAGTCATATTTTGTTTTCAATCAAAAGATTTTAGATATAAATTTATTTTGCTTCTTATATTTGGAACAAACTTCATTGTCAAATTGTACACACCACCACAATATTTGAAACAGTTTAGACATACATGTCTTAAACGTGACAAAACATTAGGTAGACTGATATTGTTGCAATTATTGAGGATTGAATGTTATTGTCAATGAATGTTGAAAATAAGTTTGAACACAATATAAACTACAAATACTTGCATACATTATATATACTCTTGTTATTTTAAAAACTTATCATACCCTATACCCATTAAAGACGTAAATATACTTTTATAGTCATCAAAATTATGAAAGAAAATTATGACTTACATCTTTTTACACAATATACCATAATTCTTTAACAAACAATGTTGATCCATTTTGTTGAAAGAAATTAAGGAAGTAAATATTGGATCTTGAAGAAAATTAAAATGGAATACCCATTTTACATTAGAAAGAAATTATTTAAAAAATGTAAGAAAGTAAATAGGGATTTTTTTTTTTAGTTTTTTTATGATTGATTATAAAGGTATGGGAACCATGTACAACCGACAAAATGAATATTTTTATTCCAATAATATAAGTTAACCTATAATAATGATTTTTTTTATAAAAATCAAAATGATTTTCATACATAATTTACAAATCATTTCTTAAACTTTGAATGTTCTAGAAAATTGGGATTTGAAATTCAAACTTTGAAGAGGCTTAGTAGGTGCTTCTCAAATATGATTAGCGTTCATTGTGTTTTCCCCTAACAAAGACAACCATGCCATAATTGAATAAAAGCAAGAAAAAAAAACCATCTCACAATTGGTGTTTGTCACCATTGGTCCATGGGAGGCGTAAGGTAGAGGTGTAAAAAAAACCGGTTTTAAAACTGAAATCGGAAAAAATTGAAACCGGTTTTTTTTAATCGGTTTTTCTATAACCAGTTTTAGAACCGAACCGACGGTTATAGACTGGTTAGTGATCTTTATATTTGAAACCGGTTTTAAAACCGAAACCGGTTATAAATAACCGGTTTAAACCGGAAAAAACCGGTTTTTTTTGGCATAAACCGATTAAAAACCGGTCCTAACCATTTGGGACTGGTTATTGTTTTGAGTTAAAAACCGGTTAGTAACCGGAACCGGTTATTTTTTTGAAGAGAAAAACCAGTTTGGTTAATAACCAAAACCGGTTTTTGAAAAAACCGATTTATACACCTCTAGCGTAAGGTGAGTAGGTTCATAGCCCGCTCACCTATAGGGCCTAAATTTATTTTTTAAAATTATATATATATGCATTTAAAAACAAAACATATAATTAAATTTAAAAGTTAAACACTGTTTGTTTTAAACTTATTAGCTTATTTTATTTAGTTTAGAACCATGTAAACAAATAAACTCAAGTCTCATTTAGTCTAGCTTACTCACAAGCAGGGGCGGACCTACCTATTGGTAGGGGTAGTCTCCGCTACCCCTTGGCGCTCCGATGGTAGTGTAAATTTTTTAAAAATTTGACATTTATTTAATTTCGTTACCCATTTTCTATAAAACTTACCCCTACGAAGATTTTCTGGACCGCCACTGCTCACAAGGCTCATAATTTTTAAGCTTCATTTACATATTTTATATTTTAGAGGTCTGATTTTTCTATACACCCAGTTTCTCTGAATTCTCGTATTTCTAATAATGTTGATTTTTCTTATATTTTTGATAGACTGTTCTTATCAAGTAATCAATTTGATTTGTTATTCTAATATATAAAAACATATTAAATATGTATACTAATCCTACGAATTGTCATATTAGGAAAATGAAATCTCAAAAGAGAACCACCACTTTAGGACGCACTTAGCCACCGTCATGGCCCTCTCTTGGCCATACCTTCACCGGATCACACTTTCTCTCATTTCCATTGGCCCCTACACACATTAGTTTACCATATACAAGATTATATAATTATAAGAGTTAAATATCTGGTTGGTCCCTGTGGTTTGTGAAAATTGCAGATTTGGTCCTAGTGGTTCACTAATTACACACTTGGTCCTGGTGGTTGTAATTTTTGCACTCTGGTGGTCCTTATCGCTAACTGACATTAAATTTTCCAGTTAAATTGTGTGTGAAATGTCTGTTTTACCCCTAAGGTTAAAAAAATAATTTAAATCATCATCATCATCAGCTTCTTCTTCTTTTGTCTCTTAAAAAACCCTACCACCCAAACAAGCAGCACAACCACCACCATATCACCTCTGCCACCATCTCACCTTCACCCCCGAACACCCAACACCACCATCTCACCTCCGCCACTTCTCACCTCCACCCCCAAACACCAAAACACCCACCATGAGGAGTACCAGTAACCTTCACATAATGTTTATCCTCTGCAGACAGATCAAATTAAGCGCTTTCACAATAAGCAACCCGCCCATTAACAAATGAATCCGGTGAACAGATCGCTTGTTTTTCAAACACAAGGAGATCCAAAACCCTAGAAAACACAAATACACAAGAGAGAAGATAGATTACAATGACGGAAGCTGCGTGAGACCGGCAGATAGATAATCCTTAGCTCCGTTATCCGTATTATACAGTTCTGTACGTACATCCATCGTTACAAGCGATTCAGGGTTACAATTAGCGAAAAACAGTGAGTATTCGTTCGGATACGTTACAGGATACGATTTGTTGAACGATGAGTGTGGCGGAGGTGATAGATCTCGAAAAGTGAATAGTAACAAGATGAATTTTGAATCTACAACGCAGAAATTAGGGTTTTGTTGAAGTTCTAGAATAACTTGAATCAGCGATTCTTCTGACAAGAGGAAGAACCCTAGGCGAGCCGGATCCGGTTCGATAAGGTGGAGGTGAGAAATGGCGGAGGTGGGATGGTGGTGTTGGGTGTTCGGGGTGGAGGTGAGATCGTGGCGGAGGTGATATGGTGGTGGTTGTGCTGCTTGTTTGGATGTATGGATTTTTAGGAGACAAGAAGAAGATGAGATGATGATGATGATGATGATGATGATTTAAATTATTTTTTAACCCTAGGGTAAAACAGACATTTTACACACAGTTAACTGAAAAACTTAATGTTAGTTAGTGATAAGGACCACCCGAGTGCAAAAATTACAACCACCGGGACCAAGTGTGTAATTAGTGAACCACTAGGACCAAATCTGTAATTTTCACAAATCACAGGACCAACCAGGTATTTAACTCTAATTATAATTATATTATAAATTATATTTAAAAAAAAATCTTAAGTTAATGTAGCGTCCATGACATCATTTTTTTTCCTTTCTTTTGTTGATTTTTGTCCTTTTATTACTTTGACATCTTAATTTTCAGTTTTTACATTTATACATGCCGTTAACTTTCTAAAAATTTATGAAATGTCAATAGATTATATAATTATACTATAAATTATATTTATTTTTTTAAAAACAACTTGAGTTAATGTAGCGTCCATCACATCAGATTTTTTTTCCTTTTTTTGGTTGATTTTTGTCCTTTTTTTACTTTGACACTTTTTACACTTATACACGCCGTTAACTTTCTAAAAATTTATGCAATGTCAATTTGACCCCCTCGAGTAAGGGCATATCTGCATTGTATATATATTTATCTGTTGGTATAAATTTAAGTTGGTTTACATTTCGACGTAAATTTTGTCGGGTCAAATATAATACGTTTTCCACATATTTTTATGTACGTTTTCAGTTGGTCTACATTTTTTATATAAATGTTGTTTGGAAACGAGTCGGGTAAAATATAATATATTTTCGTTAGACGGTATATAAATTTGAGTTACTTTACATTTTGACGCCGCCGCAACGCGGTACCATCCTTTAACTTAAAAAACACTATTTTCCTACGTTTCGACGTAATTTTTTAGGTGATAACTCATGTCAAATATAAAACATTTCCGTGCTAATTTTTATGTACATTTCCAATTGGTCTACATTTTGACATAAGTTTTGTTCGGAAACGAATGAGGTCAAATATAATGCGTATTTATTAGACAATATATATAGGCGTCACTTTACGTTTCGACGCCGCAACAATACGCGAGAGAAATTTACTAGTTATCTTAATAATACATACTCAATTTTAATATATACATACACATATATATAGAAAAATCAAATTAAAGTATGTATTTTTCATAAGCAATTTCACCATTAAAACTAAAATTAAGATTCAAAACTACAAATTTTTATTTCAAGTTTAAAAATCTATTAATGTAAATAAAAAGATTAAATAACCACAAACATTGTGGTCAAGTTAGGTTACATGTCTTTGTTTTTGGTTTGGATTTTTGTCTTTGTTTTTGGTTTGGATTTTTGTGGGTCACTTCATTCATGCAAGGTATGATTAAAAGTGGAACCAATATAGTCCCAAGTTCCATCTAGTGCACATCGGGGCCGGTGGTATTCATTGCGAGGTAATTGACTGAAGTTTGACTATGGGGTGAATATGTTGTTTTTTTCTTAAGTTTTGACTAGAATAAGATTCAAATATCATTTTCAAACAAATTATATAGAAATGTCAAGGTCGATGCACATGTACAACAATATGTAATACCCTATACGATGTATAAAATGCTATCTCAAATAATTTGTAGTAGATGAAGGCACCAAAGAAGTTGTCAATCTTCTAGGGTCAATCATATTAGGCCAAAGCCTAGGGAGTTCAAAAACTAGGGACCTCCATTTTTTTTAAAAAAACCCTTTTATGTAGTATATGTGTGTTAGTGTATTAGGCCTAAATAAATTAAACAAATTCAACTAAAGAACTAATTTCAGAATAAAAAAACTCAATTCCAACTTCAAGTAATATATTGTTTGATTTTAAATTTAAGCCGCCATAGTTATTCTCACTAATTGTAACGCCACTTGCGCTCATTTTGCTCAATGACGTTGCGAATTGGGAAGAAATTAGCGGCGAAACTAGAGGAAATAAATGATGTTGCAAGGATAATCCATGTCAGTTAACCGATACTTTTTTAGTAATCTATATATATTGTCATTTACTTAGTCATTGTTGCCTTAAATTCCTAATTGATACTTTGAATATTTGAATTTTGATATTGGGCTTGCGATTGAGACTGTGTTTGCGAATTTTCAATTGAGACTTAGAAGGCAGAAAGCAGAACCGATGTTCACTTTGTACCAATTCAAAAGGGCCCGATTTTATAGTTTGTTTAGGGCCTTAAAAAACGTTGAACCGGCATGCAATCTCCCGACATCCCATGTCAACTTATGTTTTTAGACTTTTAGAGGAATAAAAAATAATTAAAATAAAAGAGCTAAGGTGAATTCATCATATGCATCCAACCCCCTCTCCTAAATGTAAAACACATGTTTATTACATAAACATTAAACTATAACACGTTATAGACTTAAAAACAGTCATTTTGTGTATGATATGAGATCGGTTATAAGGTTAGTTGTAACATATAACTTGAACAATACATGGGCACACCAATCAGACATGTCATTTATAAGTGTGTTTAAAGATGAAATCTGCTTCTAATCATATGCATCATTACTTGATCATAATATTATTTTAGAATAATTTGGACATATTTTGAATTAATGTTGATGTATGTTATGTTTTTCTTATTTTATAAATGAAAAAATGAACGCAAAAGGACGAGTATGGACAATGCATACATGAATAATAATGTAGCAGAAATAGTCAAGTTAACTGCAGATTACATGATGTCGAGTCATATCCAGTTTTGGACTAAGTTTATTTTACCCATACACGACACAAGTACTATATTCTCAAGGTACAATGTATCCATGTGCTATCTTTAGTACTGTTTTTATACTTTTATAACATTACTGTTTTTAGTGACGGATCCAGAAACTTCTATTGGTGGGTTTGTTTTGATAGATTTTCTATTTTTTTCAAATCATACAAATTTAAACTAATTTTTTTCATTTTTTCAAACCAAGTGGGTTCATATAAACCCACAAAACAAGGCTGAATCCGCCACTAACTATTTTTATACTTTTACAACAAAATGGTTTCTACCTTGAGTTAAGAGTTTTCTTTAATATTATTGAAGTTACTAAAACTTTTTCTCCAACTACAAAGTGCATTTATATTTTAATATTGTTTCACTATGGTAAGTCTTTTATATTAATATAGTTTCACTTTTGTAATCTTTTATAATTTATTTTAAAATTAAGTGACTTCAATGTCAAATAAATGAAACTTGGTCAGGGATGTCCTATGTTTATTCTTAGGTCAGTGAATATTTTGTGTTTGGTTGGGCAGGTGGGAAACACGCCTGTATAGATTTTACCCGGGTGTCCCTCTTATTGGGCTTAGGGACCGTTTCGTGGCTAGCCAGACTCTGATGAAGGTAGAATCAGAGAAGATCGCTAAGCATAAAAAAGTTTGTGTTGAGAATCAACATGCTTTTATTTCTTTGACTTCGATACTTTCAGGTCTCTTGCCCCTGAAGCTTCCTAGATAGATTGCAGAAGATTGTGCACAACAATTTCTCAATGCCAAAAAACCAAAGTTTGTTTTTGGTAAAACTGGATATTCTATTTAAAAAGGAGTTAGACGCAGCTTGTTGCTCGTTTACCTGTCATTGTTACGTAATTTCTCCCAATTGAAACATCCCAAATGTTGGTTAAAAAAATGGAACTTTGTTCAGTTTATATTTTTCTAAGATTAACATAAACAACAATATAATTAAAGAAAAAAACTAATAAATAGACATTAGTGTAAATTGACATGTGTATTTAGATAATCTTAAAGTTAGTCATTAAAAAAATATATAAAACCGTAACCACCGATTTATTTAAAAGTCCACTTACGAAAACACTAGTTATCACAATACCATAATCATAATCATGTTCATACGATACCACATTAGAAGTAACCTGTACGTAGTATCTACTAAATACAATCATCAACGAATTAATCTTCTTTTCATTTTATTTTTTCGTTTCATACTTAGTGATCAATGTTATGAATCGACCGGTTATACCGATTAAATCGGATACAGGCCCTGTATGGTAAAAGCTAGTAAAATCTGAACACAGTATATCTTATGTACCAGCGGTAAATCCGGTTTTACCGGTTCAAACAGTTAACCGTCACATGATCTTAAAATTCGATTTTCTAAATTTTAATAAATTACGATATTAAAGTAATATTGACTTTCCATATTTCTGGTAATTAACCTAGTGACTTTCATTTCAATATTCCATCATCGTTGAAACTGTTACTCACCTCATCCAATGTAATATTGTTATAAACAATAAAAATGCTCTTAAAATGCTTAATATTTTATAAGAAATAGTTGTTTTTTAGATAAAACCATGATCAGTTACATAAATTCTAATTAAAAACAGATTATTTTTTAAATAAATTTATATTTTCCTAAAACTATAGGGTCACCCAGTCAAACCGCCTGATAGAACTCAATTCAACTGATAGAAATCCATATCAGGCTACTCGGTGTGGTGATAAGCCTCCTTGGAGGATGACCCGCCACGTAAGATAGGTGTGAGGATAAGCCTAAAGGGGATGGACCAAGAGGAAACAGTATGGGGCTAAATATATACATGTATGTATGTATGTATAGATGTGCGTGAGAAGAAGAGCCGCGTCGAGGACGTCTGAATGCTGCCGCGGAAGACGACGCCGGACCCAAAGGAAATGGTATGGGGGGCGTCGCGGGCTAGCCGGGCCTGGACAACCCTCACGCCGAGTAGCCTCAGAACCCGCACTAGTATGATTTAAAAGCCGGTTTTTTAAAGGCTCGATCTATTCACACACCCATACTGCCTATTGGACACCCCTGGGCCCTAGACGCCCCGTAAAGCACTGATTTTGAGAAGTAGTAAGTACCTGGCAGGGCCCATAGATTTTAGTGTTTAGACGGGCCGTCTGGACCTAGACGACCCGTCTAGGATGTTGTGTTTTTTTTTGGAAAATAGTTGTTTTGGTCACTATTTTGGTGTTTAGACAGGCCGTCTGGACCTAGACGACCCGTCTAGTGATGTTGTGCTTTTTTTTGTTGGAAAATGGGTGTTTTGGTGGGGAGATTGAAAAAATATGTTTTGGTGAGGTAAATTGGTTGTTGTTGGAGGTTGATTTTTTTTAGGTGTAATTTTAGGTTTTTAAAAAGTTTTGTTTGTTGTACAAAAATGAGTATGTTTTTCAATCGTTTATATATTTAATTGTTTTTACATTATAATTTTAAAAAAAATATAATACTAAAATTTAATATTGTTTTCAACATTTTAAGATGAATGCAACAAGTGTATGTGGTTTCCGTATTACATTTCAATGTCGATTTAACACAAACAATCATCAAGTAATCGAACAACTGAAAACAAAGTTAAATATAACATATATAACATAAATTTGTACAACCAAAACAATATTTATCTGTACAGCTGAAAAGTATACAAAATGTCTATGCATACGAGTCGGCATCGGAGTCGAGATCGGGATCTGGCATCTGGGGCTGCTGCTGCTGATGTGGTGCTCGAGGTGGTGGGACCCGTCTCTCTCACGTCTATCCTGCATCTCCCGGACCACCCAGCCCATGAGATCCATAAGCCAGTCGACGTCGACTCGTAAGCGTGGGTATGCCGCAACCCCGGGGCATGACCTGGAAGGACGTGCTGCGGAAACTGAGGCGCCCCGTGAGGTGGTGGTGGCGGTGGTGGTGGCGGTGGTGGTTTCGGTCCATCAACATCAACCGGAAGGTCCTGGACTACGCTCCTCATCTGCCGGCGGATGGACTGGAGCGAAGTGATCGGACAGCGGCTTCGGAATCCATGGTTCACCTTCGCGGGTTTTAAACCGCTCGCCTAGCATGCCGAACCTCTTCACCAGCCTCATCCCCCGCAATGTCAAAAACCCATCCGCGTGGACGGTATCGCCGGCTGCAAGTGCGGGTCCGACTCCGGCACAAGACCTAACGACCGGGCGATGACGGTGACGTACGTCCCGCCGTACAAAAAGTCGCGCTCCTGCTGGTTGGTGGGGGGAGGCGAAGTACTGGGCGAGACCGTGCGTAAGTGCGCACGGCCTCCTGTACAAAAGGCAATAGAAAAAAAAACAAGTCGGTGCTCGTTCACCACCCCGGCTTTGTCCGCGAGCGGTAATAGACGTAGCAAGCATCCAATGTAGATACCTGCACATTATGTTAGCGAAAAACGTAAATTAATTCATAGCAACAATAATCAAACAATTAACATAATAAACGTACGTACCTGTACAGCGGTTCGGCAACGTGAGAAATCATCCCCTTCGCCCTGACATGCTCCCAAGTGTCAGGGCCTGCGACGACCTCCCAAAAGCCCAAAAGAGTGGCTTTATCCACCACCACAAGCCCCTCCGTATATACATCAGTGGCAATCTCCTTCTGCAGGTATATGCCGCTATGAACGCAAACTCTGCAAGCGTCATCGATCGCCACACACCGGCCAGCCTAAATGAAACCTCGGCGGAGGGGGAGGACCCTGTGGCTGGGTAGGCGGCAAGTCGACCCGTGGAGGGTGGAACGTGAAGGTGGACAGAAACTCGACGAGCAGCTCCCTGTAAGTCGCCGTGCCGGCCAGGTCAAACAGTCGGTGCCACGGGGAATCAACGGGATTGAAGAATCGAAGTCTGGACGTCTCCCCGATCGCCTCGATCGCGTCCCAGTCGACCACCGAGTGCAATCCGACCTTCATCCGGCGTAGCTTGCCGCAGAATCGGGCGGCCTCGGTGTCGGGCGGGAACTCAAGGTATGGGTGGCCGTGGAGCGGATCCACCGGCCTGTCGGAGCCTGAGTCCTCGTGAATCGCTCTCCAATATCGTCCATAACTAATCTGCGATTGTATAATACAATTTAACACGAATGAAACAATAATTATAAAAAAAATCAAGGTCGTCTACCGGGGTCGTCTAGGTCTAGACGCCCCGTCTTGTTCATCGGAACTCCCAAACAGAATACCCTAACAGCGCATAAACCCAAAATCTTTCAAATTCACAACCAACCTACATTCTAAATACATAACACATTAAAATGTAATGAAGTATAGTTGAAAATACTCACCGGAGAAGCTTGATTTCGCAAAAATACGACTCGAATACGGTAGAATACGGCGGGATACGTATGTGTGTGGGGTTGAGTGTGTTTGTGTTTGTGTCGTCTATCTCTGATCGTCTAGGCGGTCAGACATATACGAGGCCTAGACGGGTCGTCTATGCCTAGACGCCTCGTATGGGATAAACGCGTAATTACCATTTTACCTCTGAACTGCCGCCCGTCTAGGCCTAATTTAAAGAAAATGATAATTAACCAACTGAATGTTTTACAGCTCAGCGTCTAAAAGGTGTCTAAATAGACTAATGGGTGTGTGAATATGTACAACCTTTTTAAAAGACTACTAGTGACACTAACATAAAAAAATATCAACAACTACGTGTAATCAATCTTTTCAGACAACGTGGCAGTGGTCCAATCATAGTACTGAAACAACTTTCCTTTCGCCCCTTCATCTTCACCTTATTCCACTTTCACCCCCTCCTTTTCCATCACCCACTATAAACAACCCTATCACCACCACACATCTCACCTTCACTCTGATTCTTCAACGTCACCGTGTATTAACATTGACCACTTCCAGAAATTTCAACCTCAACTTCCTCATTCAAACACCCCTATAAATCCATACCAGATCTATTAACATTATTACAAACTTATCACAAAAAACATTATGGGGTTTCCTATTGGGTACACCGAGGTTTACCTACCTAGGTTGTTAATCTATGTTCTAACAGCTTTGGGTTTCATTAGAAAACTCATTTCCAACATTTTCCGGTTAGTCGGGTTAGGGGAATTCTTAGAACCCGAGTTTACACCCGGCTCCACCCGAATAGAAATGCCGTCGTTGAATAATCAAGTCCGGTCGGCTTCTGCTTTGGTTATTCGTGAGCTTTTACCGGTGGTGAAGTATTCGGAGCTTGTGGACCCGCCGGAGAGTTGCGCTGTGTGTTTGTATGAGTTTGATGCCGGAGATGAGATCCGGCAGTTGACGAATTGCCGGCATGTGTTTCACCGGAGTTGCGTTGACCGGTGGATGGACCACGATCAGAAAACTTGCCCGCTTTGTCGGTCGCCGTTTATTTCTATTGATTTACAGGATTCGTTTAGTGAGCGGTTGTGGGCGGGTTCCGGGATTGGGGGTTATTACGGCGAGTCGTTGGAGACAGGGGCGGATCTACCTTATTGGTTGGGGTAGCCTCCGCTACCCTTTGGCGTTCCGACGGTAGTGTAAATTTTTGAAAAGTTGACATTTTTTTGATTTGGTTACCCTTTTTCTTAATAAAACGTTACACCTACGGAGATTTTCTGGATCCGCCACTGGTTGGAGATTATCAATTGATGGATTTATGTACAATGCTCTGTCTCCGTGCGACATGGTGACGATACGGTACAGTACGGTACAATGCAGTGTATCTCTTTTTACAACAGGTGAAGGATTCAAATCTTACCAGATAGATTTACAAGTTATAGAATAGATCGGTTGAATTAAAATATTTTGTTTTTAATTATATTTAAGTTAAATTAGTGGGTGGTAGACTGGTGATGGTGTTATATATATATGGTGCATGTGTATATAGGAATGAAAAAAACTCCATTGTTGAAGTTTATAGGAATGTTTCATTTGTTCATTTCGTACCAACTACATATTTTTGTCATATGTATCAGTGAACATGTTTTTTTTCTTTTTTTTTAACTGTTTAAAAATAAGAAAAGTCACATGTGAATTGTGGGCCAAATATTAATAAAAATACCTTGACGTATGTAAGAGAAAATGTTGACGATAAAGTCGGATTAGGTGGATGGATAAACGTGTCACTAGCATTTATGGGCGAAATTTGTGTGTTAGGGGGAGAATTGGTTAATTCAATCTGTTTATATATTTTAATCAAACATATTTTGCTTAATATGTTTATTTCGGTTATAAATAGTAAGATCAATATCATCGCCCTACAAGCAGGGGCGGACCTAGAGTGAGAGAAGGGGTAACCTGCGTTGCTCCTTGACGCTCCGACGATAATGTTTTTAGAAAAAATTAACGTTTTTTCGATTTTGTTACTCTTTTTCATTGAAACGTTACCCCTATGCGGATTTTCTAGATCCGCCACTGCTTACAATGTGTAGTTAACTAGTGAACACTCATCAACACCTTCACGATACCACACCTTTCAACCTTATTAGAAAAGATAAATTTAACCGTTAGTTAACTGTTTGCTTTAGTCGTAACTCGTAAGTGACTCAAGATAATTTTATATTAATTAATCCAACTTTATCTTGTGTGAAACAAAATATTTGCAATTAGTTTAATTTGAGAAAAAAAAGTAATAATAAGCGTTAACGTGTAATATATTATTTACTAAAAATATATAATACAAAATTATAGCATACAAACATATTATTTGAAAATAAATAAATAATGTAAAAATGGGTTTCAATTGTTTCGATTTTTTCCGGATGTTCTTTTTATTAAACTCGTTCATGGTGTCACCCGGTTCAACGATAAGGTTCAAAGTGTTTGACCCAATGTCAAACGTTCAAAGATAAGGTCCCCATGGTTCAAATCCGATAAGGACAATGCCCTCATGTGGGGTTGAGAAGTTTCCAACTTCTATGACTTATATATATATATATATATATAGTTCAAATAAGAAGAGATTTTTTATAAGAATAAAAAAAAAGAAATCTCACCAATAAGAATTTTTTTATTTTACTCCATTTAATTTTTGTATTTAATATTAGTGTAAGGGTCTTAGATAGATCATTAATTGTTAGTCTTCTTTTTTAATAGCCAACTACATTAAATTTGTAACTTATTTTCAAAAAAAAAATATTTTTTCAAAGAAAAAAAATAATAATTTAAAGTGTATGACAAATTACGAGGTGGTATGATAAATTACAAGGTGTGTAAGATGAATTACAAGTTATGTAGGATGAATTACGAGTTATGTAGAATAAATTTCAAAATGTGTATGATGAATTTTGATGTGTGTAGATGATAGTCTTTATGACTAATTAATTAGTTAAATATAATAATAAATGAGATTATAGAAAAACAATTTAATGTTTTACAATTATACCCTTTGTTCTTTTTCTTCCTAATTTAATTTTCTTCTCAAATAAACCTCCCTTATATATATATATATATATATATATATTTCAAAAGAAAGAAAGTTTAATGTATTTTTTTTCTAGATCGAATTCATTTGGTTATATACTTGTATATTCTTCTTGTTTAGACTCGTCGGGTCCAGTTTTGGAGTATTGTTAATGGGCAAGCATCCAAACCATGAAGAGAAGAGAAGTTTTGGAGTTATTATAGTTAATTAATTATTAAGTGTGTAGTACTATAGGTTTTATGGTATAATTCAATCCTTCTCGGCTTAACCTAGATGTTACATCTCTTTCTTTGTTTCCCAATTTACTTCACCTTACCTCAAGAAAATGATTCAATCCCGTTAACTTTATCTAACATTATTCTTCAGTGGTTGGTTTAAAAATAAAAGTAATAATAAATTCAATCTTTTTAACATCTCGTTAACGTATTAACAAATAACTCATTTAACGCTGCTTAACACAAGAAGAGAGTGATTTGTAACGTCGATTAACAACTTAACATGTCATGTCACCCTTAAGGCCCCAGGTGTTAGAGTACACCCCAAGGCTTTATAAAATAAATAACAAAAGATAACGACTTAATATAGAAGGTAACACAAACGGGTTAGTTATGTTCATGGTTGTATAAATCCCGCCTACGCTTCGATTAGTCGTTGATTAATCACTAATCGGAAGTTCACAGAGTAATGGCTGATTAATCGCTAGACGGTTAATGACAGTCCTATTCCGGACAAATTCTAACTAGTTCCGGACAAATTTCGACCAAACCTTATAAATTTCCTCTAATTAATCAAAACAAATGGGTCAATGAAGTGTTAAAACATGTCTACGTAAAAAATACGTATAAAAATGTGTGTGTGTAAAAAACTAAAATTACGTATAAAAATCTCAATCCGATTAACTAGTCAATACCTCACTGACCGATTAACGTATACCAATTCTTACAACAATGGTTATGTGTGAGCACAAACATGAAATGTCAAATGTTACCATTTAATCTACCAATTTAGCAAAATAATAATGATGACTTAAAATTGTTACCATTCAATTTATCAGTCTACTAATAGGGTGGTAGTTTATTGTAGGCAAAAATTTTAAACAACTAAATTTGAAAGAAATAGATATTAGCTTCAAATCCTATAGATTAAAACAAATTCGTCATAAAAAAACCTACCAATCTAGCAACCTGGTTTTTAGTAACTACTAACAATAAAAGAATAAATAATTATGGGAGAAAAATGAAAAAAAAAAAAAGCGATAAGGGTGTTGGCCAAACCATCCATTGTCGGTGACATTTCTCTAGCTAGCCCATCAATGTCGTTCCATTGTTGGTGACACCTCTCAACCTAGCCCACCATTGTCATTCTCACTAAAAAAGAGTTTTTATTTAAAAGAATCTATATTTCTAAATGTGAAAATAAGATTATAAGACTGACTACGTGTCCTTGGTTAATTAAATAGTGAAAGTTATTGTTGCGTTATTGTTATATAGACCATAGAGCTTTAATAAATATGTATTTATAAGGGTGTAATGGTTAACTAGTAAATTAAAAAAATGAATATGTGTGTGCATATGATTGGTGGAAGATGATGGACCGTCTTTCTAAACCAATTACGCTCGTTAAAGAGGCAACGCCTCCACTCATGGTGTCCCCCGTTGCCAAGGCTACAATGGTGTTTAACTAAAAAAGATGGTGACTTGGCATGGGCTTAACGCCGGTACGTAAAATTGTCTGTAATTATACTAGAAGTTAGTTACCTAATGACTAGTCACCTAACTAATTAAGTGCAACTAATTCATCTAACTTTTTATTATGATGTTCTCCCTCACACTAAGCATCGATCGTGACATTAGCTTGAAACAAATAATAATAATAGTTGTATGATTTCAGATATTGTAATCATGGCATACATAGAGTTTTAATTTATAATACAATTTTATATTTTATATAACCAAATGTTTATAGAACCAACGTCCTAAAAAACTAGGTTATGACATGATGTAATAAACTAAAAAATTATTAAATATATGCAAAATGCACGAAGCAAATCGTTGTTAAAAATCCATAACACTATAGCCTAATGGTATTTTAGGAGTGGAATAAGACTTAAAGACCATTAGGTCTTAAGTTTGATTTCCACAAGGGGATTTTCTTAAATTTATTGGGTTCTTTTTAAATTTGTATATAAACATTATTGCCTAGTGGTGATATAGATGATCGAGTGGTTCCACTGATGACACGATGATACTCCACTAGTCCGTTATCGTTGTTAGAAAATAAACCTATATAGACAAAAATAATATCGGCGAATACAACCAGTCGTTGCTCACCGATCAACGCAAATAAAACAAACCAAAAATTAACTTTTTAATTGTTTGTCTATGATATGCCGGTTATCACCGACGAAATACTGTGAGAGCAGACACTTAATTAATTTATTTTGTTTTACAATAAGGGCATTTTGGTCATGTCACACCCACTTAACATCAAAAACTAACCTCCATCCGTTCAGGGATTATTCGAGAACTAATTTACCAAACTTAGGGACTATAGTGTAATTTTGAAAATGAATAAACTAAAGGTGAAATCGATACAAGCCACAGGGACTATCCGGGCACTTTTCTCTTTAACTAACCTTAGGTAAACATTTCGATGTTGATCCAATGCCCATACTCCCTCCTTTTTAACTTAATTTTTTTTTTGTATATATAAATAAAGTTTTATACATTAATCATACGCGAGAGACAATAACAATCTATACAAACTGTATGTGGGGTTGCATGTTGCTAATGTGCACCGTTGCATATTTGTATGACCCATCACCATCTTCGTCCTTTTATTTACTAACAAAATAAAAATAACATGAAACAAATCACAAAATGTTTTTAAAAAACCATTCCGTATAACCCTATTAGTCTATTAGGATTTTGAGTTATTTTTTAAGATATTATAGCTTTAGTCATTTTGCTAGAAGATGCAAACCCTTGAGTCAGTTTGTATATATTTAATTAATAATGAGATATAATTAATCTATTATTCAATCAGATCGTTTTTAATCAGTAAACCTATAATATAAATGGTTAATGAGTTGGTGGTGGAGTAGTAAGGGAGAGATCTGGTATTTGAAGGGACTCAGATTCGAGCCCTGCTCTCACCATTTTGTTTCCGCATCACATGGTGATGATGGAAGAGGCGAGTAGGTGGCGATCGCTAGTTCGATCCTTGAACTGAGCGGGTTTTACCTCACCGCACTGTCGTGCCTTCTGTCGAACGTTCACAGGCTTTGGCCCTAGGTGAGGGTTACCCAGTTCGAAGGTGAGTGTATCCCAATTTGATGAATATCGTCAGTATCCCATTTGAAAGATTCGTTATCCGTTAAAAGATAATAAATAATGGGTAAAAGTTAAAGGATATGTATTAAATTTATGAAAATGTTAAAGAAAATAATGAGTAAAAGTTAAAGGATACATACTAATTTTATGAAAATGTTAAAAGGAAGAAGCAAGAGGACAGCATCCAATCTGGAAAGCCCATAGAATCATCAGATTAACGTGTGTTTGTCTACTATGATACTAGTCAACTTTCAACAACCTTATTCCTTTTTTTTAACCTTTTTTTAGTTATATGAAACGTTATCTAACCAAAACGGTTATCCAAACCAGCAGTCTGCTAATTAGAACGGTCGATCTATTTAAAAGAAAAACTGAATAACATAACTAATAATTTATAAAAAATAATAATCTTATATATACATGCATATATGTGTAAAGAAACGAGTCGGCTCGACGAGCCATAAGCTGCCACGAGCTTTTTATGAGCCGAGCTTAAGCTCGACTTTTCAGCTCGATAAAATAAACAAGCCGGGTTGACTTGGCTCGCCTTGCCTCGGCTTATTTATGTAAAGCTCCGCATTTTTGTACTTTCCTTATTTAAAAGTGTAATGTATTTCTATTTTTGGAAACCCTTGTAATCGTATTCGTATATTTTATTTCAATCCTTGTAATCCGAAATTCTGATAATAATGGAACTTTATTCAATAAATGTACATCTTTTACACATATGATTCATACTTTATAATCTTTGATACGTGACTTCATGCAAGAAACTCATACTTGGAATACTCGAATGCCCAATTTTGTGTGCAATTATACTTATACATCATTCTCTTATGCTTAAAATACTTAAAACCGACTAAAACACATAAATCAGCCTCAAACTAACCCCTTTGTGCGAGTTGAACCCGCTTCGCACGAAGTGTGCACTCTTTGTACGAAGTGGTGCCGGCAACAACTTTTCCTATAAATATAGACGCACTTCTAACTTTTCGTACACTCTCACTCTCAAATTTCTTGATTTTCGGCAGAATTATCTTAGATTCTTTTAAGTGGAGTTTAACTCACTAAAAATTGCAATTTCATAACTTTTCTTTTGCTTTTACTTCTTTTTCTTTTGTACTAAGTGTTGTAAGCTATCCTAGTTCATTATCCTCATTGGATTGAATTCGTGTTCTAGCTAGTGAGAACGTTGGGATCTTTGGCTACCCGAATTAAGTTCCACACCTCACTTGAACATTTTTGCTTTTTACTTTCTGTACATTCATGAGCAACCGGGCTATTACAACCTTGTGCTTTGGTGAATCATATAACGAGATTTGACATCTCCATGCTTGACATCTATGACCAACTTGAATATCTATATACTTAAACTATATATAATTTTCGTATTTTCTTAATAGACTAGTCGGAACAAAATCTTAATCGTTTTCTGATTAAGTATTACGGTCCTAGACTGTTCCGTCTCATTGCCAATACCCTGTTCAAGAAAATCAGTGTCGAAACGGGTGCAAAATGAGTTAAAACGTTATAGAAGACCCTTCGCACGAAGTGGTCACTTCATACGAAGTGGCATTTTTTCGTATTTATTTTTATGTGTAATGCCTTCCAATTCGAATCCGAATCCGAATCCAACTCAGAACACTCACACAATTCTGTTCTCTCGTGTAGGGTAACCTCGATGTCCTACCCTCCACTCAACAGTTCGCTGCTTACTAAGGAAGCTTTGCAAAACCGTGAGTATACTCGACCCCGTTTTACCTTTTATCATTTTTTAGTGCAATTCATGTACTTTATCAATTCACACAAACATGCTATACTTAAATCACGAAACAATCCTTAACCTATGCTCTATGTGCTATACTTGAATTCACACATGCTTATACTCGAATTGCTCATACTTAGTCATTAACTTCGATCAAGCCTCTCTTAACATGTATAGCGCTATAGGAGTAACGAACCGTCCGTAAACTTGAGGTCATGTTAAGTTAAACACATACAGTCTTTTCATTGCTATGATTAGATTACGCTAGCGGAAAACTTTGGATTGACTAGTATATTCGCATGCTCGTATATTACATGCTAGCCTCGAGAATAGACATTGATGCATAAGGATTCGTTCAACTTTATACTATGTTATTTATTTAAAATTGTATGCTCGTCAATGCCTTGTGTGTTGAACTATACTTTAACATGTATTGGAGGTTAATTGATGATGAGACACATAGAATCAAGTAGGACGATTTAGATACTCACCTAGAATGTATTAGAAAGTTGTTGTATTTGTATTTTGTTTTTCATAATGTTGTATTTCAAATTTGAAACTATGTACTTGCTATTCAATCAATGAAATGAAATCTTGTTATTTAAATTACTTGTCATATTTTAGCGTTATGAAGTCTCAAACAATCTCGTTTGTCCCCGCCCCGATGTTTCCGCCATCGGTTGGGGTGTGACAGTTTACAACTCTAAGAATTACTAAGATAGTAGCCTTAACACTTGACCAATTAATTATACGATTATGACACACATTGTAGTGCTCGCTCGATCCCATGCGCCAATAAGTTAACTAAGTTGTAACATCCGTCAAAAACGGATTTACCAAACCCGCTCCGTTTATCAACCGAACAGTCAGTCAAAAATTTCGTTGCGAATTAAATGCCCAAAATATTTTTAAACGATATGTAATCGATTATTATACGGGAATATATAATAGTTTTTGAAAAACTGTTAAAAATCGCAAAATAAAAATAAATTGTTCCTGCCGGGTTTCGAACCCGGGTCAGTACCGAACCAGCCAACAGACTTAACTCACACACACAAACCACTGCGCCATTTGTTTTGTTTGTTAAATATTGAATCATTTAATTGATATCATGACGTTACGAATTCAAAACCGGCGCCCAAAAGTTCAGTCGTCGGAATCCCGGTAATCTCGCGAGCTTTTAACAACATTTTCAGTTATAACGTAAACTATTATTAGGACATCGGTTATAACCGACGTTTGAGTCCGCGACACTTTCTATAACCGCCGGAGTTTTTATAACTTATGAATCCAGTCGGAAATCAGACCAAGTTCTTCGACGATTTGCCCTATAAATTCACCCACAACCCACTGCAAACCTTTTCGCTCAAAACCACACATTTTCTCGGCGTAATTCCACTCGCCGGAATCTTTCTGTTTGTCGCCGGAAAACCGGTTTCTCCATTTCCGAGCCCTATTGAACCTTCTAAGCTTATACCGAAGTCACCCACACCCTTTGTAAGCTTTCTGAAGTTTCTCCGCTGCAAGACACTCGTCGCCGGAGCCTATTGCTGTCGCCGGAGTTCTGCCGGAAAACAGAGGGTCCAGTCGGTATACCTCTTCGCCTAATATCTTTATCTTTTCACTCATATATCATCTATAATTACCTAAAAAACTAAAGAAACCGATTAAGACTTTGAACCAGTCGGATTTTCCGATTCTGGTCAAAATCGGACGGAGAAGACGATTACCGCTATAACATATAAGTATAATATAAATCAAGAAATTACTCGGGTTAGACACACAGTCCAGCGGTGGACTGTGTGCACGTTAAACATACAAACGTCTCGAGTTCGAATCCTGCTTCACACACGTCGCCTTAATAAAAATGATTTTTTTTTTATTAACCGAACCGGAGTCATACTGGTATATGTTAAGTATATTAATAACCGAAATAATAACCAAGTTAGACACACAGTCCAGCGGTGGACTGTGTGTATGTTTATATCACAGGTCACGAGTTCGAGTCCGGTCTTCTGCACCGACTCGGACAATTAGCTATTCTTTTTAAATAAGGCAGAAAAGGAAATAACTAATTTGTATTTAAGTATAATAAAAATCGGATTATATAACATGTTAAACACACAGTCCAGCGGTGGACTGTGTGTTAGTTTAAGCCACAGGTCCCGGGTTCGAGACCTGTGGAGCGCACCGTCCAAGTTGATTTAAACTGTTTTTAAAATAAAATGATTTTCGGTTTAAACTAATTAATATATATATATAATTAAAATCAGATATATAACGGGTTAGACACGTAGCTCAGTTGGTAGAGCTGCGTGCACGCGTACGGGAGGTCTCGGGTTCGAGCCTCACTCAGCGTACTTGTATTCCGAATCGAACCGGTCAACGGTCAGGTCAACGGTCAGTCAACGGTCAACGGTCAGAGAAAAAAATCAAATATTTTTATTATTTTTATTTAATTATTTTAATTAAAAATCAATTAAAAATACTTAAAAATAACATTTTTAAGGTTAGAAAATAGCCTTAAACCCACAAAAATGCACCCAACAATCCTACTGAAATAGATTAATAAAATCCGTTTACTTACCAAACCATAATGCGATTTATCTAGGTTAAATCTCACTCGTGGTTAAAACCACTTCGCGTGCATTCAACATCATCAACCGAACGCATCCACTGTGAGTGAATCTTACAACTCCCCCTTTTAAATTACACGTTTTGGGGTGTGTCATGTGTTATGAAAATAATTAACTTATTTATTTAAACTTGTGCCATACCACATCATGACCTAAACTTAGATTGTTTATATTGTTGTGATTACTTATTTCCTTTTGTTAAATTATATGAAACTCATTCATTAAGCCCATCAGTTCCTCGTGGAAGACGAGTTGAACAACGCGTGCCACAAATCAAATTCATTATTGTTTATGTGTATATCATTGAGTTTATATTGTTTGTAGTTGTGTCATTCATATTATCATGGTTATGCAATTCATTCATTAGGCCCCTCAGTTCCTCGTGAGAGACGAGTTGAGCATCGCGTGCCTCTAAATGTTCCATTATTGTTCATGTGTGTTTCACTTAATATCTTATGATTGTTGATTAAGTTTACATCTATTTTTACTCATGTTTGGTTGTGCACATATTTCATAATCCATTTAAATAAATTTGTTCAAATGTTTTCCATAGGATTCACTCGCCAACATTATGTTGATCCAAAAACCCTTTTACACATGATACAGGTGAACAGGTTGAAGCAAGGAAAACATAGGATATGCCTTAGAAGAGAACAAAGAAGTTTAGATTGTTAGTTAGAACATGATGTAACATTTATTGTAAATTTCAATTTAATTTGTATTAAAGAATATGAAACGCATAATAAATGTCATGAGCTTTGATGATAACCCAATCATGCCCCGATCACCTTTCCGCTGCGGGTCGGGGTGTGACAGATTGGTATCAGAGCCATGACTATAGGGATATAGGATAGGTTATTAGACCCTTAGAGCCTATACTATAGTCTGCCTAAATTTTAATTGATTAGGTGGTTACATACAAACTTGTGATATTTATTTGTTTCATATTTGTTTACATTTACAGTCAAACATACATGCTTATATACATATTCATTATACATATATACATATTCATTATACATATATCGATGTTCATGTATTCAATTTATTTTCATACTCTCATTATCCAAAGATTTTGTGCAATTTTCAAATCTCATCAAAGTAAGTTCTGCGACGGGCATGTAATAACTGGAAGGGTACAAGTACCGGTAGTCGGAACGTCCTGTCTAGGCTGGCATTCGTATAAATCCAATATAACGGACCAGTTTGCCTACCTGGGGACCAACGATGAGAGTACGAAGGACCTATTAGGCCAAAGCATGCCACACCAAACGTCGTTCGAACTAACCCTACTTTGAGTTGTCACTGTGTCTACACCTGGACACATTCCGAATATCACACGTTGTATACATATTTCTCGATTTTCTCCGGGTTTTTGTGTACGCAACCTGGCAAACCCGTGCGAACCATATGAAAAACCGGTATTCATGGGGGGCCACATGATTACACAGGTAAAGTATGGCGGCATGTAGGGCCTAACAGCGAGCAAAGCCCAAGACATCCTATGGATGTAGTATTTTTCTATAATTATTTTATGAATGTTCATTCCTAATGCGACCCATGATCCCAAATCGTTCAACATATGGCTGCCGTAATACCCAACATTGTAATCCAAATTCAACAAGCACTTACCGCTAATCCTGTCAATCAAGCAAACCAAAACATTATCAACTCTCCCCCAAATACCACTAAATGTACCTACAAGCACTTCAAATCATGCGACCCTCCGAAATACAAAGGGACTGAAGGCGTCACCGCTCTCCTCCATTAGTTTGAAGAAATGGAGAATACTTTTCTAAATTGCGATTGCCCTGATGATCGCAAAGTGCGTTATGCTACCGGTCGATTATATGGGATAGCACTTACTTAGTGGAATACAGAGAAGGCCAAACGAGGTGTTGAAGATGCTATGACCTTAACTTGGAACGAATTGAAGGAAATCATGACCAGACGATTTTGCCCAAGGAGCGAAATCAAGAAATTAGAAGATGAATTCTATTCGTTAAAGCAAATGGAAGGAGACCACATCACATACAACAAAAGGTTCCTCGAATTACATCAAATGGTTCCCAACATGTTCACTCCCCTCTACCGTTTGATCGAGCACTACATTCGTGGTCTTCCGTCAAAGATTCAAGACCCTGTAATAAGTACCAAGCCTGCAACTTTGGAAGCAGCAATGGAGCTAGCAACAGAGCTCACCGAGAACCGAATCCGAAACAAAGACTTCAAGGAGGAGAAGAAGAAGGATAAATAATCGACTGAAATTTCCGACTCCACTCAAACCGAATCCCCTTCTCAACCCAATCCTAAGAGAAGAAGAGTCGGGCGACTTTTCGCTGCTACTCAACGAAATCAACCAGTTTTACGCGCCATACCCATCCGAGCTATCCCAATCACCCAAGAGGCACCCAACTCAGCTTACCCAAATAAGAAACCATATCTTGGACCTCACCTCGATGCAACAACTGTTTTTATCACCATCCCCCTTACCTTACCTTGCCGGCTATGTACAACTTGTGGACGCTATGGTCATTTGAGCAATGTTTGTCGCACCTTTCAAGACCAAACCTTTTCCCCTATTCAAAACATGGCCCAAACCTATCAACAACCCCAATACCCCATGTTCCCATATGCTCGAGTTTGTTTCAATTGTGGCGACCCTACCCACTTTAGAAACACATGCCCTCAATTGGTTAACGTCATCAACACTCAAGCCCAATCAAACCCAGTCAACCAAGTAAACCAAGAAAACCCAACCACTAGGCCACCAGCAAGAGGAAGAGTCTTCAATATCAACGCCAATCCTGTCGAAGATAATGACGGCCCAAACGAAGATACCCAACTAGTCCTCTTCGTCGAAGATCCAGATTCAACTCCTATCGTTTAGTTTTAGGTTTTTCTTTATCACATCAAACCAATCATAACTTAAGGATAAAGCCAATGAAACTTTGACAAGAGTACGGTGGATACGCCGCTGGTACTTCCTATATATAAGTATTCTTGTCAAAGGATCAGAAGCATTATCTGGCGGTTATGAGAGGTTCCATGTGTAGACTGTTAGAGAAATTATTGCATATTATATATTATATATTGTTTTCAATATATGCTTTTGCCGAGGCCGCAGCTCCCCATCCATCGAGGTTGAGCCTGATCCCCATTTTATTATGCGGTTGATCTTGGCGTGCCCGCACGATCGGCTCCGTTTGATTGAACCTTGATCGGTCATTTCATTTTACATTTCAATACATGCAATACGCTCGGCTTCGTTTGATTGAGCCTTGAGCGCACAGTTCAATTTACATTTCCAGTTCATGCAATACGTTCGGCTCCGTTTGATTGAGCCTTTAGCGCACATACAATTTCATTATCAGTATCTTGTGGTTGTGGTGTTTGTAGTAGAGTCGCATCAAACTAACCATAACTTGCGGATAAAGTCAATGAAAATTTGACAAGGATATGGTGGATATGCCGCTGGTACTTCCTATATATAAGTATTCTTGTCAAATGATCGGAGGCATTATCAGGCGGTTATGAGAGGTTCCATGCATAGGCTGATTGTGTGATGGTTGTTTAGATTAAGTTGTTCAATTTCAGTACATTCAATACGTTCGGCTCCGTTTGATTGAGCCTTGAGCGCACATACAATTTCATTTTCTGTACATTCAATACGTTCGGCTCCTTTTGATTGAGCCTTGAGCGCACAGACAATTTCATTATCAGTATCTTGTGGTTGTTGTGTTTGTTGTAGAGTCGCATAGAACTAATCATAACTTGCGGATAAAGTCAATGAGAATTTGACAAGAATACGGTGGATACGCCGCTGGTACTTCCTATATATAAGTATTCTTGTCAAATGATCGGAGGCATTATCAGGCGGTTATGAGAGGTTCCATGCATAGGCTGTTTGTGTGGTTAAGTTATTCATTTTCAGTACATGCAATACGCTCGGCTCCGTTTGATTGAGCCTTGAGCACACAGACAGTTTCAATTTCAGTACATTCAATACGTTCGGCTCCGTTTGATTGAGCCTTGAGCGCACAGACATTTCATTTTCAGTACATGCAATACGATCGGCTCCGTTCGATTGAGCCTTGATCGCACAGATATATTTCATTTCAGTATTTTTATGTCTGTTGTATTGGTTGTAGAGTTATAGGACTAATCATAATTCACTGATAAAACCAATGAAAATTTGACAAGAATATGGTGGATACGCCGCTGGTACTTCCTATATATAAGTATTCTTGTCAAAGGATCAGAGGCATTATCGGACGGTTATGAGAAGTTCTATGTATGATTTATTAGTTTCTTGGTAACCAATCATAACTTGTGGATAAAACTAATGAAAATTTGGCAAGGATATGGTGAATACGCCGCTGGTACTTCCTATATATAAGTATTCTTGCCAAAGGATCAGAGGCATTATCAGGCGGTTATGAGAAGTTCCATGTAGGATTTAGTATTGCCTTGGTTGGAATTTGTGTTACATTTATATCATCATGCTATGTAAAGAGATTGGATTGTGTTCCATTTCTACATAAACTAACCTCTCCATCATAACAAACGAGAGAGGAACTTCCACCATTCAAACATATATGCTATCAGAATGTGGATTCAAATATTTGCTGTTGTGTTTATTCATGTTTAAATATTAGCTGTTGTGTTTATTTATGTTCAAATATCAGCTGTTGTGTTTTTTATTTATGTTCCATGTAGGTTGTAGTGTTAGAAGTTTTGCCTTAGGATATAACCATACTTTCCCAAACGTATCTAAACTCTTATGCATGATATCATTTTTAGCAAATCATTTCTGCTTATCAATACTTATACAGTAGGCAACAAAAAGCGATTCCTGAATAGGGTACTTAACCCTTACAAGGAACGTTACCGCCTCGAACAAAAAACTTAAACCCTTATTTTTCTAAGCATATAACTGTCAAACTAAACATCATCATCCTTTTAGTCAAAATATATCATTATTTAAATTTCGGGACGAAATTTCTAAAAATCAGGGGATACTGTAACATCCGTCAAAAACGGATTTACCAAACCCGCTCCGTTTATCAACCGAACAGTCAGTCAAAAATTTCGTTGCGAATTAAATGCCCAAAATATTTTTAAACGATACGTAATCGATTATTATACGGGAATATATAATTAGTTTTTGAAAAAACTGTTAAAAATCGCAAAATAAAAATAAATTGTTCCTGCCGGGTTTCGAACCCGGGTCAGTACCGAACCAGCCAACAGACTTAACTCACACACACAAACCACTGCGCCATTTGTTTTGTTTGTTAAATATTGAATCATTTAATTGATATCATGACGTTACGAATTCAAAACCGGCGCCCAAAAGTTCAGTCGTCGGAATCCCGGTAATCTCGCGAGCTTTTAACAACATTTTCAGTTATAACGTAAACTATTATTTAGACATCGGTTATAACCGACGTTTGAGTCCGCGACACTTTCTATAACCGCCGGAGTTTTTATAACTTATGAATCCAGTCGGAAATCAGACCAAGTTCTTCGACGATTTGCCCTATAAATTCACCCACAACCCACTGCAAACCTTTTCGCTCAAAACCACACCTTTTCTCGGCGTAATTCCACTCGCCGGAATCTTTCTGTTTGTCGCCGGAAAACCGGTTTCTCCATTTCCGAGCCCTATTGAACCTTCTAAGCTTATACCGAAGTCACCCACACCCTTTGTAAGCTTTCTGAAGTTTCTCCGCTGCAAGACACTCGTCGCCGGAGCCTATTGCTGTCGCCGGAGTTCTGCCGGAAAACAGAGGGTCCAGTCGGTATACCTCTTCGCCTAATATCTTTATCTTTTCACTCATATATCATCTATAATTACCTAAAAAACTAAAGAAACCGATTAAGACTTTGAACCAGTCGGATTTTCCGATTCTGGTCAAAATCGGACGGAGAAGACGATGACCGCTATAACATATAAGTATAATATAAATCAAGAAATTACTCGGGTTAGACACACAGTCCAGCGGTGGACTGTGTGCACGTTAAACATACAAACGTCTCGAGTTCGAATCCTGCTTCACACACGTCGCCTTAATAAAAATGATTTTTTTTTATTAACCGAACCGGAGTCATACTGGTATATGTTAAGTATATTAATAACCGAAATAATAACCAAGTTAGACACACAGTCCAGCGGTGGACTGTGTGTATGTTTATATCACAGGTCACGAGTTCGAGTCCGGTCTTCTGCACCGACTCGGACAATTAGCTATTCTTTTTAAATAAGGCAGAAAAGGAAATAACTAATTTGTATTTAAGTATAATAAAAATCGGATTATATAACATGTTAAACACACAGTCCAGCGGTGGACTGTGTGTTAGTTTAAGCCACAGGTCCCGGGTTCGAGACCTGTGGAGCGCACCGTCCAAGTTGATTTAAACTGTTTTTAAAATAAAATGATTTTCGGTTTAAACTAATTAATATATATATATAATTAAAATCAGATATATAACGGGTTAGACACGTAGCTCAGTTGGTAGAGCTGCGTGCACGCGTACGAGAGGTCTCGGGTTCGAGCCTCACTCAGCGTACTTGTATTCCGAATCGAACCGGTCAACGGTCAGGTCAACGGTCAGTCAACGGTCAACGGTCAGAGAAAAAAATCAAATATTTTTATTATTTTTATTTAATTATTTTAATTAAAAATCAATTAAAAATACTTAAAAATAACATTTTTAAGGTTAGAAAATAGCCTTAAACCCACAAAAATGCACCCAACAATCCTACTGAAATAGATTAATAAAATCCGTTTACTTACCAAACCATAATGCGATTTATCTAGGTTAAATCTCACTCGTGGTTAAAACCACTTCGCGTGCATTCAACATCATCAACCGAACGCATCCACTGTGAGTGAATCTTACAACTCCCCCTTTTAAATTACACGTTTTGGGGTGTGTCATGTGTTATGAAAATAATTAACTTATTTATTTAAACTTGTGCCATACCACATCATGACCTAAACTTAGATTGTTTATATTGTTGTGATTACTTATTTCCTTTTGTTAAATTATATGAAACTCATTCATTAAGCCCATCAGTTCCTCGTGGAAGACGAGTTGAACAACGCGTGCCACAAATCAAATTCATTATTGTTTATGTGTATATCATTGAGTTTATATTGTTTGTAGTTGTGTCATTCATATTATCATGGTTATGCAATTCATTCATTAGGCCCCTCAGTTCCTCGTGAGAGACGAGTTGAGCATCGCGTGCCTCTAAATGTTCCATTATTGTTCATGTGTGTTTCACTTAATATCTTATGATTGTTGATTAAGTTTACATCTATTTTTACTCATGTTTGGTTGTGCACATATTTCATAATCCATTTAAATAAATTTGTTCAAATGTTTTCCATAGGATTCACTCGCCAACATTATGTTGATCCAAAAACCCTTTTACACATGATACAGGTGAACAGGTTGAAGCAAGGAAAACATAGGATATGCCTTAGAAGAGAACAAAGAAGTTTAGATTGTTAGTTAGAACATGATGTAACATTTATTGTAAATTTCAATTTAATTTGTATTAAAGAATATGAAACGCATAATAAATGTCATGAGCTTTGATGATAACCTAATCATGCCCCGATCACCTTTCCGCTGCGGGTCGGGGTGTGACATAAGTGACCATAAAACAATGTGTGTCGTGGTTATAAAGGTACAAAACTCATTTCCGGTTTTGTAACGTTCTATTTTTACTCTATCTAGGTTCTTCTTAGTGAGAAAGAGACCCGTCATACTATCATAACTAATCACAAAGTGTCATCTCATTCCCTCTAATTCTATCACACAATCACTAAATTACTTGCACTACCCTTTACTAAATCACCTACAAAAAATCTACCAAACAATCTATAAGGCAGTGACGGATCTATAAACCCTAACTATGTATAATTTAATTTTTTATGTTGTCATTAAGTTTGTTTTATATAAATAATCTACAAGGCAGTGCCGGATCTAGAAATTTCTTATAGGGGCGGGTTTTAAGAAAAAAAGGTAATGAAATCGAAAAAGCTTCAATTTTTTTCAATTTTACACTACCGTCGGAGCATTAAGAGGCAACGAAAGTTACCTTTGTTACAAGATAGGTACGCCCGTGTGTTTTATCTCCCAAAATTTTCTTACTCTACCCTGAACTTGCATTAAGATGAATTGTCTTTAGTGCATCATCTTTTTAAATTTATTTATGTTTGAAACTTATGTTGTGATATAGATATTGCTAGTAGAAAGATAAATGAAGAAAACGTGATCTTATGAATATACATGCATCCTGAATATGGATGGATTAGGTCATCATCATGGCTGAATTACATTATGGTCATTTAATATTATTTTCCTATTTGTTTATTTTACGGGAGTGTGCATTTAATATTATTTATATTTTATTAATCAACACATGCTCATTTATTTATTTCCACGAGTCATAACAAGTTTCATAAAATATTTAGAAAATTTACTTATAATAGTAAACTGTATGAACACTGAGTAATATTATTTTTCTAATTTTCATTTTCACACTTACGATATAATATACATTTTTAGCAAGGGCACTTCACGAGCTGATCTAAATCAAGCGGACTTTTACTCGTGTTTGGCTCGTTTACAATCGAGCGAAATCCGAACGAGCATATTCAAGCGTGTAATTTTCCGAGCGAGCGAGAAGCGAGCAACAAGTAATTTGAACAACCATAGATTTAGCATGTTTCCTTCAACGTCTCCGCTATCGGGTCGCGACTAAGGTCCAATTGTCCGAAGATGACACTAAGATTGAGGTCGGATCGTCTGAAGATGATACTCTAGTTGAGGCAGATGAGACGTTGAATATACAACAAAGAACAACCGTCGCATTGTGGCGTATGGTGAGAGCGAGATACGACTGACAATTGATGAGAGAAAAATGTCAAATATTGTCGCTTCACGACTTAGATTTTCTGTTTTAAACTTGGTATTAAATTTTTTATTGGTTTGATTAGGCTAGTATGGATAAATATAATTGTATATTTGAGTATAGTGATTCAAATCTAATAGAGCGGTATGTATAAAATATGAATATACATGTAATTTGTGTGTGCATATATAATTTTATATATGTAATAAATTAATAAAAATTAATTCGAGCCGAAACGAGCCAAGCGGACCTTTGCTTATGCTGGGCTCCTTTGCAAACCGAACCAAACCGAGCGAGCATATTCCGAGAATTTTCCGAGCAATCGGCGAGCAAGCGATTTGAACAGCCCTATTTTTAGCTATTTGTTTCATCTGTCGTTTTGTCGTCCTTGTCTGATATCAGTAGTTTGCCTTCATCTCTGATTTTACTCTTGATAAAGCGACATACAACCGACCATTAGTGAAAAATAGATTGTAACAAAAAAAAAGTTTATTTTTCAAGTAACGAAGCTATTATATTGACACATTAGATAACAATAGTTAAAGGAAGACAAATTTTTTTTTAAAGTTTTTGGATTTATGTTTCAGGTATAAGGTTTGAGTAAACATAAAACATGTATATAGTTTCGGGTAATTGGGTAATCGAGCCGAGTATCATGCAATCTCATACCAGTCCCTTATCTGCGAAAACTTTTTTTCTAATCTCGTACGACATACACGGGATGCTTCATGTACACCCATCAGGCTCGAACATATTTGTTATTCCTCCGGAATTTATAGTCAAAGCAAAAAGTGCCATAATACCATACATTTTCATAAGAAGCCATCCTAAAGATGGCATCCACTTTAACATAAAAAACAGTAAACATCTACGTAACTAATATAAATATAAATGGAGTTTACCATGTTTAAAATACATTATATTATTTAATTTTGTAGACCATTAACCAAATCCATTTAGAGACCCAAGTTTGGGCCATAGAGACCCAAACGACAGAAGCAATTACCACCCAATTACCGCCCTGAAGGGCTGACCAAAATACCAAATAAAGGGCCTCCAAAATAATTAATCCCTTCGGTCCCATTTAGCAAAAACAAAACACGGTTGACCAATCACTTAATAAAATCACCATAGCGTCTCAACATGAATATATTAGGGGATTGAGAATCCTGTAGAAAGTATCCTTAAGTGAGAAATATTATGGAAATGATATATGTTTTAATCTATATTAACTCAAGGGTAAACAAGTAATTTACTTAATAATCTAATTAACTGATAATTGCATAATCTTCTGGAGTTAATTTAGGAATCGGTTTGTTTTTTTAAGATTCATTAAGAATCTGTTAGTTATTTATTATATATTTAAACCTACAATCCAGCATGTGTTCTTCGTATGAATTTTAAACCTGCATTCATGGTGTTTTAAACATGCAGTCTTGTACGTGTTCTCGTATGGAATTTTAAACCTGCATTCATAGTGTTTTAAACATGCAGTCCAGTATGTGTTCTTTACATGTTGTTTTAAACCCGCATTCATGGTGTTTTATATCTGCAGTCCAATAAGTGTTCTTCGTATGTCCTTCGTATGGTGTTTTAGACCTGCATTCCAGTATATGTTCTTCTTCTGGTGTTTTAAAGTTGCATTCCAGTAGGCTTCATATCATGCTATACGTAATTTTTTTATCAATATAAATATAACAATGTGGTACTCATATTAAATATATCAAAAAGTCGTTATTAATGTGTAACTTATTTTAAACAAAAACATTACGTATAAAAAGTTATCGACTTTCAAAAGCGATGGGTGGAACTTGCATGTGCATTAAAGTTGATGGCAGTTTCTTTATTTAAAATTACAATATAAAAAGACACTATTACCCGTAATTTAGCCAAATCAGTCAAAAAATAAAACACAATTTACATTTTAATCTTTTTTTAATCACAACCATTAACTACAAGATCTAAGGGCTTAAAACACTTCTTACATTTCTTACAAAACCACTCATTTTTACACGAATCCCACCCTATGCTAAGGACCAAAATATGCCATGAAAATAAATTAGGCACACTTGTCTAAATGCTCATCACACCAAAATCTCTCCCACTTGTTGCGATGGACCATGAAAGACATATAACATAAGCTTGCAAAATAACAGAATTAGACAAAACCTGCCGAACAGAAGAAGTTTCCGACCCAGCATAAAAAACAACCGATTTTTTATAAACATACCATTAATGCCAATCAAATCAACTCATAAATGGGATTTATAGATGAATTGTTATACATACCATTAATGCCAATATTGTTTATAACTCCACATGGTTTCATGCATCTTTTAAGAGTTAAATATTATAATTGGAAAATAAAAGTGTTAAACTAAACCAATGAGTGTTAAAATCTAAAAAAAACATGATCATACATTTATAACGAAAAAGCTACCAAAAATTTCCGTTAAAAGGTTTTAAAAACTAACCATTTTCTGTATTAAAATGGTGGCCTAAAAACATGACATGTGGCAAATATGTATTATTTTAGTATAGTAGATAGATATACGTTTTTAACCTGTTAAACTTTTTTAATAATTTATTTTTTTTCTAGTAATTTACTTAATACTAAAATGTAACTAAATATGTAGTGAAATTACTAATTTATTTCTTAATATTCATCTTCACTCACAATACTATATAAAATATATTATATACGTTTTTAACCTACTCAACTTTTAACTAATTTGATTTTTCTTTAGTAACTTGTGTTGTTAGCATTTATTTACTTTTTGATATAAATTTAGCTGAGCGGAGTTGTGTTCAAAATTTCTTTTTTATTTGATCGTAAGCAATGTTGATTGTCAATGTCATGCTAGTACCATGAGGAACGGAACTAATACCAACCGAACAACATCTATATACATTTGTATGGTTTTTGATCGACATAAAACGCAACTTTTTTTGTTACATGACTTAATTTTTTTAGCTACGTCAGACAATATTGGTACCGCTATTCCTTTTTTTTCGATCGGTGTTAGACACATATCGGTATTCTTTTAGCATATATTAACTTTATTTGTTTGAGTTTTCTCTTTAGATTGCTATATTAAGTGTCTGTGTGGTATTGTACTGGTACACTAATGAACCGAACCAGTACCAATAACATAATCGATAGTATGACAACATATTTATAGGTTCTAGTTATTTAACATTATTAAGTGGTAGGCTAAATGATTAAAGCCTTGAGCTTTAATCAACAAGTCATAAAAAAAGTTCAACAACCCTTTTTTAACGGCAAATTTGAATCATTAAGGGACCACTGAAGTATTATCATGTCACTAGCGGAATCATCCGATCATATGATCCAAAAACTTTATCCCACCCCAAAAATATTACTAGGCTATAATGTCATTGGCGCAAAAAAAACCCTTAGTTAATAATCACATTTTTTCTAATCTTTAAACCAAGTTTGAGTCATAAGACTCCATTCATAATTTTTCCAAGATATAAAGATGAAAGGTCAAATTTCTTTAAGTGTAAATATGGGGTTAAATTTACAAGAAATGATATTTCTTATATATGGACTCTTTAAGCCCGTTTATGCACAAACGGTTGATTTGTAGTTTGTAACATGCTTTTACAGTAGTTAGGTAACTTAAATTATCAGACAACAAACAAATGTGACTATATATTTATAGGGATTTGTTGATAATTATTGTGCTAAGTGCCTTTCAAGTAGAAGATTTATAATATATATATATGGTGAGGTTATTGTAAAAAAATGTTTTTTTTTTAGAAGGGTAAGAAAGAATCTAAATCATTAAATCTTTAATCTAATAATTGAGATCTTGATGACAATCTTGTAAATAGTGTTTACCATTAAAATAATTAATTTTCTAGATTAAGGGTATAAAAGTAAATTTAACATTTTTAAATTAAGAAACTAACATTAATGCACATGCAAGTTTCCCATTCTTTTTTAAACGTCAATAACTTTTTATACGTAACTTTTTTTTTAAAAATTACACCATAATAACGAGTGTTTTTTATCTTTAATATGAGTACCATATTGTTATACTTATGTAGAGAAAAAATTTACGTATCGATTGGACGTTTAAGTACATGGTGTTTTTACAGTAAAACACCATGAACGTAAAATAAAACACCATGCATATGACCTGCTATCGGCATTAACACTATAACACTATACATCCATCATAGAACTGCTACCAGAAATATATAACACTATACATCCATCATAGAACTGTACCAGAAATATATAACACTATACATCCATCATAGAACTGCTACAGAGATATATAACACTATACATCTATCATAGTCCTATTACAGAGTACATAACACTATAACACTATATAACACTATACATCCATCGTAGACCTGTTACAGAGAAAATAACATTATACATCCATATAGACCTGTTACAGAAAATATAACACTATATAATATAACACTATATAACACTGTACAAATTTGTATTCCTATAATAATGGGTGGCGGTTATGGAAGGTTATCAATTAATTGAATCAATGAGAAAATTACTTGTTTACCCTTTTGAATTAATTTAGATTGAGGACACATGTCTTCTTCACAATATTTCTCACACTTCTCACACTTTGGGCCCTTTTTATAGGATCCTCTACCTATAAATATATCCACACATAATTAACAACAACCACAAGGAGAACCATATTTAAAAAATATCCACACATGAGAATTGCAGCAAGTACCAAGTTAAAACAATGTATCATGTACAGGAAAAACAAATATGCTCAAGCTACGAAAGAACATAACACAAGAACTATCTACTGTTTTACCTGTTGTAATAATGACACCAAAATGAATTACTTGTATTGACCTGGTGGCGGGTAGCCTTGAACATGAGGCGGCGGAGGAGGAGGAGGTTGAGAAGGATAAGGTGCTGGCGGGTAGCCTTGATGTGGCGGAGGATAGCCAGCGGGTGGGTACCCTTGATATGGTGGAGGATAGGCGGCAGGTGGGTAGCCTTGAGGTGGAGGATACATTGGCGGGTAGTCTTGATATTGTGGAGGATAGGCGGCGGGCGGGTACCCCTGAACATAGGGTGGTTGTCCGTATTGAAAATGTGGCGGCGGATATGCAGGTTGATCAATCCTTGACATTTGCTGGACGGGTGGAACATCCATCGTTAGCATCCCAAATTTTCCATCTCGTTTGTCCATTTCGACCTTGTGTTGGGTCTGCAAATTAAATGTTACTGAAATAGTATAGTTTTTGTAATCGTATTTGATACACTTATTTAAAAACGTTACAATTTTGAAAAGAGAGGTGTATGAGTATGATCCAACTAGACCCGACCCATGTTAAAGTACCCATTTTGACTCAAAGTAATAGTTTTTACCCGTTATCAAACGTGCCTAATTTACTATTATAAATAAGTAGGGCAACAAACGAACCAAACGTTCTGCGAACAATTCGTGAACCCTTCGGTGGGAAGTTCGTTTTGTAATAAACGAACGAACACGAACAAGAACAAGAACAAGAAATTACGTCCATTTGGTAAAATGAACGAACATGAACAGAGGCTGCGTTCGTTCATTTATGTCTGTAAACGTTCGTCAACGTGTTCGTTTGTGTTCAATAGTTAATTAGTGTTTTTAGTTTTTATATTTTATTTAAATACTTCAAAATTCCGATAATAATATATTTAATAAGTGTTAGTGTGTTATATATTATGTTTATGAATGTTTGATTGTGTTCGTTTGTTTCTATTTGTTTTCATGACAATTAGAATTGTGCTCATTTGTGTTCATCAAGCTCGTTTTCGTTAGTTGCTTGTAAGTTGTCTTGTAGGTTTATTTTATTATATAATAGAGTTTCCGAAATAAAAAATAATACTTATATCAATCTTTTGGTTTCTTTTGTAAACGAACACGAACATAAATTTCGTTCGGTAAGTGTTCATAAACAGTCCGTGAACATATATATTTCTTAACAAACAAACAAGAACAAGTTCGTTCGGTTTATTTGTATCCCAGTAAATAAGCTCTATTCCTATAGGGAAGCATGTTTTGGCATACCTGCATACAACTGCAAACCCTACAAAAGAAAACCAAAAGATTGATATAAGTATTATTTTTTATTTCGGAAACTCTATTATATAATAAAATAAACCTACAAGACAACTTACAAGCAAAAAACCATATCAGCTAAGCAATTGAGTATCTGAGATGCCTCATTGAGTTCATCACATCCAAGAATGCAAGCAATGATGGAGAATATACATGCAACATGTTGGAGACATATCATGCAACCCTAAGCACAACAAAATGTTGATAAAAAAAATTGGACAATTAACTAATAATGTAACTATAAAGAAGGTTCACCAAGATATTACAATGATACAATTATCACATTTTGTTGTTTGTATGTTCAACTCATCTTGCAACATAAAGCGAGTGGACGCTACAGAATTTCCAAAGCATAACAAGACCTGAAAATTACGTAAATAGAAGAAACTTCAAATAAGCGAAAGTATGTTTTCTTTTATGGAAACGTCTATGCACATATGACATACCTCTGTGCAAAGACAAAATTTAGGACATTTACGCTCGCCGCACTTTCCACTACATGGCATATATCCACCACAACATGTATACCTAAACCAGACATTAACAAATGTTTAATATAATATGAATAATCTAGTAATCTTCATAGGTTGTTTATATAAGTTTGTCCGATGAGAGATAATTTTTTTTACCTCGACATATCACCATAGAGCGCTCGCTCACGAAGCTTGTATGACGCACATGGTCCGCTACAATTTGTAGTGTTTAAGAAATATAATTACAAACAAATTTAAACCTCAAATACAAAAGTAAATATTATTGAAGACCAAACATTCTTCCCACAAATACCATTTTCAAGATTGTGTTACCAGACAATGTTGCCATTTAACTAGAAACTGTTATTTAATCTTCACTATTCATCATGTATTTGCCTATGAAAATATTCATATTGTAGGAGGTAGCCAATTTGTTATGGAAGTTAGGAAGCAAAAAGTCAGCAAGCACCATTAACATATTGTATGTTTTTTTCTTATTGAGATAGTATAGGGACTAATTTGTAACTATTAGTACAAAATTTTGGTTAGCTTTCATCGGAACCTTGTATATGGCTAGGGCTGCAAACGAATCGAACGAACACGAACTAGACCTTGTTTGTGTTCGTTTGTTAAGAAATATATGTGTTCACGAACTGTTCATGATCACTTACCGAACATGATTTTATGTTCGTGTTCGTTTGTTAAGTAAATGAACTTGTTCGTGTTCGTTTGTGTTTGTTTGTTAATTTTAGGCAACGAACGAAAACAAACGTTGATGAACACAAACTAATGTTCATGAACAAAATATATGATAATACGCTGACACTTACTAAAAATTTTATTTGTCAGAATTTTGAAGTATGTAAATAAAATATAAAAATAAAAACACTAATGAACTGTCGAACACAAACGAACGTGTTACTGAATGTTCACGAACATAAACGAACGAACACGACTTCTCTTCATCTTCGTTCATTTAACTAGACTAAAACAACGAAATTTCTTGTTCGTGTTCGTTTGTTTAATAAACGAACGAACACAAACGAACTTCCGTCAAACGATTCACGAACGTTTTGCCGAACATATGTTCGTTTAGAGCCTATATATGGCCATTATGAATAAAATGTTCAAATATCAACTTAACAAAAATCAGAAAAGATTAACCTTCTTACCAGAATAACGCAAAGCAACAATCTAGAACAAGACAACACAAACAAAAATAAAAAAAATTAGAATCCAAATTTACCAAATAGACCTAAAATAAAATAAACAAGGATCGAAATGACAAAATTACACGAAGTATGGGCGGACATGGTGTTCATGAGATCCGTGTGCCATACGTTGCGGTAGCTCTTTCGGTGCTTCATTTTGTGCACTTGCTCCTTCCCTTTTGCCATTGTCAATTCCTTTCAGAGCCAATCGAGTTACAAATCCGACGATGAAAAATGCAATTGAATCGTCGTTTTTGTTAATTTGGCTAAGTTAGGAACCGAACAATAAAAATTGAAATGCAGAAAGCCCTGAGCTCTTGATTTCAATTTTATGATTGATTGATTCAGAAAAGAAAATTTATCAAGAAAATGAGGGAGGGAGATATCCTAACTGAATTTAGAAATTTTAAATTTGAAAAAAGCCTCAATATTTACATGTATATTACTAGCCCTTTTTGTTTCACATTGTCATAAACATTGTTAAAAAAAGGTTACATGGTTTATTAATTTAGGATAGTGTTCTATATATACCTGTAAATTTGGATTATTGACAGATCACTAAGTATCGTGTCATCAGCGGAACCACCCGATCGTATTGATCTCCACTAGGCAATAATGTCTATACATAAATTCAGGAGAAAACCTAATAAATCTAGGAAAAACCCACTTGTGGGAATCGAACCCAGGACCTAACGGTCCGTAAGTCTTATCACACCCCCCTCCCCAAAAAAATGTCACTAGGCTATAATGCCATGGGCCTGTATATAGCTTTTAATTCCGTGATAATTCAAAATATATAACTTTGAGAATCCATCCAAAATCCAGGCTAGCAGTCTCAAATGAGCTTTCGTTTCGCTTATGCTTATGAAGAAGAAGAAGACACTTATGCTTACTTTTTTTTGCTTCAAATCCGTGAGAAGCATTATCAGAAACTCATTGGATCCTATCAATACCTTGTTAACCATGAGATCGTATACAAAATCTTAATTTACCTATACTCTACATCTTTCACAAATTTGTCGTGTATGATTCGTTCTAGATTTTGCGAGTTAACACACTAAGCGCGCACGTAGTTCAACATTTTTACGTCTATATTTTACGCTTTAACGGCTCCCTCGAAACTCGCAGGTCCTAAGCGACTTAGTTATTCTTTTCTATGTATACTTTTTCGGTCTAATTTTGCGAATTAACACGCCATAACATGTATGCATTATATCTCATTTTTGCGTTTAACCTTTTGTTTAACTTAAGGGTCCTGCTGCAAAGCGCCGATCATAAATATTAGTTTTATTTACAAATCAAACATCATTTAAAAGAGGGACCAGGCCCCCTTAGCCCAAGAAAACAATCCAATTTTATTATTGGCCCAACCCAACTCCCCAAAAACCATTGGGTCACCAGAAGCCCTTTCTTTCTTCCAATCTCTGCTGCCCGAGTACCCGACAACGTTGTGGATTCTTTGACGGTTGAAGAAACGACAATGTTCAACACACCAAGAGGGCAATACCATATGACGGCCGAAGAAACGACAATGCCCGCGACGGTCAAACGACAAGCATCCGACAACAGTATAAGGGGGGGAGAGGCATAAGAGGAAGCGGGATGAGGGAGAGCATAAGAGGAAGCGGGATGACTAGAACTGGCATAATAGGGTCAACCCGATCTGTTAAGACACAAACGAAACACGAACCGAAACACGTAAACACGAACACGACACGAAATCTTATCGTGTCAGATTTTCGAAACACGAACACGAACCTGTTAATAAACAAGTTACACGAAACAACCTGTTAAGACACGAACAAATTACCAACGTATCATACGACCTGTTTAAGACACGAATACAACCCGTTAAGACACGAAAAGACACCAACACACACCAATTGGGGAAGCTGTGAACCGAATTGGGAATGGTGGACTTTGTGAGAGAGATTTAAAAATAGGATTTGCTTGTGGAAAAAGAATCGCGTGTGTTTGTGTATAATTCAACCTAGGTCCCACGACTGATGACCCCATTTCCAAACCCACATATAACATTTCTTTAATTTTTAATTATTAACATGTACTTAACGGGTCTTAATAGGTTAACGGGATTTACCCTCTTTAGACACGAAACATGTTAAGGTCTTATCGTGTCGACCTGTTTTAGACACGAAACCTAAGGTCAAACACGAAACATGATAACTTCGTGTAGGTTCGTGTCATGTTATCGTGTTCGTGTCAGAATTGACAGCCCTAGGGATGACTTTAAACGGTAAAAATAAACAAGTCCAGCGACAAAACATGATACAACGAGGTTACGCTCCAAGCCCATGATTTGGTGGTTTTTACATATATGTACCAGAATTACCGGAGCACCCAAAACATTCACACAAGAAAAGAAGCCTAGAGATGTATACATGAAGCACTTCCAGTATTCGTTTTGATTCGACTGTACATGTTCATACAAAAACGTTTCCTGAACAGTTGATGCCGCTTTGGTGGAACCTTAGGCTTGCTCTTTGCACCACCTTTTTGACCAGTCCTGTCATAACAATGTTAACAAAATCAGAGTGCTGTTGTAATAACAATGTCAACAAAGTCGATAAATCCATACCCGAACTCATGATAGACCATTCCTTAGCTCGACATGGTACTCATGGACCCCGCAACGCGACGAGCCTGAGCTTTTGAAGTGCTATGTCATCTGTATCATATTCCAGTGTTTCCAAACCTACCGACTCATCACCAGCACTTAACACCTGTCATAGAATTAATCAATAATTAGTCGAATACGGAATACCCAAGGACAATCATACTAGAGGTTTAAGTGGAACTTAGTACGATAAACGAGGAACGTTTAAGATGTAAAACCTTCCCGAGAATAGAAAGTTGATCTTCTAAATGATGATAGCTCAACTCCGCCCCTGTATCTGGTGGAGGCAGACTCGTAATTACCTGTTAATCGGGAAAAAAGATCAACGGCCTGATTTTACTGTTGTTTTGTGGGTCCTATTTATATGAAGAGATTGTCCCATTTGTTGTGGCATGGGACGGGACGGCATGACTAGTGATTAGTGAAGGCTGCAAACGAACACGAACAAGACCTTGTTCACGAACTGTTCATGAACACTTACCGAACGAGATTTTCTGTCCGTGTTCATTCGTTTAGGAAATGAACATTTTCGTGTTCGTTTGTTAATTTAAGGTAACGAACATTCATTAAAACAAACGAACGCAAACTAATGTTCATGCACACAAACAATCGTTCATGAACAAAATATATAATACACCGATACTATTAAATATTTTATTTGTCGAAATTTTGAAGTATTTAAAAATATATAAAAACTTAACACTAATTAACTATCAAACACAAATGAACACGTTATCGAATGTTCACCAACATAGATGTCGGAAATTTCTTGTTCGTGTTTGTTCATTTATTAAATGAACGAACACAAACGAACTTCCCGTTGAACGGTTCACAAACTGTACACTGAAACGTGTTCGTTTATAGCCACTGGAAGTGTAAAAGTAACAAATTACCTTAAAACTATAACCTTGATCAATCAGAAATTGTTGTCTCTTCGTTGAGTAATACATTTCTTGCATTGCAAAAAAAAAAACAATTGTAAGAACTAGGTTTCAAGGTTTTTGAGTTTATTAAGAACCGAGTTAATTACCAAATGATATGTTTGTGTCTCATAATTGAATACATATACGTATTACCTGTGTATCTGTAGATACTAACGAGTCAAAGAAGGCGTTGTATTCCTCTTTTCCTCCCACCATTCTATCTTGGAGACGACCCTATACTCGACAGCATAAAAAACGTCAGTGATAATTACCTCATAAAAGAAAAACAAACATGTAATTATTGGTGATATTTGACCGCTATAAACTTTATCGGTAAAGATAATAATTTCAGGAAAAAGAAGTACCTTTGCCCTGAGAATACGTCCAAGACGTTGGGCTTGTTGACGCCTCGAACCAGCATGTGATGAAATTTGAATAATCACATTTGCCTCGGGAATATCTATCGAATTATCACCAACCTAAAAGAACAATATGCTCGATATTAAAATCCTATGAAACATAAATACAATCTGCAACATGTTACTTTATGGATCGTACCTTTGAAAGGAAAACAGTGTTTACGTCTTTGCTAGTCTTGAAAGCCTCTAATATCTTTGTCCTTTCAATATGGCTGCAAAGAAGATATAACACTTATTACTTGAAAACATACAACACAAATATAACAACAAAAATCTTTTTAGAAAGAGTAAAATGCCATTTTCGTCCCTGAGGTTTGGTCCAAGGGTTTGTTTTTTCGCATCTGGATCCAAAAGGTTTGAAATCTTGCCATTTTCATCCAACTCGTTAACTTCATCCATTCTTCTCCGTTAAATGAGGGCATTGCCGTCTTTTTGGACATTTTATATTAAAATAAAAACACTATAAGAAATAAAGATGCACCTCTATTGACTTTCTCCTCACCCAAACCCCTAAATCATCACAAAAAATATCTAAAAAGACGAAAATAACCCTGATTTAACGTTAAAAATGGATGGAGTTAACGAGTTGGATGAAAATGGCAAGAAATTAAATTTTTTGGATCCAGATGCAGAATAAACCTTTGGACGAAAGTCGCAGAAGTAGCCAAACATCAGGGACAAAAATGACATTTTACTCTGATAGAAATTATAAGCCAGAATGCACCTTGTGGCGCCATAAAACATCGGTTTGCGAAGTTTCATTGCATATTCCGTCAGCGCAAAAAGATTGTCGGCAAAAACAATTATCTTGTCACCACGCGGCTGTTCATGAAATCGAATAAGAAACTCACAAGCTCTAAACTTGTTAGGGTTCATAACATATAGTGCCTGCAATTTAAAACTTGTTATGGTTCATAACAAAAGAATAACACACAAATTAAGAGTGCAATAACTTTCTAAACCAACATACCTGTTTCTTCTTTGAATTTTCCTTTTTTAGATACTCAGCAAAAAACTCCTTGTCATCGGACACCAGACTTCGGCACATTGAACGTTTGCGATAAATCCACCTTTGACCAAATCCAACCAATTCGCTTCGTACATCTTCGGTCCGATAAGAAAATTCAAGTCCGTAATTCTTTCGTCCTCTCTGACAAGCGTAGCTGCAAAACTAAGAATTTCACGTCAGAAGAAGAAAACAATAACCGAATAGGATCTTGTGAATACGAATACATCTATACATAAATGTACCAGTAAGCCCGAGCTTGCAATGAGATTTAAGTATATGACTTTACGAAACATGTGGGCAGGAACCACGTGCACCTGAACAGCCGCCACAACTAAACTAAAGGTCCCATTTTACGTAGTTAAGTTTATAAAAAACACAAACCTCGTCCATGAGTAGCAATCCCCATTCTCGATTTCGTATTTCTTCAATGATTTTTTCGGATTCCTCGGATCGTTTACCGTTAAAAGCAACCATGTTATATGTTGTCACGACAACTCCAGCGTTTCCGCGAAATCATTCTTTGCTATCAGATGTAAACCGACATATGTTTTCATCGCGAATGTTTGACCACAGTTTGAACTGAAAAGCCCATTGGTCAACCGAAACAGCGTTTGTTGCTAAACAGAGAGCTTTTCTTTATTCTACAGGCTGCAGAAACACCGACTAATGACTTTCCGGCACCACTGGTAAGACGATGATGCCGGACCGTGCTCTACCTGCAAACAGATAGAACACGTTAAACGTGTTGAAAGTCTATCGTTTACGTTATTATTATAATACCATTTCCAAACATCTTGCTAAGACTCTTCTCTTGATAAGGTCGATGTTGTGCTTGAGGCTTTAATTCCATATCGAGATCGGGATTTATCTGCAATGTGCAAATGAGTAATTATCGACTACACAAAACAACTACAAATTTTACAATCAATATTATCTAAAGAGTGTAAAGTACACGGATGGTCCCTGTGGTTAACCAAAATTTTGGATTTAGTCCCTGGTTTTTCGAAAGTACACGGATGGTCCCTGTGGTTTGAACTTTGTAGCGTATTTAGTCGCCAACTTTTGCCAAAAGTACATGGATGGTCCTTATGGTTTGCACTTTCTAACGCATTTAGTCCCCAATGTCTAGGGACTAAATGCGTTACAAAGTGCATACCACAGGGACCATCCATGTACTTTTGACAAAAGTTAGGGACTAAATGCGTTACAAAGTGCAAACCACAGGGACCATCCGTGTACTTTGAAAAAGCTGAGGACTAAATCCAAAATCTTGGTTAACCACAAGGACCATCCGTGTACTTTACTCTTATCTAAACAAAAAGCCATTTCCGCCTAAATTGTAACTCACGATATCGTTGGGAAAGTCGTATTCTTCCAACATGGGATAGTTTAGAGCTTTCGGCAAGCATCTTTGTTTTACATTTTCGACCTGCCAAGTACAGTTGTTAAATCAAAACTATCAGAATGAATATTCCTGTACATATAATGTGAACATATGCGGTTAAAGGACGGGTCAAAGTACTAAAGTCAAAGAGACGAAGAAGTAATACCTGACCAGGATCAATTTCGAATGAATGAGCTTCTTTTTCTTCGACTGCAGCTGCCAGCTGTGCTTCATTTAGCAACTCATCGTGTGTACCGTCAATTTCACCAATTGATTGACTAATCGTGAATGCATCGCCTCCCTGAATGTTAAACCAAAACTAAAATCAACACCATAAACAATAACACAAAAAATTAAGAATAATTGTCAAAATAGAGAATTTACCTCGTTGAAAATCCTCGCACGAGATATCACTTCATCATTTAACAATCTCTTCAATACCTGCAAACAAGCATCAAATAAGAAATTACAAATCAAATATCCAACATCTGACAAGTAAGAAAATATTAAAAAAATTAAAAAAAGGCTAAAAGATGAGCAATCTTGCCTCGGGAAAAGGAGATTCAACTAGGTAGCGATTCTTCTTAAGTATGAGCTTTACTTTTCCATAATTTACGGTGGATTCATGAATAAAATCGATCATTTCTTTGGGAAGCTTAGTTTTCGAAAGCTTGTTCAAAACATCTATGATGGTTTTCGTTTCTAGACCAACAGATACAGCCGCATAAAGTGAGTGCGGAGTGAGGTTGTATTCATGCATTGATTCTGGCCTGAAAGCACAAAAGTTCTCAACTTCTATGCTTGTAAAACTATATAAACTATAAGTTAAGATGTGGATATACGCTACCTGCACACTGGTTCTGCAATAGCGATAAGAAAATCATATGCTTGTTTATACAACGGTGAGAACGTCTCAAGAAAGATCCGACCGTCTGCACAAGCCCATAAAGGGCGATTGGTATGATCTTCTTTAAGTTCTAGTTTGGTAAAATCTATCTTGTCCCCTTCTCCGTCACCTTAAAACGATCAGAACAAATTTCTTTCGCTCAAAACTTAAAAACAATTATAAACACAACCCGTATCATTCATCAATCAGATAACGATACCATCACGATCATCATCACTAAATTCTTCAACATCATATGCATCCTTTTCCTCAAAAGCCGCAGCTCTATAGTCATCCTGCATGATAGCACATACAGCCCACTCAGTTGACCCGTCAACTTCGTCATCTACACTCCCTATATCCTAATCTACAAATCCTTACGAAATATCAAACTTATCCAGGATTCATTTTTACCCAAACATACTTATGAAGTATCATGTAATAAATGACAATACTTATGAGCGTTTAGAAACATTTATGCTCCCTCTATGATATCACATACACCCCATCTTGGTTTAAACAAGCGCGCCTATGCGCAACAAGGATCAGGCCCCTGCCTTTTGGTAGCATAAGGCGTACTTTTTTCAAAAGGCACACCCGAGGTGCAATTTTTTGCCAAAAATTGACCCTGAGGCGTGTGCCTCATGTATTTCACATATTTTTGTGCAGTAGGCTGTTATACAACATGCTTTTCAGGTTGTAACATATTAAAACATATATAAGCTTACTAGTCTCAAACATTTGGTAACAATATAAATTAGCGAGTACAACGTCATTAAAATGCTAAAATAACAAATCTACAAACAAATGGCAGGTAAACGGGCAGCAAGTTGCGCTGGAACCCCCTTTTGAATTGCAAAACCAATCCTACTAAAGACAAAGAGACTCTTAAGGATCCTACTAAAGATGATGCTAGAAACCTATAGAAAATGTATATACAAATAATATAATTATCTGCGCCTCTTCTATAAAAAGCAGTGCTAACGTCTCGGTTTTTGACTTTCATCGCTTTTGTGCGCCTTTCACTTTTTAAAACCAAGTCACCCCACTCAATTAACAGTTTATCAACTCAACTAAACAATTGCATGCCTGGCCCCCCTCCCAAAGAATTAAAATCGTCATCATCATACTTAGTAAATCTCACCAATAGCAAAGCTAAGGTAGAGTCTGAGGAGGGTAAGACGTAGACAGCCTTAGCCCTACCCTGTAGGAATAGAGAGGCTGTTTCCAATGAGACCCCGGCTCGATAGAAGTTTTGCATCAAGCTTTGGACATAAGGCACATAACACTCAGCAACCGGGACAAAGTCCGATTGGTGCATGTATCCCCAGGTCTTTCGGTATCAACGCCACCACATGATGCATGATTAACCGTCTGTCGCTTTTAATGTTATTTTCATGAAATTAGTAAAATAATGTTAATATCAGTGCAATTTCACTTTTACCGTCTTAACGCCCGCATATATACATTATATGCTCACACCGCAAGCAGGGCGTAAAAGAAATTAAAAATAAATAAAATAAATATAATAATAATAATAATAATATAATAATAATAATAATAATAGAGTGTTATTAACAATTATGTTATGGTAATTGGGAATAACCTTGGCTGATGATTTGTGCTTCTTCTTAGGTCTCCCACTTTTTTCACCTGTGAACAAACAACATGTTAAATATTAAGTAATTAATTATCTCATATTATTATTGCATACAAATGTGCAGTCTTTTTTGGTTCTTGATCAAGAAGGTGGTAGAATTAGGGTTTTTCTTGAAATTAAGAGCATGATATACCGTGTCCCATGATGGGGTCTGAGAATAAGAAAATTATTATGTTTGTAAACAGGGAGAAGATGTGTGAGTTAATGGCATCGCTGATGAATATAATGCCCGGGTGAGTCGGTTGTGTTTCAGACTGCCGGATAATTCCGGTTCGGGTCGGGTCACTTGGCGGTATGTTACCCTCCAAAATAAAAGAGTGATAACTAGGTTACAAAAATATCGGTTTTAGAACCGAAATAACCGGTTTTTCTATAACCGGTTTTAGAACGAACCGACGGTTATAGACCGGTTAGGGATCTTGAGCTTTGAAACCGGTTTTAAAACCGAAACCGTTTTAAAACCGAAACCGGTTATAAAAAACCGGTAAAAAACCAGGTTTTTTAAATAAGCCGGTTAAAAACCGACCCTAACCGGTTGGACCGGTTATTGTTTTGATACCGGTTAATAACCAAAACCGGTTATATCGGTTTTGTTTTGATTAAAGACTGTCGATTAAAACCGAAACCGTTTTAAAAAAAAAATTTGTACACCTCTAGGTTAGAACTTGTGTATTAAATGGTTGAATAAATCTATTGTATACTATTTAATAAAGTAAATTGATGGGAACACGTGTTGTTAATTAAAGTTATCTATTTTTTAGTTTCCCGTCTTTTTCTTCTGCTTGATTATGGATAATTACTTTTTAATTAAAGTCTTTATTTTATACTTAATTATGGATAATTATTTTTAATTAACGTTAGTTATTATACCTATTTATATTTATATTTTTCTATATTTATATCTATCTATATCTTTATAAATAAATATAATCTTCTGATCTAAATTCTAATAGTGGATTTCAATTAATTCCACATAACATTCTTTTCTTTAAACCTAAAAAATATTTATATATTTTTTAAGTTTTTTTAAATTAATTAATCTATTAATATCATTTATCATTATCAATAATAATAAAATTAATTAATAAATGATTACAAATATTTAGTTAATTAAAAGGTTTAAAAAGTTTAATTAATTACAAGTCATTATAGGGGTTTGTGTAGTATCCGAAAGTTAATTTGCATATTTATAATATTTACACACAAATATTAAGGTATCAATATAATACAATGAGCAATATATATATATATATATGTTATTAGTTGTAATATAGTGGAATAGCTTCATCGTATATTATAACTAAAAAAATAACTTTTTAAAAGTTAATTAAAGATATTTATCCTTTTTAATAATTAACTAATTAACGATTCCTAATAATGTCAACCCATAAAATACAACTTTTGTGATGATTAATTAAAAATGTTTATAATTTATATGTTTCATTTTTTTATATTCAACCTTTATAATATACGAGTTTTCAAATAATGTTACATATCACTCACTTGTATATTAGTAACAAAATACTAATCTACTTATTTATTTATCAATCACAAAATAATTATAAGCAACAAAGTAACGATATTAAATTTCTTAAAACTATTTGTTTATGATAATATTTATTTATTCGACCCGTGTAATACACATGATTCTAACCTAGTGTAAATTTATATACTAAATAATAAAATACTATATGTTTAAAAACCTCATTTATTTATTAGATGAAGTGAATAAATATAATTTTATATATTAAATATAAAAAAAATTTATATCTTTAGAACATTGTGTAATTTTGTACGGGTTGAATAAATGTAATTTTATACATCAAATAACAAAAAATTACTAAATAATAAAAAAGTTATATCTTTAAAAAATCTCGTGTATTGTACGGGTAATATATTTAATCTAATTTTATATACCAGATAATACAAAAAGTACACGAGTTGAATAAATGTAATTTTGTATTGTAAATAATAAAAAAGTTGTATCTTTAAAAAAAACCTCGTGTATTACACGAGTTGAATAAATGTAATTATGTATAATAAATAATAAAAAAAGTTATATCTTTAAAAATACCCTATATATTTTACGGGTTGACTTCTGATTAATTTTAAAATTTGATTTCCTGTATTTTTCTCTTCTATTAAATAATAATAATTTCTTTAATATGATAATAATAAAGTTACATCTCTTATCTCTAAAATCTGTTTATTCATTTATTTTGAAAAACAAAAGAGTAAAAGATAAAAGGATATAATTTATGTGATTAAAATAATATGTAGGAGTCATTACTTATCTCTAAAATTTGTTTATCTGTTTATTTAGGAGAGAACAAACAATTGAGATCACTCTATAAAGTGTCATGTGTCCCTCAAAATGATTAATTTTATTATGTAGTATATTGATTTGAAAATTTGTAATAATCATAAAATGTGAGTATTAGTTCACACCTTTTAATGGTGTTTTCCGTCATGTGGGGTTTACTTCAGCAAACTCGTTTTTAAGCAAAAAAAGTGTGTAGTGGTTCGTATTTATTTGGGTTATGTTTATCTCAAGTGTTGGCAGTTGAGGTTATAGATGAAGTGTTATATCAGGTCATCTATTGGCTCCTAAAGCTTATATTTTGAGCAAAGCATGCTTATTTTTTGTTTCCTTTCTATTTTGAGAGGTAGCAATGTCAATCATTTAACTTATGTATGGGCTTATTTAGGTCATGTTATATCCCTTAATGGTTTTAGAGTTTGGGGTCAATCCGAAAGCAATCTCTTAATTAAGATTTGCTTACATTATATCCTTCCCATACGTTGTTAATAACTTTGCTATTCATCAAATTTTATTTTACTAAGCACATTTGTTGTTGTAGTGGTGTGTCACACCCTTCAATCATTACCCAATGATTAAGTAATTTTATATTTTTAATTTAGCTATTATTTAAACTAAAATTCATACATTGAAAATAATTAATAAAAACATAAAATATTTAATTAAATCTGTAAAAGTACTAATTAACAAGCTAAAATAAACAAAAATAACTACTCGTCTTCAAGATGAGGATGATAAATATTCTATAACCTGAGAGCTTGAGATGGTATTGTTAGAATATTTGGGTATGGTGTATGAGAAGTGTGGATTATGTATTGTTGAATAAATGGTTTATTTCTATAGAGAAAAATATGAAATTTGGTCCGTGAAACAAACGACGCCTCAAGAGTTTAATGCCTCAGTCACGCCATTGGCGTATGACATTGCGCACGAAGTGTGGTATAAATAATTGAAAATGTTCGAAAAATCATCCCAGGGTAGTCTCCACAATTATTGTTGTTGCTGTTGTTGGTCGAAGATATTTGATTTGGCCAACTTTTAGTGGCATCCAACAAATATATGAGGCGTAAGAAGTGTATACATCTTTCCACGTGTGTTTGTGTAACACTCTGTAAAATCGTGTCCAATAGTATAGTGACCCTGGAAAGGCATAATGCGCTTTGGAAAGAAGGGCAAGTTGAGCCCAAGATATATTGGACCATTCGAGATAGTCGAATGTGTCGGCACTGTAGCTTATAAGCTCAGGTTGCCAGAGGAGCTTAGTGGAATTCATGATGTATTCCACATATCTAATCTTAAGAAATGTATAGCCGATGAGTCGCTAGCAATGTCGCACGAGGATGTGCAAATTGACGAAAACCTGAGATTCATTGAGAAACCAATTTCGATCGAGGATCGACAAGTTAAGAAGCTTCGAAGAAAAATGATACCTATAGTAAAGGTTAAGTGGGACGCTTTTAGAGGTCCCGAGTATACGTGGGAGGTTGAGTCCACTATGCGACAAAAGTACCCCCATCTTTTTTAATAAAATCTCGAGGTGAGATTTCTTTTAAGGGGGTGAGGATGTAACAACCTGTAAAATCATGTCCAATAGTATAGTGACACGTGTCGTGTTTTGAATATAGTATGTTAAAGACCAATAAGGACTAAAGGCGTTAACATGCTCAATCTGAGCCTCTAAGTGACGGCCCGATGTCAACATGCTAAATACAGCCTTGATGAATATTAACTGCCAGCTTCTGAGTGACTAATATGTCAACATGCCCAGCCTCTGAGTGACATCGGAATCAGCATGCTTATAATAAGCCTCTGAGTGAACCTTTGCGAAGTCCTAACTCTCATACGTGCCATTTGTTGGACGAGAGGGTTCAATTTTGTAATTATATGAAAGTTGGATAATGGAGAGATTAAAAGTGTCAACATGTTAATTTATACCTCTGAGTGACCTTTTAACGAACCAAGAGCTCGACAATGACCGGGCATAATCCGGGTATGCCAAGTATTGGCTAGGAGGGCTAAAAGTGCTAAAAATGTGTTTAAAAAGGGGTTTAGAAGCTTTTTAAAGTTAAGGGCTAAAGTGTCAAACTTTGAAACTGGCCATGGGGCGGTTGCGGGCCGCGAGAGACCTGGCCTAGGTCTCGCGGGGCGCGAGAAGGGGTCTGCAGTAGAAAGTTTTTTTTGGCTGCCACACAAAGCTTCAAAACCATTAAAATCGAAACCATCGCTTCCCAAACTGCTATGTCACGTTTTGGGACACTCGTAAGCTTCCTCTTACACCCCTAAACACCTGGCTTCACCTCCTTTGAATTCTCCAACTATAGATAGGTGCTCAAGTTCACATTCCAACTTGCACCTTTCTCATTTAATTCACTCTCCTCCCTCCTCTGGAAGTTCCTAGCTGAAAGGAGCATCCAACTTAGTTCTCTTGCATCCTAGAAACCTCTTGTAAGTGTTCCTTGCTCTTGCATTTTCGTTTATAGGCTTTTATAGCCAAAAGTCAAGCGTTTTACGGATTACGCTTTGACTTTCGGTTAAGACCATTATGGTCCAGCCATTGTTCGAAAAGAACATGGCTAAGTGATCGTAATAAGATAGGTTTTAATCCCTATATAGGGCACCTCCTGAAGATTACGTTTGCTAGACCAATTGACGGGTCAAAGTTATGATATTAAAAAGTCAAACAGGCCATTTTTCGGAAAAATCATAAATTGATCTTATATATGTTATGAAACCTGTTTTTACACTTAAACAATTGGTAATAATTATTAGAACATGTGAGAACATGTTCGGCTCGTCAAATTCAGTTCTAAGGTCGGTTCGCAAACCGAAACTCGCGAAGTTTGACTTCTGCTTTGACTTTCGATTCTGACCCGATTTAGATTAGTTACCTACTGATCTAAAGTTGCATTATAATCACAATATAATGTAGCATAACCCTCTGAGGTTATATTACATGATCATAATCAGAATCCAAGTTTATGTGCAAGTTCCATAATTATGCCATCTTTGACCAAAATGTCCTTTTTGCATAAAACAAGGTTTTAATTGGTAATAAACTTGAAAATGAGTTTTCTACTGATATAATATTATAAGTAGGATTATTTGGGATGTTAAACCAAGTTATAAACTGAGTTTTCATGCAAGTCCTTAAACTATGTCGATAAATGGCGATTTTAGCCCTTGTGGCTCATAAACTAGTTTTAATCAAATCTTTTTAAGGTAAATCTTTTACCTACTGATATGTTATATTAAATAACATATCTAAAACATTTTAATCTGATCTTAACTCAGTTTTTGTAAAAATCGCATAAAGACGTCATACGACATAAGCGCCATTTAGGCGCATAGTATAGTTTTAAACCATATTATTGACCAAAACTTGATACCTACTGATTTTAAAACTTATTTTAAACGTATTTACAATAGGTACATGTTATAAACTCAGAATCCCAAATAATTTATAAACTACGTGTAAAATGACCAAAATGCCCCTTCGGTGCATGGTTTGGTCATAAAAGATAAATTACACATATAATTGATATCATACTGATATTATATCATAAATTAATTAATTTTATAGAATACTTATGATTATAAACTTTAATTATATTCAAGTAACTTTTATATGGTATGAAATTACCAAAATGTCCTTATGAGGCATAGTTTCGTTTTAAAACCTTAACGGGCATATAAGTTAATATTCTACTGGTATTTTAACTTATTTAAATTATAATGGAATGTAGAACTTGTCCATAACTTCCCGGTTACCCGATATCGCTAATATGCGCACAGTTACGTATATGTAACTATTTTACGGAAATTAACCGAAACGGGTTTAACCTTGTCATTTAAATCTCAAAATCCAGAATGTTTATAGTTTATCCATATTGTACAAGTCAAGGTACTTGTTGGGATTAAACTACATTCTATCCAATCATCGTTTAATCTAGGTCATACGTTTTGATCAAGTACACTAGTCGGTCTAAGTCAATGACTTAAATAAAACCATTAGTATTTAATTGGTTAGTTTTTATGCCATAATCCAGACTAGAGACTTGCCGGTAAATGCTATCTGCACTTAGTCCTTTTTGTATACGGCCGAGTTAGTAAAAAATTGAAGAAGACTAGCTCAGGTAAATACTCTCGAGTTATTTCCCCTATACGGGCTTGGGTTACGGTAAATTATTACCGCTTGGTCGGAAATGGGATCAATCGAACGCCGGTTCGGGGATAGTAAATCCGTATATTCTGTTTTAATCAGTTTTGTTTGATGACTTAAACATCGGGGGTTAACTACCGTGTCCTGGATATCCTCGGCTCATTACAATAGAAATGGCCACGACCTTAGCGCAGGTGTAGGCATACACCCGATAGACGCTCAATGATGCATTCCCACAAGGTTGGGAGGAATTGACTCCTTCGTGAGTCCAAAGTGTACGTTAATTGTGTCTCGGTCTCCGTACCGGGCCCCGTATGTATGAACAAACATGTAAATCTGTTAAAAAGGTTGGACGGTCAATTAACCCAAGTTATAAAAAGATTTTGTGTTGATACGCACTTAAAACATTTTTGAAATGTTTTCAAAATGAGTCAGTTGGGTGTATTTACCATCAAAAGCTGACGTATTTTCAAAAGACTAAACTGCAGGTACAATACGAAAATAGGTCGGAGGTGCTCGGTAGTGATAGAGGATCTTGCAACTCCTAAATCTGCCCAAAGTCTGTTTTATATTCTTTCCATGTACAATTTATGATCCGCCTATGGATCTTCTATTACAAGCCTGTATATTATTTTGTATTTTCGAACATTCGGTTTGTAATAGTAATTTTACTCCAAAACTTTCGATGTGCCGTGTTTAATTGACTATGATGATTATCAACTGACTTCACGATACTCCTCACCCGGGCCCACCTGTGTATGGATTTGGGTTGGAAATCCGGGGTGTGGCAGTTTGGTAGCTTTAGTTGTGCAAATCGGGCTTGGTCTAACTGTTCAAGTGCTTGACGAGGTCAACATCATCGTGGTGATCTTGATGACCCAACCTTGAAACTTGAGGTTGTGGCATCATATGATTTTTGAATATGGCATGCATACTTTGGAATGGTCAGTCGAACAGTGATATTAATGTTATAGAGCAATCGATTATGTTTGACGACGCGATTGATGGAGTTGCACACGACTCTTTATTTTATGCTAATAGTTCGTACTACGAGCACATGTATTATCTTACCAATTTGATATATCCAAACTGGGCCATGTTAGTCAAAGCATTTTCATATACGAATAATAAAAAAGTGCATATATCACAAGAAAACAAAAATTGTTAGGAAAGATATTGAGTGCGCCTTTGGATGTTGAATAAAAGAGAGAGTGTGGACAAAGAAAAAATAAGGAACATCATGTACACTTGCGTCATCCGACATAATATGATATTGGAAGATAAGAGGAACACGATTTGTCTATACTGCAAAGAAGGTGTCGTACCAGATGTTTGTATACTAAACTTTGACGAGAAACATGATATCGAGGATAAAGTACGGTTTTCGGAAATAAATGCCAATCTTAAGATGGACTTGATAGAACATCTTTGGGCGGATCGTCGGGTGGATACCGATGATGGCGATGATACCAATAATGAAGACGGCTGTGAAGAAGACCTTGATTAAATTATAGAGTTAAATGCTTGGTTGGTCCCTGTGGTTTGTGAAAATTGCAGACTTGGTCCTAATGGTTCACTAATTACGCACTTGGTCCTAGTAGTTTCAATTTTTGCATTCGGGTGGTCCTTACCACTAACCTTTGTTAGATTTCTTAGTTAAGTGTATATGAAATGTCTATTTTACCCTTGAATAATTAAAACAATATTTAATCTTTGTGGGTCCCACCCTACTTCTTCTTCTACCCAAACCACCGCATCACTACCACCCAATCCAACTCCCTTCACCATCCACCGTCTCCACCCCACCTCTACAAACCGCCACCACCACCATCTGCTTCATCTTCAATGTTCACCTCTTACGATCATTAACGACCACCAACAAACCCTAACACCATAACCATCACGATTCACGCAACCCACCCTGCTCAGAGAAACTGTCCGATCACGCGACCCACCCCGCTAGGAGAACTGTTCGACCTCCGATGAGAAGCACCACTATCATCACGATTCACCGCCATCCGCCTGCCGACCTGCCGTCGAAGACAACAACAAAACCAATAAAATGTCTGACCTCTGACAAGAAACTGGTTATTCCAGTTTTTAAGGCGCGTAAAGAGGGCATCCAACCACTGTGAATATGTCTTCTCCTGTAGATTTATATATATATATATATATGTATATATTTTTTACTTTTACTGATCAAAATTTTAAATTAGTTGTTTATTGTTTAGATTCTTGCAGTATGCAACTTAGTTACTTGAAATTTAAGCTTTAAAAACTTAAATACTTGACCGTTCATTACTTAATTGTTCATAATTAGAAGCTACTTGATTTCATTTGAATATTTATTTCTCTTGACAACATTAAGTGGATTATAAGTGTTGTGCTTGTGTGTGGTGGCCATACGGGTTTATGAGTGTGGTGGGGTTAGGTGGTGGTGGGCGGAGTCGCCTGTGTTACGAAGGAAGAACACAGTGGTGACGGGAATGGCTAGTAGTGGTGGTTTGAAGGGTGGAGTGGGAAAGAAGAAGGGTGGGATGGGTGGGGTCCATTTGTTTTTATTTGTTTTTTTAATAATTAAGGGTACTTTGGTCATTTCACATTGACTTAACCAGAAAACTTAACATAGGTTAGTGACAAGGATCACCTGAGTGCAAAAATTGTAAACACTGGGACCAACTTTGTAATTATTAAAGCACTGGGAACAAATCTGTAATATCTGCAAACTACAGGGACCAACCACGCATTTAATGTCACACCCCGACCCGCAGCGGAATAAGAGTCGGGGCATAATTGGGTTATCACCAAAGCTCATGATGTTACTAATATGTTTCATATTTATTAAATTCAAAATGACATCCTCAATATTCCAAACAAGTTCATACAATTACAAAGAAAGATAACCAACTAAATAATCCAAAGTCTAAACCGGTTTACTCTTCTAAGCCATCCTAATGTTTCTTGCTGCAGCTGGATCACTTGTATCATGTGTAAAAATGGGGGTTTTTGGGTCAACATAAGTTGGCGAGTGAACCTTGTTAGAAAACATTTATTATTGATTTCTTGTTATATTTATTATGGAAAATTGTGCAATAATCATATGTGAGCAAACGTAAATAAACATACAATAACATTAACAATAACAAACAATAACATATAATAACAAACCACATTGCATTAATATATAACATGAATGATACTGTATATGTTGGCAACGTCACGTTCACGCTCATAGGTAATGGGGAACGGACGGCCTATGATAAATGTATGTGCGATCAAGGCTCAATCAAACGGAGCCGATCGTATGTTGGCAACGCCTCGTTCACGCTCATAGGTAATGGGGAACAGCTCAACGCTCATAGGTAATGGGGAGCGGTGGCCTATGATAATGTATGTACTGAAAATGATAAATTTAATCTAAACATTAACCACACAAACAGTTGATACATATTGAATACACATTTGATCATGGATATGATAGATGCACAATTGTTTAAATGTAATAAATAATAAGACACATGATACACCCCAAAAACGTGATTAAAACGGGAAATTTGTAGAGATTCACTCACATTGGGTGCGTTCGGTTAAAGATGTTGAATGCGCACGAGTTTAGAGGGTTGATCGACGAGGATTAACTAACCTAAATAATAACGAAAGGTATGGTAAATGAGTGGATTTTATTAATAATTTTAATAGGATTTTTAGATATATTTTTGTGAGTTTAAGGCTATTTTCTAACTTTAAAAACATTATTTTTAAGTATTTTTAATTGATTTTTAAGTTAAATAAATAAACAAAAATATAAAAAAAAATGTTGACTTTTTGGGTTTGACCGTTGACCATTGACTTTGACTTGTTGACCGGTTCGGTCGTGTATATTGTTTGCACTGAGTGAGGTTCGAACTCGTGACCTCCCGTACGCGTGCACGCAGCTCTACCAACTGAGCTACGTGTCTAACCCGAAATATTTATGTTTTTAATTATATTTATATACTATTTAATTTATTCCAAAATTCATTTCTTAAAAAGGATTTAAATTCTATCGAACCGGCGTGCGTATCAGGTCTCGAACCCGGGACCTGTTGATTAACGTTGCACACAGTCCACCGCTGGACTGTGTGTCTAACCTGGTTAAAATACTTGTTTTTATTTCTCTTATATACTAACTGGAAGTTTTCATATTTGGGTTTTATAAAAAGTCTGAATATTGTGACGAATCGGAATAAGGGCGGACTCGAACCCGGTATCGCTGTGTTTCAATTGCACACAGTCCACCGCTGGACTGTGTGTCTAACCCGAGATATAATCCAATTTATATTAAATTTATATACATACTCACTTCATCTTCTTCGTTACAATAACCCAGACAACGATTACTCTATATATAAATGATTAAAATGAAATGAATAGGGAAGGTTTTGGGAATGAACATACCGGAATGATGACTTTTCTCATAACTCCGGCGAAGTCGTCGGCTCTGTTTTATGAACTCCGTCTGAGCGGACCAAATAACAGTTTTGATTAACTAGTTTTGGAATTGAAGGACTAAACACGAGTTATCAGAAGGTTTGAATGATTATACCGTTTCACAATGCAATGTAGGAATTTTCAGAAAACTTCCGGCGAGTGTTGATTATCCGATATCGTCGTCTGGGATTGATTCTGATCGAAAGGTTTGAGTTAGCAAAAGCCTAACAACTGATAGAAGATGAAAGAATTGAGAAATTTACCGTTTTGATGAAAGACACGGTTTTCCGGCGAAAGTCCGGCGAGTTCAAAAAGCGTTTCCGACGAACTGACAATAGAGCAAAAGTGAAATCGAGAGTTCTGTGGATGATTTTGAGTCGCGAGATACTGATATTGTTGGAGTAATTCAGGAAGTGAATGTTTTCGGTTATTAAACCCGAACATCACATGAATTCAAGTTCATTAAAGGCTGAATTGATTAAGAATGTCGGTTTATCGGTTATAAGCAAGAATCCGCGATCACTCAAAAGTCCCTGGACGTTTGGAAGCCGATATCGGTTTCAGTTTGGCGCAAACAGGTTGATTCACGGTTGCACATATGTTTTAATTGCTTCCTAGATTTCACAAAGTCAGCTAGTGGCGGAGTGGTTATATTGTTTGATGTTTAAAGTTTCCGGCTGACCGGGTTCGAAACCCGGCAGCCCTTTTTCATTTTTAATTGTTTTAATTTTATTCTTTAACAATTTTAATTTTCATAATCTAAAATGTTTATTAGTTATGTATTGTTTAAATTAAAATAAGCATTAAATGAGCAACAAAAATGAAACTGATTATTCGATTAATAAACGAAGCGGGTTTGAAAAAACCCGTTTTTCGACAAATGTTACATTTAACTCTAAATTATATTATTGTATTGTTTAAGTATTTATTAATGTATTTTTTAGTATTCATCAAGGTTTTTTATTTAGTTTGTTTAATTAACTTATTTTTATTTAATATTAGTTTTTTTGTGATATATAAAAGAATATATTTAAATAAAAATTAATGATTAAAAATAATTTGATGGAGCAAAACCATTACACTATACAATGAAAACCAATAAAAGAAAGTTGTCAGGTTATATGTCTATGATATAGTAGGAACTCTATGATGTGAGTTGGTGATGGTATAAATAAATGAAACCGTTACACTTAGGCTATTGGGTGTGTGGATGTGGGTAATCACTTGAGGATGATCCGCTACGTAGCCGGCCACGTCATCGGATCTTGGAGATGAGCCACAAGGGATGGGCCTTGGGTGTGGGTGATGAGCCCCTTTATATATACAAGATGTATGTATGTATGTGTGTGTGTGTTGGATAAAGAAAAAGAGAGGAACGTCTTCCTCATCAGTTGAGCGACGTTGGCGACGGGACGGGCCTCAAGGGGCGGTGTGTACGGGCCTCATCGAGCCTTGCCATGCCGAGGACGTCCCCATACTGTCCAGTCTTAACCTAACTTATGTAAGAGAAATCTTAAAATTTAGCTCTCCAGAAATGAGTGAATTTGAGCTTTTACAAAGACAAGATAATTTCTAAAAAGAACAGTGTTCTATTGGTATCCGAACAACTTTCTTTACGAGAGGTTACCGACATCTATGACAAAATATCATGTGTGAGCCTTATGTTTTATCACAGTGGGTCATCTATAACAACAACTTTCCCTAGGAACTAATGATAAATCACCAATGCTGCCTGTAATCGCAAACATAAGTAGACTTTTATCCACGGATGTACTCGAATGATCGTGCTTTGTACCCAAATGACCGTGGTTTCAAGGTTAATAAAAAGAAAAAGTATAAAAATAAAGCCTTGGTAGTTGAATATGAAAGAAAGCCCACCATCATCATCATCATCTTCGTCATCATTACCACTCTTCTCTCTCTAAAAGTCGGCTTTCTTTCCCATAAAGTCGTTCTCACTCAACTACATCCCGCTGATTGCTACACCCAACAGTCACCTGATCGATTTCACATTCTTACAAGTTTTTTTGCCATCATAGTTACCGATTTGATGATTGATCGACGACCCATACACCTCAAGGTAAAAACAAAAATAAAAATCGTCTCTTTATTCGTTTTCTAGGGTTTTGTTTTATTTCTTAAACCCCCAGATTGCAAGTTTCCCCTTTTACAATAGTCGTTGACTTGTTTGCTATTTTTAGGGCTTATTGTGTGTATTTGCATTGACTTTTACTAGATCAGAGTATTGATCTGAGTTTTAAGTTTTGGATTTGATTGGAGGTTTTGGTAATATGTTTGTTATGTAATTGGTGTGAATTAGTTATGTTTTTTTAGTATTCTTGATGCCCTAAATGATGACTTTGATTGAAAAACTGAAATTGTTAATGATAATTACAACTGTGACTTATAAGTTATAAAACTGTAATCTGATTAGGTATTTCTGGAGATCATGTTATTTATACCGAGGATGAAGCGGCTGCAGTCGCTTGAAGTTATGTTAAAATGTTTGTATTATCCCTCTTGTTAGGATTAAACGACCGCTCACACACATGCAGAAACTGCAGAAAAAGTAGGGGTGCAAATGAGCCGAGCCGCTCGAGGAAAAGCTCGAAACGAGCCTTATCGAGCCGTATCGAGCCCAAGCCGAGCTTGAGTCTTAAATAAAAGCTTGTTTATTTATCGAGCCCCAGCTCGAGCCTGACATGTGAAGCTCGTTTGGCTCATCGAGCCTAAGTGTAAACGAGCCTAGCTGAGCCGATCTTTTTTAAACGTGTTTATGAGCCAAGTTCTAACCTAAAAGTAAGCTTGTTTAGTAAACGAGCCCGAGCTTCACTTATCGAGCTCGTGAGCCTAAATAGTTTATTGTTTATATTATTTTTAATTAATAGATAGTAAAGCTTGTTTATTTATCGAGCCCCAGCTCGAGCCTGACATGTGAAGCTCGTCTGGCTCGTCGAGCCTTATTGAGCCTAAGTGTAAACAAGCCTAGCTGAGCCGATCTTTTTTAAACGTGTTTATGAGCCAAGTTCTAACCTAAAAGTAAGCTTGTTTAGTAAACGAGCCCGAGCTTCACTTATCGAGCTCGTGAGCCTAAATAGTTTATTGTTTATATTATTTTTAATTAATAGATAGTAAAGCTTGTTTATTTATCGAGCCCCAGCTCGAGCCTGACATGTGAAGCTCGTCTGGCTCGTCGAGCCTTATTGAGCCTAAGTGTAAACAAGCCTAGCTGAGCCGATCTTTTTTAAACGTGTTTATGAGCCAAGTTCTAACCTAAAAGTAAGCTTGTTTAGTAAACGAGCCCGAGCTTCACTTATCGAGCTCGTGAGCCTAAATAGTTTATTGTTTATATTATTTTTAATTAATAGATAGTAAAGCTTGTTTATTTATCGAGCCCCAGCTCGAGCCTGACATGTGAAGCTCGTCTGGCTCGTCGAGCCTTATTGAGCCTATGTGTAAACAAGCCTAGCTGAGCCGATCTTTCTTAAACGTGTTTATGAGCCAAGTTCTAACCTAAAAGTAAGCTTGTTTAGTAAACGAGTCCGAGCTTCACTTATCGAGCTCATGAGCCTAAATAGTTTATTGTTTATATTATTTTTAATTAATAGATAGTAAAGCTTGTTTATTTATCGAGCCCCAGCTCGAGCCTGACATGTGAAGCTCGTCTGGCTCGTCGAGCCTTATTGAGCCTAAGTGTAAACAAGCCTAGCTGAGCCGATCTTTTTTAAACGTGTTTATGAGCCAAGTTCTAACCTAAAAGTAAGCTTGTTTAGTAAACGAGCCCGAGCTTCACTTATCGAGCTCGTGAGCCTAAATAGTTTATTGTTTATATTATTTTTAATTAATAGATAGTAAAGCTTGTTTATTTATCGAGCCCCAACTCGAGCCTGACATGTGAAGCTCGTCTGCTCGTCGAGCCTTATTGAGCCTAAGTGTAAACAGCCTAGCTGAGCCGATCTTTTTTAAACGTGTTTATGAGCCAAGTTCTAACCTAAAAGTAAGCTTGTTTAGTAAACGAGCCCGAGCTTCACTTATCGAGCTCATGAGCCTAAATAGTTTATTGTTTATATTATTTTTAATTAATAGATAGTAAAGCTTGTTTATTTATCGAGCCCTAGCTCGAGCCTGACATGTGAAGCTCGTCTGGCTCGTCGAGCCTTATTGAGCCTAAGTGTAAACAAGCCTAGCTGAGCCGATCTTTTTTAAACGTGTTTATGAGCCGAGTTCTAACCTAAAAGTAAGCTTGTTTAGTAAACGAGCCCGAGCTTCACTTATTGAGCTCGTGAACCTAAATAGTTATTGTTTATATTATTTTTAATTAATAGATAGTAAACGAGCCGAGCTTGAGAAATACCAACGAGCCGAGCTCGAGCTCTCATAAGTTAAACGAGCCGAGCTTGAGAAATACCAATGAGCCGAGCTCGAGCTCTCATAAGTTAAACGAGCCGAGCTTGAGAAAATACCAACGAGCCGAGCTCGAGCTCTCATAAGTAATCGAGATCGAGCCTGCTCGGCTCGAGCTCGAGCCTGCTCGCCTCGTTTGCACCCCTTAGAAAAAGTAAACGAGAACACAAGGATTTACGTGGTTCGGTCGCGATCTGCAACCTACGTCAACGGGGTAACTTGGATATTCTTATTGAGGTGTTAAACAATTGGTTTTGCAAACTTGTTCAGATTAAGTCTGTACATATAATTATTTGTTGGTTAATGAAGTGAAATTACAATGGTTTTTAATAGTCATCAACTGAAACTATTTGCTTTTCCTGCAGATGCTGTAATTTGTCTCCTAATAATACCAGTGGTAATCTGCGATGGATTCATGCAATTGCATCGAGCCACAATGGCCACCGGATGAACTTCTGATGAAATATCAGTATATATCAGATTTCTTTATCGCTCTTGCGTATTTCTCGATTCCGCTGGAGTTGATATACTTTGTTAAAAAATCAGCGGTTTTTCCGTATAAATGGGTGTTTGTTCAGTTCGGTGCTTTTATCGTTCTATGTGGAGCTACACATCTTATTAATTTATGGACCTTTAACGTGCATACGAGAACCGTAGCTATTGTTATGACAACCGCCAAAGTCTTGACGGCTGCAGTATCATGTGCAACTGCCCTTACATTAGTCCACGTTATTCCCGACCTACTTAGCGTAAAAACTCGGGAAGTATTCTTGAAAAACAAGGCTGCTGAGCTGGACCGTGAAATGGGTATCATTCGAACCCAAGAAGAAACCGGCAGACATGTTAGAATGCTTACTCACGAAATCCGAAGCACGCTTAACCGACATACGATTTTAAAAACTACGCTTGTTGAACTGGGAAGAACGTTGGGTTTAGAAGAGTGTGCGCTTTGGATGCCGACACGTAGCGGTTTGGAACTTCAACTTTCGTACACCCTTCACCATCAGAACCCTGTCGGGTTTACGGTTCCGATTCAGTCTCCTGCGATTAATCAAGTTTTTAGTACGAATCGTGTGGTTAAGATCTCTCCGAATAGCCCTGTTGCTCGATTACGCCCGTCTTCTGGTAAATATATGCCTGGGGAGGTTGTTGCTGTGCGGGTCCCGCTTCTACACCTCGATAATTTCCATATCCATGATTGGCCTGAACTTACGACAAAACGTTACGCGTTGATGGTTTTGATGCTTCCGTCTGATAGTGCAAGACAGTGGCATGTTCATGAGCTGGAGCTTGTCGAAGTCGTTGCTGATCAGGTTTGCGTGCACTCTGATTTTCTTGATAAGAATAGAATGTCATTTTCGTCCTTGAGGTTTGGCCAGTTTTGCGATTTTCGTCCATAGGTTTGTTTTTCTGCATCTGGATCCAAAAGGTTTGAAATCTTGCCATTTTCATCCGGTTCGTTAACTGCATTAATTTTTCTCCGTTAAGTCAGGGGTACTTTTGTCTCTTTTGATAACTTAAAGGGAAATTTGGTCTATTTCATTATGCTAAATGTTTGTACAGAAAGTGAAAAAAACCCGAATTGCACTTTAATTTAACAAAAAAGATGAAAATACCCCTGACTTAACGGAGAAAAATGAATGGAGTTAACTAGCTGGATGAAAATGGGAAGATTTCATACCTTTTGGATCCAAATGCGGAAAAACAAACCTTTGTACGAAAGTCGCAAAACTGACCAAACCTCAGTAACGACTTGTCAACTATCATGTTTTATAATTTTTTGCTCCATCTTCTTGTTGTTTAGGTGGCGGTGGCCCTTTCACATGCGGCAATTCTAGAAGAGTCTATGCGGGCCCGGGACTTGCTCATGGAGCAAAACGTGGCCCTTGATCACGCACGAAGAGAAGCCGAGACTGCCGTGCGTGCACGTAATGATTTTCTCGCCGTTATGAACCATGAAATGAGAACCCCGATGCATGCAATTATCGCACTTTCCTCATTACTGTTAGAAACTGATTTGACACCGAGCAACGGATGATGGTTGAGACCATTCTCAAAAGCAGTAACTTGCTCGCCACACTAATAAACGATGTATTAGATCTTTCAAGGCTTGAAGATGGTAGCCTTGAACTTGATTCCGCTACGTTTAATCTTCATTCTCTCTTCAATGAGGTACTCTTATTATTATTATTATTATTATTATTATTATATTATCTTGATTGTTCAATATCTTATTTGCTGACGGATTTTGTACTTATTTTCAGTTCTTAACTTAATAAAGCAGTTGATCGTCAAAAAATTGTATGTAACATTGAACCTTTCTTCGGATTTACCCGAGTATGCAGTCGGTGATGAGAAGAGACTCATGCAAATAATTCTAAATATTATTGGGAATGCTGTTAAATTCTCCAAAGAGGGCAGCATTTCGATTTCTGCCATCATGGCAAAACCGGATTCTTTGAGGGACCCAAGAGCCCCGACTTTTTTCCGCTTCCTGGTGATAGTAATTTTTATATGCGTGTTCAGGTTCGTTTTTTCTTCAACTGTATCCTATTTAATGTATCGAGTTCGGTTCTTAACTACACTTCTCTCGTGTAGGTGAAAGACACCGGAATCGGAATCAGCCAACAAGACATTCCGAAGCTCTTCACGAAATTCGCCGAGAACCAATCAACCGCAAGTCGAAATCCAAGTGGCAGTGGACTTGGCCTTGCTATTTGTAAAAGGTAATTGTGCTTTTTCTTATGTAATTGTTCTGTTTAAGTTTCTGTTCGGTTGAAAGGAATAGAAATATTAACATATTACACTATTATTCGAATTTAAAGTTGATTATTAATATACAAAAATACTAAAAATATGCATTCAACATTTTAAATTTATTTCTGGCGAATAGTATATATCATGTTATATGTAAATTCCAGATGTGTAGGGCTGCAAACGAACCGAACGTTCAGCGAACAATACGTGAACTATTCGGCGGAAGTTCGTTTGTGTTTGTTTGTTTAGTAAAGGAATGAACACGAACAAGAAATTTCGTTCATTTTAACTAAATGAACGAACATGAACAGAGACCGCATTCGTTCATTTACATTCGTGTATGTTTGACAGCATGTTCGTTTATGTCCGTTTGTGTTCGATAGTTCATTAGTGTTTTAATTATTATATATTATCTAAATTCTTCCAAATCTCAACAAATAAATTATTTAACAAGTATAAGTGTATTATATATTATGTGTTATGTTCATGAGTAATTGTTTATGTTCTTTTGTGTAATGAACATCAGTTTGTGTTTCGTGTTCATGAATGCTTGTTTTCATTCGTTATCTAAAATCAACAAACGAACACGTTCATTTCCTTAGCGAATGAACACGAACAAAAAATCTCGTTCGGTAAGTGTTCATGATCAGTTCGCTAACACATATAATTCCATAGCAAACAAACACGAACAAGGTCTTGTTCGTGTTCGTTCAGTTCGATTACAACCCTTCAGATGTGTAGTTATTAAAAAACCTATATTTTGCAGATTTGTGAATCTTATGGAAGGTAATATATGGATCGAAAGTGAAGGTGTTGGGAAGGGATCAACCGCAATCTTTTACGTGAAACTTGGATTTCTACCACGTTTAAATGAATCCCGACTCCCATATACAAGACTTCTACCAAAATTTGGTCAAACTTTTCCAGGACTCAAAGTCGTAGTCATCGACGATAAGGGGTTAGTCTTATATTTAATCTTTATGCGTACATCCATACATGTATTTATATATAATACATACTATGCAGGGTTAGCAGAATAGCTACCAAGGAGATTCTGGTGCACCTCGGTTGTGATGTAACCACGGTTAGCTCAGGTGACGAGTGCTTACAAGTTATAACCAAAGACCACAAAGTTATCTTCATGGATGTCGATGGTTACAATGTTGCAAGACTTGTACACGATCAATTCCTAAAACACCATGAAAAGCCGCTCATAATTGCGGTTACCAGCAACACAGACAGAGCGGCAAAGGAAAGCTTGTTGAAGGTTGGATTGAATGGAGTTGTACTGAAACCAGTTTCGGTGGAGAAGATGAGAGTCGCGTTAGCTGAGCTTTTAGAGCATAAACAGGTGTTACAACAAGTATAAACCATGAATTTCTCATACCAAAAGTGGGGAATTTTTGGCAGTTTGTACATACTGTTGTGTGAATGGAGTTTAACATGTTGAATGGTGGACCCAATTTGTTGCATAGAATTGCTTTGAGAAACACTTGTTGAACTTAATTCTCTGTCATATGGATTTTATAGTTTTCATCGAATTTAGAGGTAATTACATGGATAATCCCGGCTTTTAAGAACTCACTCATACGGTCGAATTGATTGCTCACTCGTCGTTCTTAAATGGGTGGATGAACGTCTCCTTGATCATTTCTTGTGAAGTCGCAAAATCAGTGTGGTGTCAACTTTGTATTTGGTATAAGAATGATCATTTCTTGTGAAGTCGCAAAATCAGGGTGGTGTCAAGTTTGTGTTTGGTGTCGGAGGCAATGTTTTTGACTACTTGGTTTATTTGGCGCTCTCGCAGCGTTAAGCTCATCAACTACAAAACACCGTATCCATTGCTAAGTTAATGGGGAGATTGATGCTAACGATTTCATATGGGTCGAAAACCTGACGAACTTTTTTCATTGAAACGGGTGTGATAGTAATGTTATGAATAATAAAACGATATTTTGAGATCTTAAATTAGAAAATAGAATACGAGAGGATGAAATAAGAGAAGAAAGAAAAAAATGAGACTCACATAATTGTAACACCTGACATAACCAGTTACTCGTTTGTTAGGCATAGATATCACCAAAGTTAATTAAGTTTTGTATGCTTCTAAAGTCTCTTTCAGTTAGGCAACTCACCACCACACTTTCCTTTTTTTAATCTCCTTAAATCATTTCCATTTATATCATACTTTCCAATAATTGTATGAGGCTTGGGGGACAAGTGGTCCTCCCCATCCCCGTATTGTATAATGAAAAGATATTAGATAAACTTTTTTTAATACACAAAATGATTAAATGCCTCCAATATTTGAACTCATCAAGTATAATTATCAAATTATAAACACACATTTATAACTAGTTACCTAATGATCTAGTTCTAAATGGATGAGAGTGTAGGACTTTAAAAATGAGCTAATTATAGATCAATGGTGATGGCGATGAGAAACGATTAACACTAGAAGTCAGCTTGATATTACATGGTTAAATATGCAGGAGAAAGTATCTTAAAAGCCAAGAAACGGGCTTTTTCTATCTCCGGTTAAGTCGTCTACAATACAATTAAGAGTTGCGCTAATCGGTTAGGATAATAGTAGTATGTATACACAAACAACACGCTCGCGCGCACACAATTGCCAGATCAAGATCAAGATCCTCTTATCAACTTCGATCCCTATGGCTTCTTCCAGATTTTCGCCTCTTGGCTGCGTTGATGAACTCCATTATCGCTTCCATTTCACTTACTTTCTGTGGCAAAGAAAACATTGGATAACGGGTCAAATTGGGCCGACCCACAAACACTTTGTTAATGAGTGTATAAATTTGAAAACATCATAAGAATTAAGAGGTAGAGAATGGGACCTGGGAAGCGAAATGTTTGTGAACCGCATTAACCAGTTGTTCCTTTGTTGGATTGGAGTGAATATTTCCCTGGAAAAAAGAATTAAACTAATTTATGATAAGCAAGAAAAACTTGGTGTAGATGGTTTTATATCGAGACTCACGAGGTTAAAGGTACTGTAATACCGCCAAAGCGTGTTGGTTCCTAGCTTCGAGAAGTTCACTTTCTGTTCATCCACATGAAAAAACATCAAATACAACTCTCAGATCGTATGCAAGTCAACTGTTTGGGTCAAATATACTTGTTTAAAGGTCCAAAAGTGTAATAGTTTATAAATTCACATTTTCAGATGTGAAGAATATGTGACAATGTATGATGTTGAAATTAAGTCTACTCCGAATCTTAATTCATTACATTGAATTTAAAGTTACAAACATGCATATTTTCACCAAAAAAATCAACTTACAGGATAACATGCGTGCATATTGGATTGAGTGCAACCATTACGATTAGCAGACTTCATCAATGGAGACGGACCCCATGGTCTTGCATAACGAACTTTGGGCTTGTTTAGTTTGTTGAACTCCGTAACAGTGGCTGCAAATGAAGAAAAAAAAACAACTAAAAATTGACAACGGTTTTTTAAATGAAATGGAAGGAATTGAATTCATAACCAAGCTAGATGTCTTACGGAACTCATTAACATCGGAGCCACTGCTTGAAATATCAAATTCATACTCGTCATCTTCTTCATTACCAGTTGGTGGTTCAAGAACACTCAAAGCATTCCGTTGCAGCTTCACTTCAACGCCATTTTTCAGAACCTAGTCAAAGTTGGACAATGCATCAGTCAAACACGCAACATAGTTTTGAAATTTGATAAATTAGAGGTATCTTGTGAGCTATAACTTGCACCGTTAATAGTTTGCAATAAATACAATGAGCAACTAAGAAATTTTAGCTTCAAGTTTTGCCAAAAGAAGAAAAGTTGCAACCTTTTGTCACCCCATAATAGAAAATCTTGTTAAGAATTGAATAATCTTATCAATACAAACAATTATTTGTTGAAGTAGGGTAAATATGTCATTTTAGCTTGAAACCAGAACAAGAAAAGTTGCAATTTTTCCACCCATCACCCTATTTATGAAAGTAGAAAATGAAACATACAACCCAAAACTAAAAAAAAACGAGTAAAATGCCGTTTTTGTCCCTAAGGTTTGGTCAGTTTTGCGACTTTCGTCCAAAGGCTTGTTTTTTCACATCTGGATCCAAAGGTTTGAATCTTGTCATTTTCATTTGGCTCATTAAATCCATTCATTTTTCTCCGTTTAGTAAGGGGTATTTTTGTCTTTTTTAACTTAAAGGGCAATTCAGTCCTTTTCACTTTATGTACAAGCATTTAGAATAACGTACAAGTATTCAAAACCCTTTAAGATAACAAAAAAGACAGAAATGCCTCTGACTTTACAGAGAAAAATGGATGCAGTTAACAAGCTGGATGACAACGGCAAGATTTCAACCCTTTTGGATCCAAATGCGAAAAAACAAACCTTTAGACAAAAGTCACAAAACTGGCCAAACCTCGGTACGAAAATGGCATTTTACATAAAAAAGCATTTCACTTTCATGACACTGCATTAAATTACATCGACTGTCACCAATACTCGTAACCACATCATTAGAACAAACAATTGAAATTTGATGGTCCCATCATGCACAATTTTAATCATGTTGGCATGCTATTTCCCCTTTTTCTCCTTAATCAATGTGACTAAAAGATTCAAAGCAACAAAAGGTGTATGAAATTGAACTAAAAGCAAAAGGAAGAATAAGGCAATACCAGCCAATGCCAGCCACCAAGACCAACAGCCTTCTTGACAACGCCTTGAAGACCCACCAAAACCGATTTTGTTCGGTTATTCCCAGTCACAATTACTTTAGTATGCCTAGGAAGAACAGAAAGCTCTTCGTCCCCACTTTCTTCGCGAAAAGGGGAGAAAACTCTAGAAGAATATAGCTCGGGTTCTAACATTCCGCTTAATTTCCAACACTTGTAAAAATCTTTATCTCTATCCAGTTCTCTTATCTAATCCATAACATTGAGCTGAATGTACCAAAAAAAATAAAAATTGATCAAAAAAACCAATAAAGATTACAATTATCAACTCAAGTTTCAAACTTTAAGTTGAATAATATTACAATTCTTGATATAACTGCATATGAGGTTATTCCTGATCAAAGAAACCATTAAAGATCACAATTATCAACTCAAGTTTCTAACTTTATGTTGAAATTTACAAATCTTGATGTGACTGCATATGGGATTTAAAGATTTATACATACCCACAAAGAATTGAGACCCTTTTTTTTTAAATGATGAGAGAGAGAGAGAGAAATGGTTCTTATCTATCTGGGTTCATATAAAAATCGAATCTTTAAAATCTGACACGAAACTTTACATAGAATGTTGAATGCTAAATGACCCACAAAGTGATCCTTCACGTATTCAATTTGAAAACAATAAATGAAGCAAACAAATAGATATACAATACAATAAATAAAATATAATTTATTCAAATTGCATTTTAAATCCCAATTTTCCCTCTGTGATCTTTAATAAAAATTCAGCTCATTTTATACAAATTAAACTAAATAAAATGATTAAAATCCCCAAATCAATCACACTCAGATCAGAAATTATTCATGTATGCAATCATATGAACTTCAAAAAAAAAAAAAAACTAACAATAATAATAATAATAATAACTAATGTAAAATAGTGCATTGAAAACAGAGCACATAGTAATCCGTACAAATTACCTCATAAAAAGACTGAATTCCAACAGAATCAAGAGTTTGAGAGGATGCAGAATTGGGTATTGTGGAAGAGAAATGTTATGAAATTATTGATCAATCAAGATTGGTTCTTGTTGGAATGAACAGAGACCAGAGAGTGAGAGAGAGAGAGGAGAGAGAAAACAGAGTGTATATACATACACACACTAAATGCTTACCAACTGCCATTGGAAACGACCTGCAAATGAATAAGACACACGCACACTGTGTAGAGTCAATCACACACAATCTTGCTTTTGGGTTTACCGGTTACCGGTTTTTACCGGTTTCATTCCTTTGGCTTACATCGGCTCGGCTCTGCTCTGTTTTGTCTTCTTGTTGGTTTGAAAATTTGAAATGTAAGATTCCACTGAATCCACCCGACTTGATTTGATGTGACTTGACCCATCTACATGTTATGAATCTCTTTATTGGGCTCTGTTTGACAAAACCCACCCTAGTCTCTACTCCCTAGGGCGTATACAAAAACCGGGTTGGGCCCGGTGACCCGGAAACCGACCTGGGAAAGGGGGTAGAAGAAGTGGGTTGGGTCCAACCTGACCCGGTGATTTGATACAGGTTTGAGATTTTTATGTTGAGAATTGGTTCAATCCAAATATTAAAAAATGGTTTAAACATTAAAACTGGTTTTTAATACAATTCAAATCGGTCTAGTTGGGTTGGGGTTTCAACCCTGAAACCGGTTCTTAACCTGAATCGGTTTGGATGCAAACCAGTTTGAGACCAAACTAAAAAACCGGACCGGTTAACTCGAGTTTTGTACACCTCTAGTCTCTGTTGGATAAATCAGCATTAACAATATCAAGTAACATTGATCAATCGATTAAAACCGGTTTGAGACCAAACTCTAAAAACCGGATCGGTTAACTCGAGTTTTGTACACCTCTAGTCTCTGTTGGATAAATCAGCATTATCAATATCAAGTAACGTTGATCAATCGATTAAGACAAGCACTTTTGTTATAAACTGGTAGAAATTCTCTTGCGTGGTAGAGATAGAGCAGGATTAATGTACTACAAAATAAAAAGGTTTATTTATCATGGTGTTAGGTTTAACTACACAAAAGTTGTTTGGCATGTATGTGTTACGAAATAAATGAAAAGTCATTGAAATTGAAAATCATAATAATGAATATCCGTACGGGTATTGATGGTGTTTGGTCAGTATCGTTTTGCTTCGGTAGGGTAGTGTTACTCGGTATAGTTTATGACACAAAAAATTACTCAATTTTGAATTTATTTCTACTAAAATGTATATCGAAATGTTAACAAAAAAATGTTTGGTACTGTTACCGAAAATGAGTAAAATCACAAAGCGAACACCTAATTATGGCGGTATTGTACTCGTTCGTTATTGGCAGTGCAAAAATACCGAAACCGACTTGTATAGAAATGGAAACCATGAAAATAATGTCAGTACTGGTAATAGATGTTTTCGGTTGGTATCAGTATGGTACCATAGTACCATATTCAGTATAGTTTACTATACCAAAAAATATTTTACTTTGAAAACAACTCTGTTTATAACACAAATTATATCAGAATGTTGACAAAAAAAAGTTAATCATAGTGTAGTTTTGTGATTAAAAAAGAGATAATGATGCGAGTTATTTACAAAGAAAAATCTCAAATAAAATGATAAATGATATCTTTAAATATAAATAATATAAATAATAATTTGTAGAGTAATGTTGATAAGTCACGATTTTGTTATATCAGATAATTTTACGTTAATTTATCATGTAAAGTATGTTTTTTCATTATATGGGTTTCATCATGCTAAATTATTTGATCATTACATAATTCATCTACTGATTCACGGTCTATATTAGACCAAAGTCGCCTTCATCGTTGTTAAGCATAGTTGTGATCTACATATAATTATAAGTAACAAGTATAACTGTATAAGTAACAAATACAATATCTTTTGGTTGAGATTAGTCGTCGGAAAAAATAAATTACAAAAGGTAAGTGAGGGAACGGAATTTATTAAGCGGTTGTTTGGCAATTAAATGCTGAACCACTAACAGGTCTGAATCATTAAGTGTTGTACCAGTTTAAACCATTAACAACCAATATAATGCTTAACCATTCAGAGGTAAATGTCTAACCAATTTATATAAGAGGTCTTAACCATTCAGAGGTAAATGTCTGACCAATTTATATAAGAGGTCTTAACCATTCAGAGTCGGTATACCGCATAACCATTCAAATGCAAATGTCTGACCCATTCAGACACCTGCTTGCGAAACAAACAGTCTTAACCATTAAATACTAAACCAGTAAAAGACCTGAACCATTAAAAATCCATTAAAAGCTGAAACAAACAGCCCACAAGTGTTACGGTTAATAATTAATCTCGTCGCAACAACTTGTCGAATACTTACCAAACAAAACAAAAGGGAGAAAATATATCCAAAAAATTTGAGTTAAGATTAGGCGTCATGAATAAAGTGTTGAATAAAATCAAGAACTTATCAAGCAACATGCCTATAAGATCGTAAAGGAATATTGGATTTAAATAATTTTAACTTTCATCAACTGGCCGATAACACTCTCAACTTTTGATTTATATACCAGCACTCCCAATTTTCAACTTATTGGCCAATAACCATCTCTAACTAACTGAACCCTAACCCAGTTATTTTTTGCTGATGTGGCATCTGATGTGAGCATTTTTTTTGACGTGGCATATGATGTGGCAGTTAATTTGACATTTTTGATGACGTGGTAGCTGATATGGTAACTGGCGTGACATTTTTATGACGTGGTAGCTGATGTGGCAGCTGACATGACATTTTTGATGATGTGACAGCTGACATCAGCTAACTGGGTTAGGGTTCAGTTAGTTAGGGAGTGTTATCGGCCAATAGTTGAAAGTTGGGAGTGCTGTTGTACTATCGAAAGTTGAGAGTGTTGTCGGCCAATTGATAAAAGTTAGGGTTATTTAAATCCAATATCCCGATCGTAAATTCTTGATATTTTTTTGTTTCCTTTGCAGTTATATTTAATCTTTAATTACATAATTTTTTTCTTTTCAAATACGGTGAAGGTAAAATAAACTCTTTTCTACTGTCATCTAGTGGTCAGAAGCAAGTGTAGTTGTCGGTGGATCTCGGTTTAGTATACTTTTATAGGTTTATGTGTTATAACTTACGCTATTCATAGTGGAGTCACGTCTCTTTTTATCTATATTTTGGCTTCAAACACCGAAATGAGGACGTCAAAGCTTGGGCGTGAGTGGCGGCTCCAAACACCAAAATGAGGGCGTTAAGAGCTTGGACGTGAGCGGTCTGACAGGCGTGAGTTTAAGAAGCTTGGATATATTTGTGGGTTTAATTTTGAAGCCACTAAACAAACATGTTTACATGAAACGTCAACCTTGTACATTTAGTCTTATATGCAACAGTTGTTAATTGATATTGATTAAAATTGTTATTGTAACTAAGTTGACCAAGGTTGACTTACAGGGGCGGACCTATCTTATGCGAAGGGGTAGCCTCAGCTATCCTTTGGCGCTCCGGCGGTAGTGTAAATTTTGGAAAAAATATGACTTTTTTTGACGTTTTTTCGATTTCGTTACCCTTTTTTTATAAAACGTTACCCCTACAATATTTTGTAGATCTGCTACTGTCAACTTACAAAAATAACTTTAAAGGTTTATGAAACTAAGAGATGGGGTTGCAGTGAAATGAGCATATATAAAAATATAAAATTTATCTACTATCCAACTTCGTTGCTTTATCATAGTCTTAACTTTTGAATAATCATTTGATCTAGTATTTGAAGCAAATATATTATTATAATTTCATTTCAAAACTTTTAGATATTGGTATTAGACTATTAACATTTTAAACTTTGTTATTATAAACGGTGTGTAACTGAAGAACGAAGAGACCCTCAAAATCGCAACAAACAATTGTTATTTTAACTATATCTATACTATACGAAGAAGCAAAACCCAAAACCAATGGGATTTGGATGTTGACTTCTACATAAAAGATTTACAAGCACCGATGAAATTGATTGTAAATTCGATCTGCAATATAGAACGTCACTAGCCTCGTCACAAGAAGAGATTCTCCATGTGACCACCTTTTGTCATTAAAATAAACATTGGGTTTTAACCGGAAATCAAGTAATTTAAAGAGAGCGTGAATACGTAACTCATCAACAACTAGTTTATTGACAAATTTAAAATATTAATGAATGAACTCTATTATTAAGTTAGAAAGATACTTCGTTAAAGATTGTTCAAATGCACCACCGTCGGAAAATAACTATTCAAAATAAACGTAATAGTAAAATATATTCTCAACACCAAAATAGAGAATTCTTTATATATCGAATTATTATATATACAACACACACTGTTGTGCATGCACTCAACCTAAAGTTAAAAACATAACAAAACATAGAGGTGATTTATATTTTTCCTTATACGAATATGAACTTAAATTTTTGGTTATTTCATTTCATATACATACATAAGCCATGAAAAGGAATAGCGTCAGCAAGCTTCTAAAAACATAGAAGAAAATGCTAAAGGAATTGTTGTACTGATACCTTTATCCATTGTCGATCTAACTTAAATTAAGAGTTTTTACCATTCATTATTTTACTTATTTAAATTTACGCTTTTGCTATTCGTTTTGTTTTTTTTTCACTCCAGTCAAATTGCGATTTTGCCCTCAGTTCAAATTTACAGTTCTGCAATCGTTTTTTTTTTTCCTATAAATTACGATTTTAGCCCCCAGTAAAATTACAGTCATGCGATTGTTTTTTTTTTTTTCTTTTTGACAAAACTATGGTAGTGTTTTATTTTAATTGGTTGACTCGGTTTAATTTTTACTTGTGTCAGGCGGCTGCCTGACACACGCTCATTTGTACTGACAAATTACAATTTTGCCTTCAGTTTAAAATTATAGTATTTTTATCGTCTTAGTTTTTTTTAGCAAAAGTATGGTAGTGTTTTGTTTTAATTGGTTGACTCGGTACAATTTTTTTTTAGATCGTGTTATACGTAGTATATACAAGTAACCAAAACATAGACGTACATATTATGAGAAAGATATATTTGACTTAGCGCCCCAACATCAACATGGACAGGCAAAAACTAATTGTTTAAATAAAAAGGATATATATCATATCAATCAATATAATAAAAGGAGAGATTTTGTGTGATAAAATCCAAATAAGGTTAGAAAATTTGACCATTTTATATAGAGGTCAAATAATAGTTGGTGGACAAAAGGCTTGACGATGTTGTTTAAGGACAATACTGTTGGATCCTAGCGACTCATTGACTCAAGGTCCTTTCAACTACACATCTAGATTTTTATGATAAGTCAAACAACTTTTTAGAAAGATAATTACATGAAAATATTATCAACTTTTATATTTTAGAAAGAATATTCTTTTATTAGGGGATGTACAGTTACATATATACAGTGACGGATCTAAAATATTCGTAGGGTAACTTTTATAAAAAAAGGTAACAAAATCAAAAAACATTAAAATAAGGTCAATTTTTTTTAAATTTACATTATCGTCGGAGCGCTAAGGGGTAGCGGAAACTACCCCTGTAAGGTATGTCCGGCCCTGTACATCCAAAACATCCATATTACATTACAATCTTATACAAATACACTAATTCTCCCCTTCTATAGTTGTAACTTTTGCCCTATTAACTTTAATATTATACGAATAATATAAATATATTCTCCTAATTTACAAATAAACTTCTATGATTTATAAGCTAGCCCATTGGCATTAGGTTTAGCTAGCCCAATACTAATTTCATTCTAAAAAAATTATAATTAAATAATTAGGTTTAGTGAGATCAATACTAGCTTGGTTAGCTATCAGCTTATTATGGTATGTAACTCATTTGAATACTATGATTTTGTTATTGTCGTGGTTGCATTGTTTATTGAATACTATGATTTTGTTATTTTCATAATTGTATTGTTTATCGTTAAGGTATAAGGATACATTTTTTCAAACTCGAACAAGCTACATGAATTCTCAGAGACGTCCCTGATCAAATATATACCAGATATATATTTATATTGCAGAATGACGTTCATACATATTTGATGCTGATATGATACTTTTAATGTTATAAAAAAAACAAGTATTTTATATAACACCCCATTATCAATATAAGCAATTGATTTGAATAGAAATATATATAAAAACAGAACATGATATAAAATTTACATGAACAAGTTAACACTTTATACACATAACCCTTTTAAAAAATTTAATTCTAAAAACCTATAAAAGGAAAACTTTTAAGAAATTGTGAATTGGAGTAGACAATATTAATATCACAAGCTAAGCATCACTAGGCTATCTAGTTGAGTAATAGCCCTATAACTTTTTAAATGAGAGGTTATAGCTTGTAATAGGGGGTGTACGGTTCAGTTTTTGGGCAAAACCAAAAATTGAAACAGAAACGTCGGTTTTCGGTTTTTGAAAATTGTTCAGTTTCGATTTTTGAAAACCGTTCAGTTTTGGTTTTTTCGGTTTTATACTGGTTCGGTTTGGTTATTTCGATTTTTGAAACACAAGTATGTAAAATTCAAAAATAAAAAGTATAATTTAAAATTTAAGAAAATCTTTCTTATATGTTTACATCATTTTTAACTAATAATGTTCACATAAACCTAACATTCTAATATATTATATGTTTTTAAAGTTTTTATTGGGACATTTTCTTTTATAATAGTTTGAAGATTATTTCATTTTGGGATATTAATTTAAATAACCTCGACTTTCATCAATTGGTCGATAATACTCACAACTTTCGATTTGTACACCAGCACTCCCAACTTTCAACTAATTGGTTATAACACTCCCTAACTAACTAAACCCTAACCCAGTTAGTTTTTGCTGATGCGACCATTTTTGTTAACTGCGCTAGGGTTTCGCTAGCACAGGTTAAACACTTAAACATAAAAATCCATGTTTTTTTCGTTTCTTTTCAATTTATTTTTTCGGTTATTGAAAATGGTTATCTGAAAACCAAACCGTTGAAAATGGTTATCCGAAAACCAAACCGTCAATTTTGTTTCAGTTGATTTTGTCGATTATTTCGGTTATCGCTAACCCTAGTATCCAAAGAAAGAGCCATTTACTAGTATGATCCCCGCAGCATTAAAAAAATATAGAAAAGAAATTCACAAGCTAAGAGGAGCCAAGGATTTGAGCCTATATCACAAGCCAAGCGGTGCCAATGAGTGAGCCATTAAAAAGTGTGTGAAAAAAAAAAAGATGAAGGACACGTGTCAGTATAAGTAGAGATGCACACAGCTGTCGGATCTTATCCGGGCAATTTACATTACCCGTCACTTTCTCTCTCTATACGTATAGATGATATCTCTATATCTATACGTAAATTATTATTTCCCCAAGTGAAGACGAGAAGTGTTTGGTACTGTGGAGGCAGCTGCTCCTCCTATCCTATAATATATTTTTCTTATTTTTAATTCCGTTATTTTTAATTTTCATTTGGAATCCGCTGCAGCTGGACCGCACATACTTACAGTAGGCTTCAATATAACAACATAACCCCCCCTATACTATTGTTAGTATTCCTCTTTTTCACCCCCACTTTTCATATTTCTCAATTCTAACCCCATACCTTACTTGCCCAATTTTTTTGAACAATAAGTTTTTCACCTAAGTACTAAGAACCGTAAACGAACTAAACCTTCCATGAATTGTTCGACAGAAAGTTCTCTTATGTTTGTTCGTTTATTAAACTAACGAATACAAATACAAGCAAGAAAATTCATATTTGTTTAGTTAAATGAACAAACATGAATAGAGGCCATCTTCGTTCATTTATGTCCGTGAACGTTCGGTAACGTATTCGTTTGTGTTCGATAGTTCATCAGTGTTTTTGTTTTTTTTTATTTTATTTAGAAACTTCAACATTCTGGTAAATAAAATATTTAATAAGTGTCTGTGTATTATGTATTTTGTTCACGAACGCTTGTTTGTGTTCGTTTGTTTCCATTTGTGTTCATAAACAGTAGTTTGTGCTCATTTGTATTCATCGCTGTTCGTTGCCTAAAATTAACAAACATACGAAAATTAACACGAACATAAAATCTCGTTCAGTATGTGTTCATGAACAGTTCGTTAACATATATATTTCTTAACAAACGAGCACGAACAAGATCTTGTTCGTGTTCGTTCGGTTCGTTTGCAGCCCTACTAAATACCACACCACATAACCTGACACTTGCAGGGATTTAAACTTGTACTATTTTTGTGAGGGACAATTACCTTACCATTAAACCACTAGGTTACGGATTCTTATTTACCACTTGATTCGTAAGCGAGAGCTCTTATATGTAATGGAGTTGTTTGAAATGATACTATTTTACTCAATAATATCCAAAATAACACTCGTATCTAATTTTATATAATAAAATACAGTTTTATACCGAAAGAAATAAAAATTTATATCACTGCTCGGTCCTAGTAGTATTTCATTGATCATGCATGCACTTCGAACCACAAAAGATAGGAAAAACATATAAAGGAAGATAGTAAATGTTATGCATGTTCTATATTAACTAGTTTTATTTAAATAATAACGAACGTAACAATGTTCATTTATGCTGAAATTACTGAGATGTATCACTTAAGGTCAGTGCCGTTTTCGAAAACTTTTAAAAATTTAGGCCTTGGGCAACATAAAAATCAAGGCCCAAATTTTTTGTCAAAGAGAAATGAATTAAAAAAAATAAGACTTTAGTTTTAAAGTCAAGCCTTGAACTTTAGACTTCTATACTATTTTAAAATAGTTTTTCAATTCCACTACCAACATTTTTATGTATAATAAACAGATGCATATACTAAATATATAATTTACTATATATATATATATATATATATATATATAAGTTTATAAAACCTTTTAAGTCCTTTGAAAATTTGGGTCTTGGACGATGACACAGATTGGCCGGCCACTCGGATACGATTGTCCACTTTAAAAAATACAAGGACTTATTATTGATGACCTTAAAAGTCTATAAGTTGAAATAGTGAATTTTAAAAAGTTTGACGGTGTAAAAAAAGGGCCTACTTTGGAGATTTTTAGGGAGAAGAGCGGGCCATATCCAAACCCAATATTTGCTTTTGAAAATTCTCACTTTTCTTAGTATTACAACACTTGTCCCATTTATTTTCCCTCCATAGTTTTGGCGCCAAATCTAGGTTGCAAAAAGAAATGTCAAATTTGTAACATAAATTTGATACATGAGTGTTGAACTTTTATTATTTAAATACGTATCATGCCAATTTAGTCAATTTGGATTTTATTTTTGTTTTGTTTATGGGAAAGCGATACAACAAGGAGAAGAACCAACCTCTAAAACTGGTCCAAAGTGTAAACAAGAACATACAAAAAGAGGTTCACATAAACCTCCAAAAGCCTAAAGCCAAAAGTCATGCCGAACCCCACCCGTGGCGACCAGGTGTTAAATTGAACATGTTCGAAGGTTGATGATGGGTTAGTTTTGATATAAATCCATGAACTTTTTATAATTTGAACAAAACACAAACACGAGAAATGTGAAGACGGAGATATGTATAACCAAAAATCATTTAATTGTTATTCCTTATTAGTTGAAACATCACTATTCTAAATGTACAAAAAGAATAAATAAATAAAATAATCATCTAGAAAACAGTTTTTCATTCAATCAAAGAAACCCACATATTTTTCTTTGAGTAAATTGCATAAAACGTCCTTTAAGTTTCACCAATCTTGCAGGTTTCAGCCTTAAACTTTTAAAGTTGCAAAAACCAGCCTTTAAGATTAAATTAGTTACGGGTTTCATCCTTTATCACTAACCCAGTTATTAAATCATGTTAAATGGCATCACATGCAAGCCATGTGAGGGTAAAACCGTCTATTTCATACTTAAATGACGTTTTGTGCAATTTACTCGTATTTATTACTTACAGAAGATCTAATATTGTTGAGTTATTTCTCACGCTTCAAAAGAAGTTGCTGGACAACTTTGTTCTCCTCAGACATACGCACACGCCTTGACCGAATCTGAGACTGTACACGAGCCAACGTTTGCGTACATTTAACTGATTGACCTTGAACCACCGATCTCAACCGCCAACGTTTGCTTGGCGTTTGACTGATTGACCTTGAACCACCGATCTCAACCGCCCAAGCCCTCTAAGAGCAAGCAATGCTATCCTCGCCTGAAAACAATATAATCATATAACCCCACAGATAAAAAAACAATTTTACAAATTTTTATTATGCTCGTATAATTTACCAAGTGCCCGCGATAAGCTGTTTGAATCCTGATAGCAGCCATTTCTACTGCAGATTTATTCAGGAAATGGGCGCTGGACGTCAAGAGGACAACTTTGGCAGCAGCATGGGCGACTGCCACCGCCGCTTTTGTTGCCATTGCGGTCGCATACGCGACCGAATACGCGTGTTTACTCTGCTCATTCTCGGATTCATTAGATTAACAAAATTCCCTACTATTTTTGTTTGTGACAAATCTTTATCCACACTTCTACTACTCTTTCTGTTTCCAAACCCATATTTCTTTGAACTCTTTTTACAAGATTTCTGTTTTATAAAAACATTAAATTTAAAAGTTAAAAGTTAAAACCCACATTGGCATTTCATCAAACAACTTGTGTGCAAAGAAAATAATTTCAAAAAGATGAAACAATTAGAAACCTTTTCTTTCTTTGAATAAGAATGGCTTATAGCTTTCTTTATAGCTGATTACCAGCTTCCTTTCTTTCATATTGTTGATCAAATCATTTTCAAACATTAAACAATCAAATTAACAAAATCAAAATACTATAAAAGCAAAACATGAAGTGAAATACCTGCAAATGTGGAGAAAAATGGGGAAACAATGATGCGAATTTTGGGTTAAATTTGAAAAGGTAATGAGTGTGTGATAAGAGAGATTTTTGGTGAATGTTTTGGTTGATGTTTGAAGATGAACAAATGTTTTTTCGGTTATGGACATGAATCTAACATGAAAAAGACGGTTTTACCCTCACATGCCTTGCATGTGAGGCCATTTAACATGATTTAATAACGGGGTTAGTGATAAAGGATGAAATCCGTAACTAATTTAATCTTAAAGGCTGGTTTTGGCAACTTTTGAAGTTTAAGGCTGAAACCTGCAAGATTGGTGAAACTTAAAGGACATTTTGTGCAATTTACTCTTTTTCTTTTACTTTTAACATTTGACATAAAATAATGAACCAAATTATGTTCTAACATAAAATACTAAAACAATTGATAAGCTTTCATAAAAAAAAATCTTAAAAAAGTATAAAAAGAAATAGGTCAAACCGAGACAACCCGTTAACCTAAATATGTTCATTGGTTTGACTCGAAATTGACCGTGAGTTTTATGTCAGTTTAGTGTGATGTTTTGGAAATTTAGACTATACAGTGTGGGTGATGGGCCTCCCTGGAGGACGACCCGTCACGTAGGATGGGTGTGAGGACGGGTCTAAAGGGGATAAATCTAGGAAATGGAGGATGGGGCTAAATATATATATATATATATATATATATATATATATATATATATATGTATATATATATATATATATGTATATATATATATATATATGTATGTATGTATAGGTGTGTGTAGAGAAGAAGAGAGACAGGACCGTCCCCAACGTCTCGTGGCGGACGTTCTCGACGCCGCCGGACCACCGGAAGTGATGTTGGGGGCGTCGCCGGGCCTGGACGACCCCCAAACCGAGTATCCTTAATGAAAACATCAGAAACTTTACAATCAAACTCTTTGGAACAATAAATAATATAGTATAATACAAACCTCCCAATTATATACCATTTTCATGCTCCTATTTGGAACCAATGATAGAGATACCAATTGAAGCTATGGACATTAATCTCATTGCTTTCTATTTTCATCAAATGAAACTATGCATCATAATGCGAAGCTGATGATCACATAAAAGGTTTATCGACATAAAACATGATCTATAAATGCAAGAGAACAAATTAATAGGACGATTTGATTGCATGTTTGATGATGCCTCAAAGAGTAATATCCAATCTACTTTGATGTTCAACTTATGAGAGAGATAATGTGGATATGATGTTTTATCTTATTTATTGATTAACTAGACATTAAAAGAATTGGTGGACATATACATAAATTCAGAAAATATGTCGATCAAAATATTAGGGGACCATAATGCAATTATTAATAAATATTATTGGTTAATATTATTATTTTTTTGAACGGCAAATTTGTATCATTGATACAGTATTATCACAAGTTCAGAAGTAAACCCAATAAATTTTGGAAAAATCCTATTGAGGGAATCGAACCTAGAACCTGATGATCCCTAAGTCTTTTCCCACCCTAAGATGTCCCTACTAACATATTGATAGTCACAAGGCCATATAACAACAACAACAAATAAATAAATATAACTTACAATAAAATACTTCAAATAATGTCACATGACATTCTTTCCTTCAACCTCATAAATTTCATTTATATTTATTAATAATTTTTTAATATTAATATTAACAACTAATATATAGGTATCTCTTATTTTTATTGTTATCTTTATCTAAAATTAATAAATAACTTTAATTTTGCAATTTAGACCCTTTTTTTTACTTTTAATTCAAATTTTTTTATCTTTTACAATTTCATCCCAACTCTTTTTATTTTCAATTTTGGTCCACCATATATTTCCCAAGTTTTTCGTTTCATTCTAAATTTTGTGAGTTAACGCACCGCAGCATGCGTGTGGGGTTCAATATTTTTTCGTATATTTTTTTCGGTTTAACTGGCCCGTCGCAACACATCTATTTTCTCCATTTGACAAGTTCGTCCAACACGCGGCTCCTACATTGACTTAGTTATTTTTCTATGTTTGACATTCCGGTTTAATTTCTCTGCAACAAGCGTGCGTGATTCAAAGATTTTATGTCTGCTTTTCGCTCTGCGTTATTTTTTTCCGTCTTTATTTATTTTGTTTTTACGAGCTTTTCCGATGTTGGTAGTCGCTGACGGTGGTATAGCATTGGTACTACTTGACACAGTTTTACGACAACCGCTGTAACGCAGTGGCTTAATACTACTAATAAATAAATTGAAACCATATCATGTGTTATGCAGATAATAAATAAATATTTAACTATTAACTAGTTTACTCTATTAATATATAATAGTTTATTCAAGTTTAACAAAAAAAATTTAATTTATGGTGTTGTACCTCATGTATAGGGTTTTTTTAAATTCTAAATCAAAACCTTTCTTTTTTTTGCAATTTAAACCCTTTGTTTTTTTACTTTTAGCCTGAAGCTTTTTATCTTTTGAAATTTAACCCCGACTATTTTTATTTTCAATTTTGGTCTATCATAATTTTCATCTTTCCCCCAAGTTTTTTCGTTTCGTTCTAAATTTTGTGAGTTAACGCACCGCAATGAGCGGTGCGCGTGGGGTTCAATATTTTTTTCCCGTTTGACTGGCCCGTCGCAGAACATCTATTTTTCTCTGCTTGACAAGTTTGTCGCAATGTGTGGTTCCTGGATAGATTTAGTTATTTTTTCTATGTTTTACGTTTCAATTTAATTTCTTTGCAACGAGCGTGCGTCATTCAAGGATTTTACGTCTGCTTTTCTCCGGCGTTATTTTTTCCGTTTTTATTTATTTTGTTTTTACAAGCTTTTCCAGTGTGATGTTACTATTTGACTCAGTTTTACGACAAACACTGCAACGCAGGCTTAATATCAGTAAATAAATAAATTCAAACAAATTACTCTTTCCAGAGGGAAATGTGGGCTGGATTGCATCCGGGCTTAAGACCAAACACTAAACCTGATCTTAGATACCTGTCAGCCTCTAGTCTAACATAATATGCTATGTTAGCATGAATTTATGTTATTTGAATTTAAATTCTAATTAAATTAACTAACATAAAAGATTTAAAGGTAATATTTTCAACTATTATTGACAGTCTAACAAAATATTTTGAAAAGGTATGCAACTGAAAAGAATAATGAAGCTCTAATAATTATATCAAACTTTTATTTAATATAACTAGATGGAAGCCCCCGCCGCGATGCGACCATGGGCTTAGAAATTAAGACGTCACATACACAAATAAAGCATAAACGATAGGTTTAAAACGCCCATTAAGTGTTATCGTCGGTACGACGTTTGTGTGTATAAACGAACTCCATAATTTATGACATGTCGAATATACCATCTATATGAAATATGACTAAAGAACACAATTTGGAAGTCAGATTTGGCTAAGCATCACTATCATACGAATCAGAAAGCCGAGTTTCATTTGATGATTAGGAAGCGGAGTATGACTTGTATCGTGATCTTGTTGAGGCGCCTGAGGCGATACCGTTTATCGCTTATCAAGTTCCACCTGTTGTTATTCATAGATCAAACACATTCGAGTGCATATTTTTCGCTACATACTCCGCAGCCTTACTACCACTGTGTCCGCCATACACCCTAAAGAAGCCCTAATATCATAGCTAAAAAATCTTTAGGCGGGTCGAACGAACCCAACACATTTATGAAGTGTCGGAAGCACCCAAACACATTTTATCAAGTGTTAATGTTGTTCAAGAAAGAAAAAAAAATAAAGGGTTACTAACAAAAAAAATTGTAATGGCCAAATGAACCCAATCACATAAGATGAAAAAAAAATAGAATCATGATGTGTCTATACACTTGCCATTAGTAACTGTAGGTGTTCTCATGGGACACAACTTGCTTTCCAAAGTATGATCTCGACTTACACTTTTAATAAAGAAAAAACTTTCAGTTCCATCATACATTTACAATCCTGAACTGTAAAACAAAAAACTTCAGTTATAACCATTGCTTTAAAGTAGGAATTCGAACTCTATTTTGGTATATGATCCAAATGATAGCTTTAAAGTTGTATCCGAAATCGAGCATAATGCCGCAACTCCATATGAAACTTTCATATTTCTAATGTTGAATATGAGATGATTATAGTATACATATAAAATATAGTATTTGGAAACCAAGTTTATACAGTATCTACATGATCACTAATTTGCCTATGTTAAAAATTCTTATTATATGGTTGATGAAAACAGTTGGTAGCAAGAATATCCCAACTAGGAGTATAACATATATATTGTAAGTTATTATATACTGGTCTACAGTTCAAATCATAGTTATCGATAGCGAGCATAGCACCCGCCCCCCGTAATAGTGAATAGCTATGCCGCTATCTGATTGTTAGCGCCTAAAAAGTGAGGACATAGAGGGAAATTAGTATTTTTTTTAATGAATACATGTAACCACTGAAAAAATAAGCGTATTTGTAGAGCTTTTTGTTACATGATTGATAATAGAAGCATATATCTTCCATATTTACTGGATTTTTCATAAAATATACATGTAAAATATTTATAAAAAAATATTTTATTGTATCGCCAAACATCGCTATTGCTACGTAGCATATAATCGTTACCTGTTACACCTTTGATAGTTGAGCGTCAAAAAGTTTGTTAACAAAAATATAATACTAAAACACTGTCAATAGAAACTGCATTGGGGTAAATTATTTCTTGGTTTTTTAAGGGCTTAACTACATGTCATTCATAGTAGCTTCAAGAAACCAATTGCTCTATGAGAATGGCATGCAAGTGTTGAGATGTTGACATGCTTTTTATTTGATTTTTGTAGCACTTGAGTTCTTTCTGGTCAGATAATATGTAGTTGGGCCTTGAGAAATCAAGTGTGCATTTGGGTGTTTACAATCTAGTTAAGCCGATTTCGACAAAATTATTGGGCTGATCAGCTAATTACGGTTTCAAGGAAGGACAACTAAACCAGTCGGATTGGGGGGTCGGCTGGACCGGCTGATATTACCGGTTTTACGGTTTAACAGTTAGTGACGGACCCAGAAAATTAATTCATAGGGGGTGGAAATTTTTAGGGGCCGTTTGTCTATTGCCATATAATAGTTTTTTTTGGTACGGTTCAAGTCGGATCGGGGCACCTCGGGTCGGGTGCCCGCTTTTTTTGTTATTAAGGTTTAAATTTTAAAACTTAAACATGGGCTTACTTAGATAGTTAGACGTTAAAATATAGGACTTGGATATTGGGCTTAAGATATAAAAGCTAAAACATTGAACATGGCTAAACTCTAAAGCCTTAAAAATTAAAACCATGTTACAAATCTAACTGGCCTTAATTAATATTTATATAAATTAGTGGTGTGTAAATAGCGGTTGGTTCGGTTATTACATTTAACCATATCCGTAACCACTAGTTTTAGTTATAGAATTTCCTTAACCATAGCTATAAGCGAACTTTGGTTTAGTTAATCGGTTATAAAACTGTTGAAAAACAAAGGTCTATGTTTGGATCAACGGGTTGTTGGTCCGATTCCAGGTGTTGATGTTGGTGACATATTCTATTTAAGAGCAGGGTTATCCGTTAAGTTATTTTCGGTTTTATTTTTATATATAGTTCTTTTTTTTATTATATATAAATTAGTGACCAATTAGGGAACATTCATTGGAAAGCTTATACAATATAAATACTTATGTCTTTATTTAAAATTCAAAGGAGCAAACATAAATGAATGTAAACAAACGAACATAAACGGACGTTCATGAGTATAAATGAATGAGTAAAATGTGCGTTCATGTCCGTTCATTTAATTAAATGAACATAATATCGTGTTCGTGTCCAGTTGTTATTTAGATAAATGAGTATAAATGAACATCCCGCCGAACAGTTCATGAAGCGTTCGGTTTGTTTATAGGCCTAATCAGCCTTTGATGGCAACCCAATGTACGAATACTTTTATCACAGTCTTAGCTAATCCAAACCCTAAAACCAAAGACAACACTACAGCCTATATTGCCTTCAACTGAAGCTGCAACAAACAAGATGAAACTGTTAAGTGAACTATTAAGTAAACTGATTTCATCATCAATCTCTCATCATTTTCCACTTGAACAGGACTGATTTCATCTTCATTTTAACAAATTATTAAGTAAACTGAAACTAATAGATTAGTTCAAATATCACAGTGGAACATGTCATCATGACTATCAGTCTATCAACTTGATCATTATCTTTACGGACGACAAATGAAACTATTGCGCCTACCGTAGACGCATTACTTCTAGCCAATAAAAGGGTTACACGTGGAAGCATGGAATGTTGGAGGGTGGGAGACGGCTAGGAGATGCATTCCCACTGCAGTTAACCATTTTGCGTTTGGGCCTGGTCGCATCAGTCGGCTCATGTGGCTCAGACGCAAACTGATGGATTGTTGCGTCTACAGTCATGTAGACGCATTCTTCAAGTGCAAAAACTAAGCTTGATGGTACAGACACATTCTGTTTTAGCAACTTGTAGCGCAATCTTTAAGGTCCAGACGCCAAAGTTCCACATACAGACACAATCTTCAGGTCAGTACAACGTACCCTTACACACTGACGCATATGTACCATCCTAGACGCAATCATATGTCTATAAACGCATCCGTACACTGCTCAAGTCAAATCTTTACCGTACACTTGCTTTTTAGACGCAATCTACCATACTAATATTATATATATATATATAATATTTTTTGGTTGAAGACCAATCATACTTCAGTTTTTACCCACCTTATTCAATATGTATTTTTTTAACTGTTGGTTAGATTCATTGTTTATAGCAGTGGAACGTGGGATGTCGTTAAAGGCAAAATCGCGTATGCTCCTAGAGCCCATTCGTGGTTTAGAAATATAAACGAATATTTCATATCACAGTCTTTTATTGTGTTTTGGGAGATGTGTGAGCTTCGAAACATTACATGATTATCTTACAAAATGTCAACGTTTACTGGTCCGATTGATATAACTTTTTTTTTCAAAATGGCTGAGCAAAACCCATATGATTTGTTTAAATTATACGTTATTCAAGAAGTTGGTGTTGGTTCATCTAGTGGTTTTTTCTTGGGGTTGTTTGTGATTGTTTAATAAATGTGCTTATCCTTTGATTTAAAAAAAAAAGTAGTCTGGAATAAGCAACTTCAGTTGGAAGCATTTTGGTAAATATTTCGTATCAAAATGGTTACTAAGATGATGCATCTACATACCCGACGACCATCTATGTGGTTTCTTCAGTTTGGCATTTATATCCATTCCTTTGAGCACCTAAGTCGGCCTCGAACGAATGCCTCAAATCGGTGTTTGATTCATGTAAAGTTACAAATTCAAGTGCATTGCAATATTTAATGGTTTACAACAACTTATTATCACGCTTTAATTAATATTCATGGATTATCATCTAATGTTTATCACATACCTTTAAAAGATTATGTCTCCTCATATAATTTTTATGATTTATTTTTCATGTATGTAAATGAGCCAAAACAGCTAACCTATTAAAACAATTTTAAACGTTTATTTTACATATAAATAAATACCAAAGTAACAAATTACAAACAAGTGGCAGGTAAACGGGCAACAAGCTGCGCCGCAACCCCCTTTTGAATTGCAAAACCAATCCTACTAAAGACGAAACGACCCTTAAAGGTTGAAAGATTACTATTCACAACCTGTTGGACCCTATTTAGAAATTCCACAGCCTCTGGGGCTAGGGACCCAAATGTATCAAAAGCGAATGGGATTAACACGTGTTGATTCTCCAAACAAGCCTTCTCGTGTTTAGCGACCTTGCCTGATTCCGCCTTTAACGCAGCCTGGCCAGCAACAAACCCGTTATCCCTGAGTCCAACAAGAGGGAACACTCCTGTAAGGTCCACACAAGCGTGTTTTCCCCTAGCCCACCCAAACACAAGAATATCAGCTAGCCGAAGAGTAGACCTCCCATCGAGCGGATCCGTCAGAAAGTTCACCGGAGCCTCCTTTTTCGCCGAAATCCCTGCCCGCTTTAGAACATCATAGAGAATATCCCTTACCAAATCATGTCGGTATTTAAAACCACGTAACTCCTTACAATGGACCGCATGTTCGCCAAAAGTATCTAAACAAGCCTTGCGACAAACTGGGCAGGGCTCATCAACCGGAAACAGAGGGATCATTAGCCGGTACTTAAGAATTGCCCGGTATTCCACTGCTGACATGTGTTGGCCTAGTCCTTCAATGGGGACATACCTTAGACGCATGGGTAGCCTCCGCTACCCCTTGGCGCTTCAGCGGTAAATTTGATATTTTTTTGACGTTTTTTTCGATTTCGTTACCCTTTTTATAAAACGTTACCCCTACGAATATTTTCTAGATCCGCCACTGTATATAAACCTAGCAACATATACATTTCAACTCCATATAATTACTAGCTAAAGCCAGAACCATGTGTGAAAATCAGAGTTTTGTTCATTCAATTAATTAAAAGTAAACACAATGGTTTAAAATAAAAGAATTTCATTTACGAAGAAAAGGACAAAAATATGCTATGATTAGTCACAACACAAAATGTAAAAAAAAATTTAGTGCGGATGATGAATAATGACATCAGAAAGTATCAAAGGTACAAATTTAATCACATGTATAATCATTGATCATCAAATCCCAACCCTTTACTTTAATCTTAATTTATATTTATTTATAGGCTAAATCTATCCGGATACCCCTGATACCTATTTGGACACTCTTAAGCCTTAGACGGGTCGTCGTCTAGGCACTGATTTTTAGGGGTCAGTAGGTGCATGGCAGGACGTACAAATTTATGTGTGTAGACGGGCGTCTAGACCTAGACGACCTGTCTACGACCTTTGTTTTTTTTATGAGTGTGTATGTTCTAATGTCTAACCGAGTTAATGGGTCATAATGTTTGACGATTGTAACTGGTTAACACATCTAAAGGGAAGAAAAACCTAGCTTTATATTTATGGAGCTGAAAAAACTTAATCGTCTCCTATTAATCTATTGAAATACAATATAAATATAAAAAACAATTCATTAAATTTTTAGTTTTATGATTCTTTGTTCAACCTTTTTTTTATTATTTCACCTACCTATATTAATGAGTAAACAAGTTCATTAGTTTGCATTTTTTTATTAGAACATTACATATACTTTATAACTGTTAGTTTTTATTTCTTGAATATGTAAATCATTTTTCCTTACTTGTTTATATGTTAATTAGTAATGTTGAGAAAACTATACATCTTTACTTTAGTTATCCTGTCCCTTTTCGTTATTTTTTAGATTATATAAACATTTAAAAAATAAAATAAAAAAATATACATATATCTAAAAGTCTAAAACACATAATTATATATATGTTTTAACATATATATTGGGTTATATGATGAATAAGTCAAAAATTATATCCAAGTCACAAGTTAAAAAAAATATAAAGAATGTTTTAAGCATATATAATAATATAAATCAGTGTGAACATGCAAGGAACCACTTTTCTACATCTTTGTGACTTTCCTTTTCTTCTAAAAATTGAAAATGAAGATAATTTTTGATTAATAATACCCCTACACTTTTGTATCCAAGCAAAACTCACCTTAAAATTTGACCGAAATTAAAAATAGAGATAATTTGTCAATTCTTTTTCTTCTTTCGTGTAACTGGATCAAAACGAAATCATGCAATTTTATTTGGTTGGAGGGGTGTTGTTCTCCGACTTCTTTTGTAATCGTAACTATTGTTTCTCTTGTCTAGCGTCTTGCTATTATTTTAATGATTGCGAATGTTTACACACACAAAAAAAAAACTTTTTTTTGTTAAAAATAAGTATAGATTTTTTATAAGTGTTATGCATTTTGCAAATTTGCTCTAACGCTATGAGACTAATAATCAAACAACTAAAAATTTCCAGCCAACAATCTTGGCTACAAGATTATCAAATCATACTGAACACAAAGGTTATTAGTGTGGAACTTGAAAACAACTTTTTTTCGAACGGCTAAACTTGCATACCATGGAGATTGAATCCCTTACCTCCTCCTACTCTAAACTCTATCTAACTCACGAGTATCACTGGACTATTCCCAAATGGATGGAACTTGAAATTAACTAACTTGAGTTAAGAATGGAGGATGAAAGTGATGACTGTTTTCATTAAATTTAAAGGATGGCCTAACATTTAGATGTATAGGTACACTGAACTAAAGGTTTTACATCACTCTAGTGGTGAAAAGGATTATTATGTTTGGTACATTCAAACTAAGTATTTTTTTCATGAAAACTTTGTTGACAGTGTGTTTAGAGAAATACCTATTTCTTTAATCAATTGTTTATTTGTGATGTTGTTTGATTATAGTTGTAAACAATATTTACTACTTGTTTCATTTTAAGCACGAGCTGGGGCATACCTATTTTGTTCAGTTAGTTTGGGAGTGCTATCAGCCAATTGGTGAAACTTGGGTTATTTAAATCCAATATCCCTCATGTATTTCAGTAACCTTAGGAACCCATTACCAAAAAAATTCACGTGACCCGCCAACACCCTACATAACAACAAGATCATATAAAATGTAACTCACAACAAGTAGACGACATCAGAGGATTAGAAACAAAAAACCAGAAAAAAGCTCGTTTCGAGTTTTAGATCTCTACTCATGAGAATTCAAGTAGGCTTGCCACCACACTTACATTGTCTAGATGCGCCCCGCCGCACAACCATCTTCGTTTACTTTTAACACATTATCCAACCCGTTTAACTCAGTGTTTCAGACCGGACCGGACTAGTAAGTCGGACTGGGAACTCAGACCTTGGACGGTCCGATTCAGGCTATCGAACCGGGAGGTCAGACTGGAAACCAGCCAATTGGACCAGAAAACTGAGAGGTCGAACCGGGATTTTAAGGGGGTCAGACCGGATTTTGATTAAAGAATTCTCATTTTACCTTATTTAATTTTATATTATTTAGGATGTCATTTGATCCAAACGGTCTGACTAGTGGACCAGTAAGGAGACCGAATCAAGGTCTGGTCCGGTTATGAAAATATTGGTTTAACCTGTTTATTACGACACAATGAAACTAAGTTTGTCATGAGGTTAGAAGAGAGTTCAAACTGTAATGTAGAAAAGCATGGTGGAGTTAACTTTAGTTAATCTGTGGAAATATAACTAACCCTACAAAAATCTCTCTCTCTATATATATCCTCTTGCTTTCGTATAAAAAACTATAAATTTCCCTCCGGTTTCCTACACTTTACGCTTCGGTAAGTCTTTCTTTCGATGTTGTAACTGCCGAGTTAAACACCTCAATTTTTGGGATCTTTTATTGTTTATATGGATTATAGATACATGTATAGACAGGATCGTGCAATATTATGGATCTGAAACTGTAAGAAAATCAATTCCACAAAATTGATGCACCCCATTTTCTTTATATATATATATATATATTTATTATGATTTATGATTGTATTTTAAATATTATAAAGATTCGGTATACACTTACCAGGTGGATGACAAACTTTATATATATTTAGAGTATATGTCTAGTTGTTCTATTCGTAAAATCCTCCAAAAGTACGGCCCATTGGGTAAAATTGCTATCCAGAGTTACACTCATTAGATTTTATAAGGACTGGCCAACTTAGATGCTACAAATACGATCCATAGGTGAGTTTAGTTTTGTCGTATCTTACACTGTTATATACTTTTAGCGCTAACAATATACTAATATGATTTAATATGACACCATGTTTATTAAGTTTACTACTTTAGTTAGGGATATAAAAGAAGCAAATATACTTGTTGATCCTAATGGACGTGTAAAGTTAGCTGATTTTGGGATGGCAAAACACGTAAGACCTATAGATGTTTTGCCAAACACAATGTTAGCCGTCGAGTTTTTAGTCCCTTTACTTGATTTCATTTTGCAGATTTCGGGACCGTCATGCCCATTATCGTTTAAGAGAAGTCCATAATGGATGGCACCGGAGGTTAGTTTATATTTCTAATTTTTCTCATCAAAATATTCTTTCACTAGAAATAATAAATCAAGTCAAAACCGTTTCAGGTTATCAACAATAATTCAAGTGGTTGCAATCTTGGGATGGATATATGGAGCCTCGGGTGCACTGTAATAGAAATGGCTACAAGTAAACCACTATGATGTGAAGGGGTAAGTAAATATGTCATTAGAACCTTTTTATGTATATATTCTTGCTTTTGTTAACCTTACTATTTTGTCATGAAACTATTATTATTTTGTCATTTTTAAGATTGTATAAACATCCAAAAAGTAAATAAAACAAAAAGGATATACATATATCTAAAACACAAAATTAAATATACGTTTTCTATAATTCACCAAATTTATTAGTAAGCACTTCCTTTAAGTCATAAAATTAGAAGGCAAGACTCCATCATTTCTTCTTTTTATATAACAATTAGAGGTATAAAGTAGTTAAATGACGTGTATACATGCTTAATACTTGTTAATCGCGTCGTCATTGACCTTTTATATAATAAAACCTGTTTTGCCAACCCTAAAGTATAGTTATATTATGTTGGGGTGTTTTTAGTTGGTTAGTATATTTTGTAAATAGCAGGCTAAATCGTAAAATGGCAGTTTTTTTAAATGGGACGAAGCAATGATTTTACGTTCTCGACCATTTAGGGATTTGGGCGAGTTTGGGTAACATGTCAATATGATAAATAAGTTTGGGTAACGTGTTAATATGATAAATAAGTTTGTATCTATTGAATTAATTGTGTAGATGTTGTAGTTATTATATAACTAGATTATTAGATTCGTGTACTACAAAGATTTAAAGATATAAATTATAAATTATTTAATTATATACTGTTTTCATAAATTTACATAAGTGATTTTTTTGTCATATATGACGCAACAGTTGGTCATGTGTAAAAATTGATTCTTTTAGAAACAATTACATAGAAATTGTCCTATACATTTTAATTTATCGTTATGAAAAAACATAGGGTGAGAGGAAGCTGTCTTCGTTTCAATTTAAACAGAACCCTTCTTTTGGCGGTATTAAACGAAATATAGGTTTAAACGTTCAAGTGCCGGTATTACTGCCGGATAATATGAATGCCTTAACCTGATCACCTAGTGATAGGGCCTGTAATCGAGTTCCATTACATAAACCATTCTTTGGATCAATATTTCTTGATAACGTCATTGAAACACCGACCTTTGGTAATTATCAATGTTTGGCAAGCCTAAAAATATGACTCCATTTAGGATATCCGATGAGTATAGACTTGTATCACAATTATTATGAAAATATTATATCCTTAAACCTGTGTATTACACGGGTCTAGTAACATTAAAAGTGTTTTCAAAGTATGAAAGTAAACCGGTTTTCAAGTAACGGATTAACCTATTCTTTACCATTTTTATTATTATAATATAAAATAATAATTTATTTAATAGATGTTTCGAACATATAATTAAAAGAATATTTTTAAAAAATAAGAAGGTGTTCTCACATTGACATTATTTGAAATTGTTTATTATAAGTAGAATTGTTACTTATAACTAATTGTTTTTTATAGATAAGTTAAATGATTAATATATAAGTAAACAATGAAACATTTATTAGTATTAAGTTGTTAAGAAAATTTTCATTGTAATTAATTAATTAATAATAATACTAATGAATTGAAGGAGAGAATGCCGTGTAGCATCAAGTAGACTCTTTTATTAGTATGAGATGAGAATGTCACGTGACATTAAGTAGACTATTTTATTAGTATTAGATTATAATATTTTATAAAAGATTTTAGAAAATTGGGCTTTATTAGTTATTTGGTAGATTCGGATTTTCATAGAGTCATATTCGATGGACCTGTATTCGTTTTCTCACTTATAGAAAGAAAGATTTTCCTTTTCCTATAGCCAAGCTCATAAACGTTTTCATTTCATTTATTTATTTTTTCTTTCGGTTAATCAAATCAGTAAACTACACCCATATCTTTATTCCACGTAGAAAATGATTTATTTTTATATATTATTATAGGACTGCATGTAGAGCAGAACTTACACGTATATAATTCGTCGTCAATCTAAAATCAGACATTTTTTAGTCTAGAAGGGAAATAAGGAGCAAATGGTGACATATGGGCATCCCATTTGGTTTTAAGGGTTCACATAACCTGTACAAATTAAGAGTTAAACTCTTTAAATCAAATCACTAAAGCATTATTAATTATACCAAAAAAAAGTATAAAATCATCAAAAATCACACTTGATTTGTACCATTTTGAAGAAACATACCCTCCCATATATAAAGATTATTGTTTATTTAGGGAATTACAAATTTTGTCTTTAATATTTATATCATATTTTAGACGATGTTTCTTTGTTTTCAAAATTAATAAATTTTATACTTAATGTTTGAAAATTATACACGTTTTATCTTTTTTAATATAACCTAGTTAATTTTAACCATTAACTTAAAGGGTGAATTAGTCTTTTTACATATTTATTTAACGTATTAATTAACATTAACAATTTTATTAATGAAAACAAAATGAATTATTATATATTATATATAAATGTAAATGTAAATACTAAGTGTCTCTCTCTCTCACCACCATATGCCACCAACCCGTCACCACCCTTGATCACCTCCTCCACTAGGGTTCCCAAATTACACACTATGTATCTATGTATGGCTCACACATCTGACCAAAACTGTTGGAAGTTGAAGTGTTGTTGTTGCCGTCACATCCTCTAAACAATCCACCGGAAACCCTAACCTGCCGTCGGAGCTTCTGCTGCTGCCGTCACTCCGGCTCTGTTAACTTAGAGACGAGATTTAAACACCGCAATTAACTTAAAATCTCTTCGATTTAGGTAATCGATTGCTGTTTCTGGTCATCATACTTTCATGTTTGATGTGTTGAATTGTGAATATGATTATTAAGCTTTAATGTTTAACCATTTCTTGAAGATTTTGTGTCGTTTCGGAAGTTTACATCAAAGTTATTAGGGAAAGCTGGTAATCGTATCTTCTTTTTTGTTTATTTGTTGCAGTAAAACCAACCCAATTGCTAACATAAATTATAGATTTACTCTTATGGTTTTTGTCAATTTTTTATTATTTATGTCTTCCACTCCAAATCAAATCTTAGTTTCTAAAATTTCAAAATCCTAGAGGAATTTTTCAATTACAAAATGTATGAGACATAGTTGTCAATAGCGAGCCTAGCGTATAGGCCTAGGCTCGCTATTAGGTTGTAACAATAGATAGCGACAACATTTTTTTATATATATATTTTAATATAAATAGCAGTTAAATATAGCTGGATTTAGGTTTTTGTTTAATATACATGTGAAATAGCCTATATACCAGGGTATTTTGATATAATATAGGTATAATTTTTTTTCTAGTGTATGGCTATTTATAAACTAGCCGCCCGCTATTTATTGCTATTCGCTATGTAGCATATAGGTACCTTGTTGTTGTTCGCCATTAACAACTATGGTATGAGATGAGTAAGAAATTTAATACTGATATAAAAATACTGATGTATTAGGTATTAAACTCAAGATGATTTGATTTTTGTAGTTTGTTACTACATATGTTTCCCTTTTGGTGACGTGAATGGTGAGGAAGATAGCTAGCTCGATTAGGTGGCCGGTGAAGGGTGGTGCGGTTGATGGTAGCAGTGGACAGAGGTAGAGAAAGGGGTAGAGAGCGAAAAAAAGGGTTATACATATATATATATTTATTAAAATGATTTTTTTTAAAAATAATAAATAAAAAGACCAATTTGCCCTTCACTTAACAGAAAAAAATAACCAGGTTAGGGTTAAAGGACATAACGTGTTGCATTTAGAAACATTAAGTACAAAACGCATCAATTTTAAAAACAAAGGTCACCGCCTGGCCTGAAATGTGGTATAAAGATAAAGGACCAATTTACTCTTTATACTATAACATTAAGCCTTTTAGCCCACACATGTCTGTTGTTCGACCATTTAGGGATTTGGGCGAGTTTGGGTAACATGTTAATATGATAAATAAGTTAGTATCTATTGAATTAATTGTTGAATTAATTGTATAGATGATCTAGTTATTATATAATTATAATCTTGTATAGAAGATTTGATAGAAAATTGGGTTTTATTAGTTATTTGGTAGATTCAGATTTTCATAGTCATATTCGATGAATCTGTATTCATTTCCTCGCTTATAGAAAGAAAGATTTTCCTTTTCCTATAGCCTAGCTCATAAACGTTTTCATTTTATTTATTTAATTTCTTTTAATTAATCAAATCATCAAACAACACGTGTATCTTGATTTCACGTAGAAAATGATTTATTTTTAAATGTTATTATAGGGCTGCATGTAGAGCGGGCCTTACACGTGTACTCCTAATTCGTCATCGGTCTAAAATCGGACATTTTTTAGTCCAGAAGGGAAATAAGGAGCAAATGGTGACATATGGGCTTGCCATTTGGTTTTAAGGGTTCACATTACTTGTACAAATTAAGAGTTAAACTCTTTAAATCAAATCACTAAAGCATTATTGATTATACCAAATAAAAAGTATAAAATCACCAAGAATCACACTTGATTTGCCCCATTTTGAAGAAATAGGACCCTCCCATATATATAAAGATTATTGTCCATTTACACTATAACATTAAGCCTTTTAGCTCACCCATGTCTGTTGTTTGACTTTTAGCATTAGATGAATTGTATGTTGAGTCTATGAACTAAATTGAGTTATGATTTGAAATGCTATACGTAATTGATGGTTATCTTATCGAATTTAATGTAGGATACATAAATGCAGTTATCGGTGCACTGGTCCTTCACGTAAATACTATTTATTCATGATTACGGAAGCAGAGGTTGATATTGTCCTATTTAGCCATGGTAGTGTTTGGGAAATTTTTCAAAGCAAATCGTTCCCAATTCTCACTTGTAACCTAGAAATTGCACAACCGATTTCGCTTTCAATCCGCTTCAAATCAAGTAGAAATTATACAATTGATCCGTAGTCTCTAGTCTACCGATCAAAGTTCAACAATCATGTCTCCATGGTGGAGTAAATCTTCATCGAAAGATCCGAAAAAGAAATCAAATGGGGGCGGTATTTTCGGTTCCATTCAGCGAAAGCTAAAAAGCCGTCTGAATCTAAACAAAACTCATCTCGGAGCGTTGTGAAATCGCTTCCGAATAAGGGATCTAATTCTCGGGCCTCTTCTCCATCAACGCTTGTGGACCGGTCTCAAAGTTTTGCAGAAAGACCGCATGCGCGTCCACTACCGCTTCCGGAAAACTTGTCGGATGCTTCTCGGGTCGATTCAGGAAAACAGGCATCAAGAAGCCCGGGAGTTGGCAAAGGGTTATCACCGTTGGTGCTTTTCCCGCTTCCTAAACCTAATCGTGTTCAAAGTGCGGTTGGTCATGTGGAGGTTGAAGGGGATTTAGCAACGGATTCGGTTTTTACTGATAGTGATACTGATAGTGATGATCCCCCTGATTCCCGGCTTCTAAGCCCTCAAGCATCCGATTATGAAACGGGGAATAAAACGTCTGCAAACAGTCCGACAAGGTGAGTTTTCATGTTTAATCTTTAATCATTTTCAGGATTATTTCTTTTTATGTGTAATTTGTGAGCACCGATTTCTTGTATTTCTATTGATATTACATTTGCCTCTTTATTGCTTTAATATATGTAGTAAAAGTTTTAAATACAAAAGGCTCTTAACGTGCGACGGTACGCGACCATCAATTAGGGGTGTGAATTTCTGACACGACCCGAAAACACGACACGAACCTAACACAAAATTCACGGGTTTAGGTTTAGTATAAAGGGTTCAGGTCAGTTTCAGGTTGAACCCATGAATCCGTTTAGCTAAATGGGTCGGGTTCGGGTCAACTAGGTCGGGTTGACGGGTTGACCCGTTTAATCCATTTATATTATATTTTATTTTTTTACAATATGTTTTGTCTCATAAATTAATTTGGGTGTGTATTTTATGCATAATTATAACTTAAAAGGAGAGATTGACATAAAGTTTTATAATTAATATGCAATTGTATTATATACATTTGTGTTTTTTGTAGTAAAATTTAATTTTGATATATTAATTTACGATTTAAAAAAAAAAATTAAAAACTTGGGTTAAACGGGTTGTGTCCGGGTCAACCCGCTAATATTCAAGTCGTGTTCGTGTTCATATGCATGACCAGATTTTCGGGTTCGTATAAAATTTTCGGGTTCAAGTCGGGTTGGACCCTCGAACCCGACCCGTTTAGCACCCCTACCTACCACCAATATAACGTGCGTAATTATGCAAATAAAGTGTGTAACTAGGGTTTACCGAACCCATGCGTAATTATGCAAAGTTAATTACTATAGTGCCACCGTGTTCAATTGAAGGCCTAGATTAGATCAGATGTGCAGTTGAGATGTTTGCGTACGCATTCGCCCGCGCGTTGCGGCAGAGTCGATAATATGGGTGTGAATATAATTCAAATGTTGACGCGCTTCGCGGCGGGGTAAGCTTTCAATGGCTACAGGAGATAGTTAAATTAGGGCATACTATGTTCTATACATAGCTTGGCACAACAAAATGTTTAGAGCGAAGTTTACATTAAACATAGGAAGCAACAACTGTTATTAAAAAAAATGCGCAGTCTCCTTTGATTTAGAAACTTTCGTCTAGAAATGCTGCTTTCCAAAAATTGGGCCTGTTTTCAAAGACTATAAAATTAAATGTTAATATGAATTCAGAAAAGATAGAGAAAGCAATTCAGTACAACATATTAGCTAAATATACATGCATTGTTGGCATTTTCACATACTTAAAAAGCGAATATAGTGGGGTTTCTTGATGCTTGTAAATAAGAATAAAAATAATTAACAAAACTTAAAGGGAACTTGCATGTGCTTCACGGATTCATTACTATAGGAGTCTCAGCTGAGTGTTCCTGTAAATACAGAGGAGAAAATGATATATTAGATTAATTACTCGTACATCAACATAGAAATATCTTGAATAAACCCTACATGAAATGCTAGGATTCTCCTTTAAATCCGTAAAAAGAAGAATAATAAGTTGCATATAGGAATGTAAAGAACATAATTAGTAGTGCTAACTGCTAAGTTATTCTTTAAATCCGTAAAAAGTTGCATAAAAAGCCAGTTAAGATGAACCATTCAATAAATGCCAACCCTCATATAACAGTTTTCAATCAACCAATCACAAAGTAAGTTTGGATTTAACAATAAGCTTAGATTTCATTACTTTTGGAATAGATGAATAGACCAGCAAAGACCAACTCTTATGGTATGGGATCCATGGGTTATTTAAGTTAAAAGTAAAAGGATAACAAAGGTTTAACACACATTTTATATTATTGTTTCTGCAGAATTTATTATGTTGCATTCAATTTAATGTTTTTTTGTTATTGTTATCTTTTTTACTTTGAAACTTTGAAATTCTGCTTAGTAATAATTGACTCTACATGGAGATTAATGGAAGTACTCTTGCAAGATTCTAGAATTAGATGAACATTTGTTAAGGACAATCACTCTTTGAATAGAACTTAATGGCAATAATGTAATTTTGGCCTAGCAATAAATAGTGGCATTTTATAATTTTTCATGGGACATCTCTAAAGACTATGTGTATGGAGCTCTCCCCAATCAAACTTGTATTGTATTGTATTATTGAATTGAGTACATTAGGAGGTCCTTATATAGGACAATACAAGACATAATAAAAGGAAACATAAATCAATTAAAATAAATATGAAATCCCTAAAATCTCTGACTAATATTGACTAACATTCCCCCTCAAGTTGAGGGCGGGGAACGACCTGCAACTTGGACCGTAGAAAATCAAATCTCTGTGCGGACAAGGGCTTTGTAAATACATCAGCAATTTGGTCATCGGTGGAGATAAACTTGACATTCAACTTTCCTTGAGTGACTTGTTCACGAACAAAGTGATAATCAACTTCGACGTGCTTTGTGCGCGCATGAAAGACTGGATTTGCAGAGAGATAAGTTGCTCCGAGATTATCACACCAAAGTGTTGGCGAGTGACTAACCAACCCAAGTTCTCGAAGAAGAGACCTTAACCAGATAAGCTCTGCTACAGTGTCAGCAATTGCCTTGTATTCTGATTCTGTTGAAGACCGAGAGACAGTTCGTTGTTTTGGGCAGCCCACGAAATAAGATTTGAGCCCAAGTAGATAGCGTACCCCCCGGTGGATCGACGGTCGACAGGAACAACCAGCCCAGTCAGAATCAGAGTAAGCCTGAATAACATCTTGGTGCCAATGAGAGTCAGAGAAAGCCTGTAGTTGGGACCCCGAACCATGACGAAATAATAAGCCAAGATTAGCCGTGCCTTTAAGATAGCGAAGTAGTCGTTTCACCGCAACCCAATGGTTTTCGGTTGGGGCATGCATGAACTGACACACCTTGTTCACAGCAAAAGCAATGTCCGGACGAGATAACGTGACATACTGAAGAGCACCAACCGTTTGCCGGTATCGAGAAGGGTCATCAAGAAGGGGACTGTCATCTGGAAGTAACACATAAGAAGTACTCATAGGAGATGAGACCGACTTGCAGTCTGTCAGTCCAGCTCGATGAAGAATGTCTATAATGTATTTACGCTGGGAGAGAATTAGATCAGAATTATGATGAACCACTTCGATACCCAAGAAATAATGTAGACGACCAAGATCCTTAACCGCAAAAAGAGAGCTCAGACGAGTTATAACATCAGTGACTGCCCCCGGATGATTTCTGGTAATGATGATGTCATCTACGTAAACAAGAACATAGACAATAGTACCATTGGAATTTAGAATAAATAATGAGGGGTCATTCGGATCCATAAAAACCAATTTGTTGCAAACGCCGTAGAAAGCCGAGTGAACCATGCACGAGGGGCTTGTTTAAGCCCATAGAGAGACTTGTGTCAGCAAGCACACATGATTCGGTTTGGTGGGATCAACAAACCGGGAGGTTGTTTCATGTAAACGGTTTCCTGAAGATCTCCATGTAAGAAGGCGTTCTGAACATCTAGTTGTCGAAGTGGCCACTTTTGTGTAACTGCCAGTGACAAGATGGTGCGAATAGTTGCCGTTTAACAACCGGGCTGAAGGTTTCATGATAGTCAACTCCTGGTTGTTGGTGAAATCCTTTAGCAACAAGTCTTGCTTTGTAGCGGGTAATCTTTCCATTTGGATCTGTTTTCAACCTGTAAACCCACTTGCAATCAACAACGTTAGTATTTTTGACTGGTGGAACAAGTGACCATGTCCCATTCTTATAAAGTGCCTCCAACTCTTCAGCCATGGCATGACGCCACTCGAAGGATTTGTTGGCAATGGTAAAGGAGGTGGGTTCAGTGGGTACGATAGGGGAAGTAGTGGCAGTGTAAGCTGCAGGATTGTAGGGAGTGGTTTGTTTGGGATTGGGTCGTAGGTTGGGTGGTCTAGGTCGAGGAAGTGGGTTGGCTGGTGGATTGGTTGACAGGTGTGGGTGTTTGGTATAAAGTGGCAGCGGGCGAATTGGTAGGAGAGGGTGAAGGGTCGGTTTGGTCCGGTGGGTTTTGAGGTGTAGGTTCGGTTGGGATAGGGGGTCGTGAGGTGTTGAGGAAGGTGTTGGTGACGTATGGGGTACAACGGGGAGGTCGGGTGGTATGTCAGGAAAGATGGAGATATAGGGAGGCTCAGTTGGTGAGGAGGTGGCATGGGTGTCGGGTTGTGAAAAGGAAATATTGTTCGTTGAAGCGAACATGGCGGGCAATATATATTCGTTCGGAGGTTGGGTCAAAGCACCGGTAACCATGGTGAACAGGGCTGTAACCAAGAAATACACACGGAGTGGACCGAAATTCCATCTTGTGACGATTATATGGACGAAGATAAGGAAAACATTGACACCCAAAGACACGTAAAAAGGAGTAATCAGGTTTACGTTTAAAAATGTGTTCAAAAGGGGACTTGTTGGATGAGACGCGAGAAGGGAGTCGATTAATTAAGTAGACAGCCGTCTCGAAAGCAAATTGCCAGAAGCGTTGAGGAAGATGAGATTGAGCTAAAAGGGTAAGCCCAGTTTCCACAACGTGACGTTTGGCGACGTTCGACGGTCCCATTTTGTTCACTGGTGTGAGGGCACGAACGTCGGTGGATGATTCCAAGATTATTAAAAAAATGTGTGAGATTTCGAAACTCGCCACCCCAGTCAGATTGAATGCTTTTCAGTTTAGTATTAAATTGTCTTTCTGACATTTTTATAAAATTAGTTAAGGCAGAAAAAACATCAGATTTATGCACCAACGGATAAAACCACATATACCTAGTGTGATGATCAACACATAAGAGAAAGAATCGACAACCATCAATAGATAAAGTGGGTGCAGGGCCCCAAACGTCACAATAAACCAAATCCAAGACATGAGTGCTACGAAAATTTGAATTTGCTAAAGAAAGTTTTGAAGACTTGCCCTGCTGACAAGAGGTACATAATGAATTTGAAAGTTTATTTGAAACAGGTAAAGAACAATGTGAAACAATAGACTGAAGAACTTGAGCATGAGGATGTCCAAGACGTTGATGCCAAGTTGTGGAGGAAGCCTTGACAGCAGTGAAAGCGACTTTTGGAAGAGACTGAAAACGAGGAAGGCGGATGTGGTACAAGCCCTGTTCACTTGGACCCGTTAGGAGGGTGGTGCATGTAGACTCGTCCTTCACAACAAAATAAGAGAGTGAAATTCAAAAAAGACATCATTATCATGGCAAAACTTTTGGACATATAATAAATTCTTTTTAAGTGCAGGAACGTGAAGAATGTTGTTTTAGGTTAAAGGTTTTATGAGGGGAGTAAAGTTTGGTGGAGCCAATGTGCAAAATAGGCAGGGAATTACCATTACCAACAAGGAGAGAGTCATTACCATAATAGGGCTCAACGTTGTCGAGACTAGATAAGTCTGGAGAAGAATGATCATTTGTTCCGTGTCAGATGTCCAAGTAAAGCCAGCTTGGGAGGCATCATCCGAGTGAGCAGCAAAGTTGGCCTGTGGAGTCACGTGAGATTGATTGGACTGGTTTGGACACTGAGATGGTAGGTGGCCAATGCCACAGCGATTGCAGTGACCATAAACCATGTTCTGAGTGGAGGCCCAAGCAAACTGTCTTGTACCGTTGTTGTCACGAGAACGATTGTTGGAGTTGTTGCGCGCTGTCTTCTGGAGAATCCCCGAGAGCCACGGCTGCCTCGGTTAGAATTGACAGATCTGGGTGCAAAAAACGCTTGCGGTTGTGAGCTGGAGGCTCCCATAGGATTCAATTGATACCCAAACTGTGCAGCCATAAGTTGGAGGTTGCTGAGTTGCTGTTGGACTGTATTAAGGTTGAGTGGCTGGGCTGCCGTGGCGGTTGACGTGGGTGCAGCAGTAGCCAGAAAGCTTGCGGGTTTGAGGCTGCAGAAGACACACCATGGATTTTGGCAATCATGTAGTCGTGATCACTGAGGAGGCCATGAAGTTCATTGAAGGTAACAGGAGGAGACCGCGCCAGCAAGTTTGCCTTAAGTCCATTGTATTCTTCACGGAGTCCTGAAAGTGTAAGCATGACTATATCCTTGTCTTTCATGGGTTCGCCAATGTTAGCTAGGGCAGTAGCGTATTCTTGGCTCGGCTTAGGTATTCAGCAGGTTTCTCATCACCTTTCATGGTGATTCTAAGGAGTTGACTTTTTAGAGTAAACTCGTGAGAAGAGGTAACTGGTGCGTAGGCACGTTCTAATGAAAGCCAAATCTCACGAGATGTTTTACCTTGAACATGCTGGAAGATTCTTCAGACACGGTTGATGTAATCAGCAACCGAACATGGGCATCATTCGCGACCCACGGGAAATAACTTGGGTTATCAGTTGTAGTAGTTCCTGTTGTGACCTGCTGTTGTGGGCATGGGATGGTACCATCCACATAGCCGGACAAGTTGTGAGAGACCAAGAAAGGTTCTATCATTGATCTCCAGTGGCCATAGTTGGTAGGTTTTAGGTTAAAGGCGAATTTGTGAGAGTTGTGAATAGTTTTCTCCTGGTTTGTTAGGGTTGTAATGGCTGCCATAGTGATTGGAAAAGAGGGAGGAGAACCGGAGGGTTTACTTTCGATAAAGGTGGTGGCGGCTGCAATAGGCAGCGCTGCTGCTGTTAGGGTTTCTGGCTGGGTAGAAGATTTGGCAGCCGTGAATTATGGAGGAGCTGATTTGGCTCTGATACCAAATCAAACTTGTATTGTATTGTATTATTGAATTGAGTACATTAGGAGGTCCTTATATAGGACAATACAAGACATAATAAAAGGAAACATAAATCAATTACAATAAATATGAAATCCCTAAAATCTCTGACTAATATTGACTAACATCCCCCCCCCCCCTCCACATAGGGTGATTTCGTTGGCTGTGGCATTGGGTCCATACACATATCCACACATTCCAAACTCACACCAATTAATGCAGTCACGTCCGAGCCCTTAAGCTCCTATGACGCCCCTTTGGGGCAAGTGTTTGGTGTTCCAATAGGCATGATGTGGCATGGACGCCACACCCACTACACACACAATCTAATAGGTGTTGTTGCAGTTTTCTTGGGAATTGGAGCTGTTTTAGAACCATATAAGAACATATGTCTTAAGCTGCTGTTGAAATTGAATTAGAGATGTCAAAAGTGCAAAGTATTCTAGCTTGTATTTTTAAGCCTAAGAAGTTGAATTAGTTGTATGGGCCGAGGGAGGAAGATGTAGTTAAGATCATGGGCCGATTACATGCAAAACAATTATCTTTTATTTTTTGACCAGCCAATACTAACTTTACATTAAAACAAAACAAACTAAACAAATACATTAAGGCAGCCCAACAAGGCACAGGGTGCAGTAACCAAAAAACTGGTCTCAAAATTAAATATTACCTTTAGTAGAAGCGCCAACTAATTTGCAGGTTGAAGGAGCTTACAGAGGGTCTACGGTCACAGTAACCCTAAAAATAAACGATTCAAATACTTTATAGCAGTGGGAATCCAAAATAAGTGCCCATTCAACTCTAACAATACAGTCAGTTTGTCAAATTAGCAAAAAAGTGACATAAAAAGCCTGTTTGTTTCAACATTATGACTTATGTAAGTGAAGAGCGAAAGTGCTTTGTGTACAGATCAAAAGCTTATTTACAACAAAGCATAAGGTTTTTCAGTTGGCCCTATCTCAAGTCATTGAAATTTACAATATAACTCTTCTATTTCTGACCCTGGGTCGCTTATAGCGAATTGATCAAGTTAATATCACAGCATGCTAATCAAGTTTAATTATTAAACAGATCAATTTAAGAAAGTAAAAATTCACATAAACAGATCAATTTAAGAAAGTAAAAATTCACATAAACAGATCAAATTAAGCAAGTAAAAATTCACATAAAAGAGAGAAGAAGAAAGAGAGTGTGGTATTCTCTGCAGGTTTGTGACTGATATTCCAGTGACCACAGAAGCACATTTTGGTGAGTTTTTGTTTTTGGTTCCATATACAAAGTATTTACATTGTTTACCTATACAATCCACATGGAATAAAATGACTGCCCATGCTACACACAATGATTTTAACTTATTCAGGTAGTTTCGCAAACTCTCCTCGATTTTTCATCACGAGTATTTTGGTAACTGGCAAGGAGAGTTATATATGACAAATGATCTAGCTAAATAGTACATCCGATGATATAGAAGGTTTTATGCTTTAATATCACTCATTGTGCCATCTTCTAAAAAAAAATAATTCGGTCTTCTTAAGTGTAGTACCTGCATATCCTAGTAAGAGCTAATATAACAATTTGATACGTCACATAAGCTGCAACAGCCCATCCAGCAGCCAGAAACAAGTGCATTACACATTTACACATCCCTGCAGCATGAATATAGTCTATAAAAGAACATTATGAATAGTGTGAAACATGAGCAATAAACAAAAAACAGAACTTCCTATAAGTTCATAAAAGAGTTTTTAGGACTCAATATTACAGCACAAGTGCCTTATGTAATATATAATCTAACAGCCTGCTATGGCTAACAATGAATTTTAATACATTGCAAAAACAGAGTTACGTTTTAGAAAAACAAAAGGTAGGCATCAGATGAGTTACACCCCCAACACAGAGTTATTGATAGAAAATATATATATAAAAACATCATTAGTAGCTCAATTTGCTGTCTCAGATTGAATGCCTTTTTCACTTTAACCAAGCTTCATTATCAACTTCACTGCAACAGTTTATGGTAAACAGACAAAAAGTAATCAGAAGAAAACAAATACGACTACCTGTTATCATATAACTTTTGTTTTTAAAAACGCCCAAACATGACAGGGTATACAATATGACAAACATCAAAACAGGAAATTTGAATCACTTAAAAGTAAGAGATACCTGGAACTGCAACAGCTGAACGTCAGTCAGATGGCCGGAGGAAAGAAACCCGAACTCCTAGGCGCCGCCTCCGCAACCTTCTGTTTCCATCGATTGGGAAGAAGATCCCATCGCCTTCAGAAACCACCGACCGCTTCCCTACTTCTCCCTCTCTCTCACTCCCGTTTCTCTCTCTTTAACCTTTTGCATACAGTGCATCCGACTCTTTCAATTCAGGAAAAAACAATGCGACGCGCGTTGTGATTGAATGGGGAATTTGTTTTTAACCCTTAAATTCCACTATTAGGGGAGAAAGATTCGTTTGCAGCATTAAACTTCCGGTTTTGAGGGTATGTGAAATTTGATGGTAGTTGTGGAAGAGACAAGGGTAAAGGTGGTATTTATGTTAAAACTGAATAGATTAACTTACTATTTTTCCCCTTAAGTGTCTTAAAATATTAAGGAAGTTACAATCCTATCCTTCTCAAATAAGTTACACACCCTTGTACATGTTGTTTCAAAAGTTGTACGTGAGGTAACATTACATCTCTGCCTGTCCATCTCATTTGCTTTATATAGTATTGTAGATATAATTTAAAAATAAAAGTGAATACATATAAATTGTCAATCTGGCTAAAGGTGCATTTATTTTTTTGTTTTTTGTTTTTTTTTGTGATTAACACATTTTTGTTATATTTTTTCTTTAGCCGTGTTACTTTTGTAACTAAAAAGAAAAGGGAGAAAACAAAGCCATTCAAAGCATGTGCGAACAACCAAACGGGACCCGCATCACAAAAACGGCATCCGTTTAGTCACCAAATGGCCCAGTTACAGATACCTCAATCCGGTGCTTTCTTTAGTGCACCCGACAGTTCCATGTCCAGTCCCTCTAGAAGCCCGATAAGGGTATACGGGCCCGAACTGACCCTGACACCAGGTTTCTGGGCCGGTAGGCCCTATGCTGATGCGGGCTTTCTCGGATCAGGCCAGTGCTCTAGTCCCGGTTCGGGTCACAACTCAAGTCATAATTCGGTCGGTGGAGACATGACAGCTCAGTTGTTTTGGCAACATAGCAGATGCAGCCCTGAATGCTCACCGTTACCTAGTCCTCGGATGACAAGCCCGGGTCCCAGCTCGAGAATACAAAGTGGGTCCGTCACGCCGTTGCATCCACGGGCCGGTGACTGGCATGATGATGCGGTTACAGGAAAACAACAAACCCATCGGCTACCGCTTCCTCCGGTAACCATGTCTAATGCTGGCCCGTATTCCCCATCGTATTCGACCGGAACCACACCGACGGTTCCAAGAAGCCCAGGTCGAGCTGACCCTTTGGCTAGCCATGGTTCGCGCTGGAAGAAGGGTCGCTTGCTTGGTAGAGGCACGTTTGGACATGTTTATCTTGGTTTCAACAGGTTCGTGGTTAAATAATAATATTGACTGATTTAATTCTTTGTTTGACTTTTTGATATTTGATTGTTGACTGTTTGACTTATTTGATTTATGAACTGTAGTGAAAGTGGAGAAATGTGTGCGATGAAGGAGGTGACGTTATTCTCAGATGATGCAAAGTCGAAAGAAAGTGTGCAACAATTGGGGCAAGTAAGTCAGTGCACCCTTTATTTGTTTGTCGCCCTTTTATTTGTTTATTCTTTTGAAAAAATCAATCTTTATCTTGTAGATGTTAGAAACTCTTACGATTACTCTTGATATTGGCAGGAAATTGCTCTTTTAAGTCGTTTGCGACATCCAAGCATCGTGCAATATTATGGATCTGAGACCGTAAGAAAATCAATTCCCCAAAATTGATGCACCCCACTTTCTGCTTTTTTTTATATTTTTTTATTGATTTATGATTATATTTTAAGTATTCTAAAGATTTGGTATAAACTTACCAGGTGGATGACAAACTTTATATTTATTTGGAGTACATGTCTGGTGGTTCTATTCATAAAATCCTCCAGGAGTATGGCCCTTTGGGTGAAATTGCTATCCGCAGTTACACTAATCAGATTTTATTAGGACTGGCCTACTTACATGTTACAAATACGGTCCATAGGTGAGTTTAGTTTTGTCGTATCTTACACTGTTATATACTTATAGAGCTAACAATATACTAATATGATTTAATATGACACCATGTTTATTACGTTTACTACTTTACTTAGGGACATAAAAGGAGCAAATATACTTGTCGATCCTAATGGACGTGTAAAGTTAGCTGATTTTGGGATGGCAAAACACGTAAGACCTATAGATATTTTGCCGAACACAATGTTAGTGATCCTTTTCTGGTCTCTTGACTTGATTGCATTTTGCAGATTTCGGGACCGTCATGCCCGTTATCGTTTAAGGGAAGTCCATACTGGATGGCCCCGGAGGTTAGTTTATATTTCTAATTTTTCTCATCAAAATATTCTTTCAATAGAGATGTTAAATCAAGTCAAAATCGTTTCAGGTTATCAACAATAATTCAAGTGGTTGCAATCTTGCAGTGGATATATGGAGCCTCGGGTGCACCGTAATAGAAATGGCTACAAGTAAACCTCCTTGGAGTCAGTACGAAGGGGTCAGTAAATAAGCAAGTCATTATAATTTTTTTTGTGTATGTATTTGGTTCAACTAACCTTACTCTTTTATTTTATATGTATATGTCAAAGGTTGCTGCTCTATTTAAGGTTGGAAATAGCAAAGAACTTCCGACAATTCCCGATCATCTTTCGGATGACGGTAAAGACTTTATCTTGCAATGCTTGCAGCGGACCCCGTCACACCGCCCTACCGCCACTCAACTTCTTGACCACCCGTTTGTCAAAAATATCGGTTCATCTGAAAGATTCATATCTAGTCCTGGCCCGATTAAAAACGCGATCAGATCTCTGGTATGCTTTTATTGCGAATTTTTTTATTGGAAGTTATTCTGTTTGATTAATTATTAACTTTTTTGATGGTTATAGGGCATTGGTCATGCTTCTGAAGGTGTTTCGGTTCTTCACTCTAGAGGTCATACGCCTCGTAGTAACATATCATGCCCGGTTTCCCACATGGGCAGCCCGCTTTTGCATTCAAGAACGGGTCAAAATATGAACGGAAGACTATCCCCATCTCCAATATCAAGCCCGCGGGCCATCTCGGGATCTTCCACACCTTTAACCGGAGCCTGCGGTAGTGGGGCCATTCCGTTTTATCCCCAGGTGCAAAGCCCATACCCTCATGAGTTTACGGGTGTGACTTTGACTTCAAGGTCTCCTACCAGATCCTTCGGCCCGCCTGGTAATGGACCCCACTTTCTGGACCCGAGGCCTGATATGTTTCGAGCAATGCCTCAAGGGTCTCCTTTCTTTCAAGAGATAGTTCCGTCAGACAATGATTTCTTAGGGAATCAAAAAGAAACATATGGCGGAAAATCGGTGTTAGCCGACCGTGTTTCGCAGCAGCTTTTGGGAGATCATGTCAAACCGTATCCGCCCATTGATCTCAAGCCCACTTCGCCGGTGGTTAGTCGAAGACACTGGAGTTGACTTGTTTCTACCTTTTTTTAGTCCAACTAAAAGAACGTTATGAATAATATCTAAAATATATAGTTTGTTTTTATGCTCATAATCCCTTTGGAGGGTAATATCTAGAGGGATGCTATTAAGTATAGGTACAGTTATTTCGGTTATGCAAATGGATAGCTTTTGAAAGTTCAACATTTTAACATCGGTTGGTGGCGGATATGTAAAGAAGTGTACAACTCATACTTGTTATGCAGCAGGGTTCAGTGGGCTTGTTTTTGTTATGACAGGAAGATGGTTAGATGCTAGAATCCGGATTTTGGTGAAAAAGTTGGTTAGATTGTTGTGTAAGTGGCATGGTTTAGAGTTAAAGTGAAAATAGTTGATGTAACCATGTTTTGTACACAACAAAACCTTCATCTATGAGGAACCTTTTCTTTTTGTTTTCTTTATCATATCAGCTCACGTTTATTCTTGATATTATAATTTATTTATTTACTTGCTATTGTATGTTTGTTAACATTTCTTATTTTAAGGTTTTATATAATTTAGAGTTTATCTTATTATAATCATTTTCAGTAGGGATTGGCAAATAGTACCAGGTACCAAAACCAAACCGGTATCGAAGATATCGTACCGAACCATTTTTTTTTACAAATTTGGTACCAGCTTTTTACACGATTGGTACTTATGGTTTGGTACCACTTCGGTAAGGTAACAAAATATTTTGGGTTGATTTACTTTCAAATACTGTACCATACCGAGCATTTTGGTACCGTACCTTTTCCGGATCGATACTTTTGGTATTGAACCCTGTAGCTCATCTCTATTTGCTTAGTATGATAAGATATCCTTAAGCTATAATACATATTAGAAGTTATAAAACATCTATATAGCATTTATAAAGTTTATCAACTAAAATTACAAAAAATAAAATATGGTGATTAATGGCTACTCGTGTTTTTCTAGTTATGCGCACATGATCTATGGTGATTTCATTTCCTAGCTTTCATACCATTGTGTAACATATTGAAAACAAATATATATTTTAAAGAGGGGCATGAACTCACTGTTTGTGTTTGTGCAAAACATGCTAGCAATCACTTGGGTTTTCCTTGTTTGTATTCCGGCCTACAAGTGTCCTAATTTCGTTAAGGCACTTAGGTCCATTGTTTGATCATGTACAAGTCCCTCATCATAAACCTTGTTAAGACTTGTCTTTGTTTTGTTTGTTTTAAAACCCTTGTTTGCTTAGACACGTTGGTGATTGATTATCCATATATTTATTGTGTAATGTATCTATATACATTTGTATTATTTGTTCGTGTATCTATGGGGCCTAGCCCACTTATATGACTTTGTGTTTCACACGTTGCTTTATACTTGTTCTTGTAATATCCGGGGCCTAGCCCCTTGTATGTATTCATGTCTCACATGATTGTTTTATTTAGTGAAACCAATATATTTATTATCCAAAAATATATTCTTGTTTTATGTAATTTTGTTTCTATAAATCTTGTATTATAAAATTTATTCACAAAAATTACGTATATAAACATAAGAGTTGACTGGGCCAAAATTCACTGGGCCCAGATCCATTGATTGATTCTAGTGCCAACAAGTATTCTTCTCTAAAGTCTTAAGCCTCATCCACACCCTTGGGAAAATTGACTTTGACCCTCAACTCTTCACCGAATGTTTATTTTGACTATTTTCGTGCTCTACAAATCTAATTCTAAAGAAAAATTTACATTGAATAATTTTCTATTCACACGTATTAACAAAAATGTGTAGTTCAGAATATTTTTCGCATTTCTTAATTACCTTTGTGTTTATCATATGATCCTAACCCTATACAAGTATATTTAGGGAGAGAGAGATATTCTTTACGAATAGTAAAAAAAATAACTTGAAATTTAAAAAGATGATTATGTTGTTCTTTTACAACGAGATTATAAAGATTCCGAAAAGGCTTACAAATAAGTCAAATTCGAATTGAGTTTAAATTAGAATTTGAAAGAGATATATATATATATATATAGATTTGGAATGAAGAGGTTTTGGATTAAAGTCTTAAAATAATAGAGATTAAAAGAGTTAAAGAAAAAAAAAGGAAAAGAGTATAATGAATGATTACGTGATTCTTAAATTAAATCTTCTGTTTTTAGACTTTTAAGAAAACTATGAATGATTTTATAAACTTAAATACACAAATAACAATAACCTTCCTCAAATGTGTTTAAAACACGGAGAAAAGTCTAAGCGTGAATGGGGTGGGTGTAAAGCAAGGAAGGCGGGCGGTGACTTTCACTGCATGGAAACACCGCATACCTGCATTTGATGCGGTAAGGAGAAGTCAACGCTTGTGTCATGTTGCTTTTTCGACTGTTGGATGCCAAAAGGCTAGATGTTAAAACAATAATAATAAATATTTAAATTTTATTATTTAAACCAAACCATTTAAACACACAATGGATAGAAAAAAAAAAAAGGGGGATGCCAAGAAAAAAAGGTTCTACTCGTCAAGGATCGGGTTCGAACCTAAGGGGACGCGTCTTGCATACGAGGCGAGGCGGTTTGAGCGGTCCGAGTGCACCGATTCAATCCACTCGGGTATACACCACACTCTCAACCTCAACTTTTTACTCCAATGCTTCACAACCGACTTTCTATACTAACCTGAAAACGCAAGATCCCGAAAAAAAAATAATTGCCTATGTAATTTCTAATTTTTAGTTATGGTTTATGTTTTTTATTTTCTTAGTTTTAAATTAATAGAATGTCTTTTCTAATTTAATGTAATTTTGTTTAGTTTAAAATATGTTTTAGTTATTATGCATAATTTTTAGAAATAAAATAATAAAAAGATGAAATGGATTACTCCAACGAGTGAAACATTCTTTATATCTGAGTGCAGATAAGAATGAAGAAGAAAATTGACATGACAAAATATAGCTGACTGAGACGAAGAGAGCGGAGCGTCTCATACACTAAGCAGTCGATATCTAATGACTAGTATTAGTCACATCTAATGACTTATTCACGTTTGTTGATGTGTGACAAAAACCATTATAAAAGTACACACACATTTTGACCATCAACTCCTCCTAACTAGATGCTTTTTGTCGTTAATATTGCTCTAACGGCACCGTTTTTGTCTTTGTATTATTTGTTTTTGTGTTTGTATGCACATACATAATTGAGCAAATCACAAACATATTTAACATGTAAGAGTCTTTTAGATTCGATTAGATTAAAGCAAACTGTTAAATGGTTTCGGTTTAGTCACTTTAGTCCAAAATTCAAGTATTTTGAATCAGGGTCCCTATTATTTCAATTTTATTATCATTTTTATCCAAAATCAAAATCTCGTCAGATTTTTCAGTAAACATCCATTTTTTTTTTTGTCTTTTTCCTTCTTTTTAATGAATGGCAAAAATGATCTTTTAACGTTTTATTATAAAAAAAAAAAATTTCTGACCATTTTGTTCTCATTAAAAGGAGGAAAAAACAAAAAAAAACTAAATGTTAACTGAAAAATCTAACTAAGTTTTGATTTTGGATGAAAATAGCAACAAAATTAAAACCATAAGGACCCAGATTCAAAATGTTTAAGTTTTGGACTAAAGTAACAAAAGTGACCAAACGAACTATTCTGACAGTTTACTCTTTAGATTATTTAAGTCATGAAATACCTTAAAATATTTACATATCTATTAAATACCAAACAAATTTCAAGAAATCTTTGAAAGGCGTAAACTTGATTAACATTGTACTTTAACATGAAGTGTAATTAATTCTTGAATTAACTTTGTACTTTAACATGAAGTTTAATTAATTCTTGAAAAATTATCAGCAAAAATTTCACATAGTTAACGAAAGTACCGCATGAAAAACAGGAAAAAAATAATGACTCAGATATCTCTATATAGACTAAAAAAATCATTTTTTTGTTTCAAATTTAAAGAAAGAAAGCGTAAAAACAAAATATAATCATTTTGAGTCCACTGCAAAGGTATTGATGAAAATATTCTAGTAACCTAATATGTTAGTAAATACAATAATAAATTGATATTATCAATTAAAAAAATTCATAAGTTAATATTAGTGTTGTAAAATCGAGACTAGTCGGTGATAAATCGCTAGTCGGTCAGTAACTGAGTAATTTTTCATTACTCGGTAGTCGATTCTAGTCGGAGTTAGTCGGCCGGCCAAAAATCGGCGATTCCGGCTAGATTACGGCCAAAAACCTGTAAATTCTGATCAAAACCTATAAATTTCGGCCAGTTTCTAACAAAGCCATGTAAATTCGAGCAATTAATCATATATACTTAAAAAATGAGTTGAGTAAGAATTAAAATATGTCTACTTAAAATATTACATATAACTAAAAATTACATATAAAAATCCAGATCCGATTAATCCCGATCAATCGTCAGTACCTCACCGACCGACTAGCGCCTAACGCTTTTTACAACCTTGATTATATACACATAAAATAGTAAAAAGAGATTTAAATCATAAGTTTTTTATTAACTAACAAATGCAACTAATTAATAGTGATACTACTTCACAGGTACTTTTTGTCACGGTTGAGAGTTGACCAAAAGTCAACCTACCTGTTTACACCATTATATATCTCCAACTTCACAACAATGTTAAATAGCAACATCCGATCATCATTCACAATAAAACCTTCCTGTTATCCTTTAAATTTTGTACACCCAAAATATGTGGATTCTTTCATGGAAGGGAGCTACCGGCTTTTCGGCTTCGTCTACCGCTGAAGAAGTTACTCAAGGAATCGAAGCCTATGGCCTCACCGCCATTATTACAGGTCTGTTTAAGGTTTAGGGTTCAGGGTTTTATTTTTGTCTGATCTGGATTTAACGGACTAAATTCAAAATTCAGGTCCGACAAGTGGTATTGGCCTAGAAACTGCTCGAATTCTTGCGTTGCGCGGCGTACATGTGGTTATGGCGGTTAGAAACACCACGGCCGGGCACAAAATCAAGCAAGAAATAATCAATGAGATCCCCAAGGCGAAAATCGATGTTATGGAGCTTAATGTCGCTTCACTCAAATCGGTTAATAAATTTGTGACCGAATTTAAAGCGTCGGGTTTACCCCTTAATATCCTCATGTAAGTATATACTTGTTTCTAGTCTACTATTTCTAAAATGACCACTCTAAAACTATTGACGACGGCTAATTAAACTCGACGACTTGGTGTTTGTAGCAATAATGCTGGGATGATGGCACCACCGTTCATCCTCTCAGAGGACAACATCGAGTTACAATTAGCGACGAACCACATCGGTCACTTCCATATGACAAATGGTTTGTTGGAAACCATGAAAAAAACTGCCGAAAAGTCGGGAGTCCAGGGTAGGATAGTCATAGTGTCGTCGGTGCTTCATAAAACAACTTATAAAGAAGGGATTAGATTCGATAAAATAAATGACGAAAAGAGGTATCCCGTTAAGTTATTAAGTTATCATAATATGTTTCGTGTTTACGTGTCACTAAAATATTGGAAATTTTTAGACAGTTACAATTCTTTACTGGCGTACGGACAATCTAAGCTTGCAAATGCTTTGCATGCAAAGGAACTCGCAAGGCGACTCAAGGTGATTGATTTTTTGTTTCACTTTTGCAAAACCGTTTAAAAATATTGATCGCGGTTTTAGTTATTCATAATGGTCATGTGAATCTACAGGAAGAAGGTGTTAATATAACCGTAAATTCACTCCATCCGGGAGTTATCGCGACCAATCTTGTACGCCACACAGCTGTGATGCGAGGTACTTGTTTGACACTTGGTACAATATTGTGTCTTTCACTACTAGAAACTGACGACCCGACCTAGTTTTCTTGTTGGAAACTTGTTGAAAAACGGCGTTTCCGACAATTTTCGTCAAAAAAGTTTGTTGGAAAATAGTTGACAAGTTTGCGACAAATGTTATTTGATCGGAAACTGCCAGATTTTTAGTAGTGTTTGATCTGGCCAACTTTCTTGTCCCAAATCGCGGAAACGGTATTTTAGACCAATTTCGACAAAACAAAAACTTATTAAAAAAACTCCTGGAGTACCGTACATGGATGGTCCTTTTGGTTTGTCAAAATTTTGGATTTTGTCCTAACTTTTCAAAGGTCATAGATGGTTCTTATGGTTTGCACTTTGTAATGCATTTAGTCTCTAGTTTTTTCAAAAGTATATGACTAGTCCATGTGGTTTGCGCTTTATAATGCATTTAGTCCTTAACTTAGACATGCTAAAACCTTTAGATTTGTCGGCTGAGACTAAATGTGTTACAAAGTACAAACCATATGGACCATCCATGTACTTTTGGAAAGTCAGGGATCAAATTTAAAATTTTAGTAAACCACACAGACCATCCGTGTAGTTGCTCAAAATCCTGGTAGGAAAACATTGCTGACAAATTTGCGACAAAAGATTTTTACAAACAACTTTTGGTCGGATATTGCAAGTTTTCTAGTAGTGTAGTTGTAAACCATCTTTTGTGACGGAATTGTTTTTTTTTTATATTTTATTTTTCACAGTGATCTTTGGGTATGTCGTAAGACTTTTCCTGAAGAATGTAGAACAGGTTTGTTTTTGTTGACGGAAGGAGTTTGTTTTTTCCAACAAATAATGATGTCACTAAGATTTCTTTGATTCGTGTATTCAGGGGGCGTCAACTACATGCTATCTGGCAATACACCCGGGGGCTAAGGGAATTAGTGGCGAGTATTGGGCTGATAATAACATATCGAGTACAAGCGGGTTTGTTAATGATCCAGAGTTTGTCAAGAAGTTTTGGGATTTTAGCGTTGAGTTGGTTGATCGGTCGCTAGCTTCATCGTCACTACAATTTCTTCCCGTCACAAAAGTATTAGTAACGGTGTACTGTTAGCCGTCCTTGTGATATACGGTGTGGCTTGTACGTTGTTATAATAATAATAAAATTATAATAAAAGCAAACTTATTCTTCTCTTTTATTATAAAAAGGCTATATACATGTCACACCAATTCTTCTCTTTTATTATAATCTAGGTTATAACCACGTCTATTACACAACGTCTATTACACAGGTTTAATAAATGAATTTTATATATTAAATAATAAAATAATATATTTTTAAAAACCTTATTTATTGTACGGGTTAAATACATGTAATTTTATATATTTAAAAAGTTATATCTATAGGAACCATATTGTACGGGTTGAATAAATGTAAATTTATATATCAAATAATAAAAAATTATATCTTTAAAACCACGTGTATTACACGAGGTGAATAAATGTAATATTGTTTACTAAACAATAAAAAAAGTTATATTTTTAAAAACTCTCGTGTATTATACCGCTTGAATAAATATGACTTCATATCCAAATAATAAGAAAATTGTATTTAAAAAACTAATGAATATACTCAGTACGCAATAGATATGGTGATTGCGAAAATATTATTGAAAAGAAGATACAATGGTCAAACATGTTATTCAAGAAGCAAATAAGCAGCCATTTGAGATATTTAAAAAATCCCGTAATAAATCTATTTTAAAAAAACTAAGACATTATTATTAGTAAAATCAATGATTTTATATTTGTAATTTTGTTTGGTATTAATTAGAAGAGATTAAACCAAAGAATAATTATCCCTAAGATATTAAACTAAATAATATTTAGTGTAAAGGTTAGCTATTTTTGTTATTTAAAAGATGTTCCCTTATATTTGTTATTTAAAGAATGTTCCCTTTTGATATAGTCTATTTTTATTTAAGCCTTAAAAATGTATAATCATCCATTGTTTAATAAAATGTGGTATGCATGTTTTCTAAACACCACCTGTATTTACACACGAGTTTTACTACTATTTAATCAAATGATATCAAACTAAAATAATAATTATCTATAAGAGATAACCTAATATGACGAAAAATGTAAGTAATTACCACATCAATCTATTTGTAGGTTTGCTATTAATTGAGAAAACAAATGTTGAGCTCAATGGGCCCAAGATCCCAACAAAAAGCCCGTTTTGTATAAAAATCTGATTCAAGAGGCCCGAAGCCCAATCCAAGCAAACTCATGTTTTAACTCTTATTTGTTTATTCGTTACTTGATTCAAAATTGATTAGCCCACTTAAGGATAATAGGCCATGTTAGGCCCATAACACGAATGAGTATTCACCTTTTACAGCTGCAAACGAACTGAACTTTCAGCGAACGTTCATGAAGCGTTCGATGGGAAGTTCGTTCGTTTAATAAATGACAGAACACGAAAATTCGTTCATTTAGTTAAAAAAATAAACATGACTAAAGGCCGTGTTTGTTTATATACGTGAATGTTCGGTAACGTGTTCGTTTGTGTATGGGGTTTTAAATTTTTATATATACTAATTAATAATATATATATATATATATATATATATATATATATGTATTGTATATTTTATTACCCATATATATTGATATTCCTTTATTTTTATTTTATATTTTATTTTATTACCCAAAATCCCACACAAATAAACAAATAAAACTACAAACCCCAAGTATTCGTTTGTGTCTGTTTATGTTCATTAACGTTTGTTTGCGTTCGTTTGTGTCCGTTTATGTTCACTAACACTTGTTTGTGTTCATCTGTGTCCGTGTGTGTTCATGAACGCTCATTTGTGTTCGTGTGCGTTCATGAACGTTCATTTGTGTTCGGTACCTAAGTTAACAAACGAACACAAACAAGTTCATTTCCTTGGTAAACGAACACGAACATAAAATCTCGTTCGGTAAACGTTCACGAACTGTTCGTGAACTCATGTATATCCTTAACAAACGAACACGAAAAAGGCCATGTTTGTGTTCGTTCGGTTCTTTTGCAGCCTTATTCACCTTGGGTTAGAGCCCAATAATTTGAATAACATGCTTTGAATCATGTGTAACATGCTTCTTAGTATAGTACATAAACCAAGAATAAAATGGACAAAAAGGAGTCTTTCATTCATCATAAAAAGTAAAAAAGATTACATAAAACATTCAGAACTCTTCTTACAACTGATAGCATTACTATAACATACATTATTGTTTGTTTCATTCATTTTACAAAGAAAACAGTTCATGAAGTACACCAGATAGATTACTTCGATTCGGTCAACTTCACACTGAAATCCCACAGTTTCTTCGCCAATTCAGGGTCGCGTGCATACCCACTTGCTTTATTCAAGTTGCTGTCAGCAAAATACTGCCCGCTAACGCCCTTAAGCTGCGGGTGCAACGCTACATAGCATGTAGTTGCAGCTCCCTGTGGGACGTTCTTCAAGAAACTCTGGGCCGTGTTAAGGAATATAGCTGTGTCAACAGAAGTTCAAGATCATCAGCATAGAAAAAAATATAATTTATTTCCGTCACGCAAAAAAAAACATTTTCTTTTGAACGGAATCTTTAATCCTAAAGGGTTGAAACATACAGAAGAAACCACCGTTAGTGAACTCATATGTCATGCAAACTAAGAAATATATTAAAGAACTTGTAAAAAAGTTAGATCTGCTTACCCTTGACCATTAGTGAACTCATATGTCATGCAAACTAAGAAATACCACTTGGCGTCGGGGAGATCTTCAGGGGATAATGCAGCTGGGGGCCTTCTTGGCTGTGGCTCATAATGGTGTGATTCCGAAACTGCGGAAAGTGACTCATAAAGTTGTATCAATTGCTCGGTCCTGCGCAATCCCGCTTCCTCATCATCACCATCATCTTCTTCTTCCATCTCATCTGCTTGTATTGTTTTTCTTGTTTTGATGTCTCCATTGTAGTACCCATCACACCATGTCAATACCCTAATTCAAATTCTATTCATATATGAATATATGATTATGCAATTCCGAAGCAAAAATCCTGCTTTCGGGTTGTACTTTGTGACAAAAGATTGTTACTTGATATGAAAAAGGTACAACCCATGAAGCAAATGAAGGGAAAGAAGTGTTAAAGAAGCTCAAGAACTACTTAGCATCACAAATAAAAGATAAATAATGACTTTCTGGTCAAACATACTACTTTTGTCATATAGAAATTGAAACAAATACTATATGCATTCAGCATATTGGCAAAGACCCATCTCTAATATATCTTTAAAACTTAGTATGGTAAGGAAATTAATCCTTGATATCTTCACTTACTCGAATAAATATCGAATTTTGGAAGCAATGTTTGACCTCAAAAGGTCAATCATTTCTCTATCTTTTTAACTTGGCTACAAAGATCCACTCAACAGTAATCAATGGAGCTAAAAGCTTAAAATTAGTAAAGATGACTTGAAACATACTTATGGGCTTTCAAATTTCTTCATCAATAGTTGTACCATGTGCAAAAAAGCTTGTATCTTGAATACATATACATGAAGAACTTAGATAAAGAAGTAGTAGTACCCTGGTTCTGTCGAAGAAATGGACCAGAAGATTGCATAGCTCCAGTTAATGCTTTTGACAGCCATAGCCAGTTTTCTTCTTAAGTGTTCCTTTGCAGCCATAACTATGTAGCTGTATGTATGTATATGTTATATACTTATATGTATAGCTCAATTGTCACCATCAATGATGCAACCAAGAAGATGAATATCTGATGTATTGGTGTATAGTCTACTACATGATAATCAAGAAAACAAAGCAGCAGTTACACTGGAAATAGAAAGTAATAATAATAAAGGGTTTTGTGGGTGAAGAAGAATACAAGATATTGGTGGGTCTTTTTGGGCAGCCTCCTTTAATTTTTTTCGAACGGCGAACTTGGATCACTAACGGAGTGCTAAAGTATTATCGTGTTACTATCGGAATCATCTGATCATATCCATCTCTACTAAGTTATAATGTCCATACGTTAATTCAGGAGTAAACCCAATAAATCTAAAAAAAACTTTTATAAGAATTAAATTTAGAACCGCTTACTCTTAGCGTTATCTCAATTCTAAAATACAACTAGATAGAAAATATTGGTGGATCTTTTTGGGCAGCCTCCTTTACTGGTGAACTAAGAGACAAGTAGACAAGTGAAGGAAAAGTGTATCAGAATTGTGGATTAAATGAGTAGGTGTCAATGCTCAATGGAATGAACATAGGGCTCTCCAAGGGTCTACACAGAAAAAAGTCATGATTTGACCTCTAACTGCTATTTTTAAATTTATTGGTTTTTTTACAAAACTAGCGGGTTATCGTCTGCGTTTCACTAAGGGTTCGAAACATAGATAAATATAAATAAATCGTAATGTGGCGCTAAAAAATCATGTGGTGATAATATATTTGATTGTCATGAAAAAACTACGTCGTTGTATAAGAAAGTAACGTTAAGGCGACCTCGGGCGCACAAAAAATTAGCATGAGGTGCCGTCTTAAGGCGCACCTTTCGTACAAGGAGGGTTTTGTGCATCAGGATGTTGAACATATAGCTTTCTAGGTTGTACATACAGGTTATTGATACATTAAACCATACACAATGTTTATTATTGTCCTTGGTTTTAAAAAGCGTGCATTATCGTGATCCGCCCAATGCGCGCGTTTACGTGATGCCAGAATATTGTGCCGATTTCGCATACTGCGCTCCGATGCACACAACATGTTTTTCTTATGTTTTCCCAGATTTTATGAAATTGCTTGGGTTTTTTCAATAATTAATATCTTAGTATGCTTGATTTGGAACATTAAGAAAATTTATGTAACTTTTGTAAAAAAAAAAGACAAAAAGGTGAATACTCTCTAACCGAATACGTGGTCTCGCTCCTCTCACTCTCTATTGAACCAAAAGGAAGCATGGTATTTATGTAATTATGAGCCAAAATTAGGCTTGTTATACTACTGTTCATAACAACCTACTTGAATTATATACATATATATAGGATGAAGAACATTACAAAACATTAATAATTGCGAGAATAAAAGAACAATTTTAAATCATTAAATTTTGGATTTAAGGTTCATATTTTTTAAATTTTATGTTTCTTACATTCATATGTGTATTATGTATACATAAAAAAGCCTATATTTTACCTATATATAGCCTACATACATGTTGAAAATTTAAACTATATATGTGTAGGTTATATAAAAATTGAAAAAATTTCATAAGTTGTTTTAAATTCTAGTATGAGAAACAATAAATCATATATTTGTAACATTTTTATACACTTTTTAGGTTTTTATGATTGAATAAATGGATGATTAACTTTGTTCTGCGTGTTCTCGCAATATCTTGTTCTGCATAGAACCTTCCCCTATATATATATACTAATAATTTGTTATGTTCAATATGGAGTGTGTGGAGTACAAGATATGTTACGTTCAATTTAAGGTGTGTGGAATTGGATTATTCGAATTTAAAAATTAAAAAATTTTAAATATTGAATTTGAATTCGAATAATATCATAAAAACGATTCGAATAAGGCTATTCGAATTCGAAGGATTTGGGTCTATTTGAGTAAATCGGACTACCGAAAAATTATTGATTATTTCGAGTAAATCGAACTACCAAAAAAATGATTGATTATTTAAAAACCCAACATGATGTTTGATTGCTATATTCTTGATATAAAAATTACAAAGTGTTCTTTCTTCTAAAAAAGACTAGCTAGAGAAGAATAAAGTATTAAAACTCATTAATTTCTTTATAGTTTATCTAAATATTAAAATCTATTGTACTCTTCATTTAATAGGGTTCTATTCCTGTTATTAAATGCAACTACTGTAGTTATCAACTAATTTAGTAATCATGATAATAACATATTAGTTCTACTTGAATAGGCATAAAATTAGTGGCGGATTTAGAAAATATCCATAGAGGTAATGTTTTTATAGAAAATGGCAACAAAATCGAAAAAACGTCAAATTTTTCTAAAATTTACACTACTGACGGAGCGCCAAGGGGCAGTGGCGGATCTATAATACTTTCATAGGGGTAACGGAATTGAAAAAAACGTCAAATTTTTCCAAAATTTACACTACCCACGGAGCGCCAAGGGGTAGTGAAGGCTACCCTTTCTATTAAGGTAGGTCCGCCCCTCCATGAAATGAAATATCTTGTAATAAGGTTAACCAAATGGATTGGTTATTTGGTTATAACATGATATCAACTTCTATAATACGGTAAATAAAATATGTTAAAAGACTTAAATCTTGAAAAAGTGGCAGGTAACAATGTAACATAGAAGCTTGTGTATGGAAGAGGCAATTGGTCCACATATTTGGGGGTAGTTAGTAGTAGTGGTTTAGGTGCATATTTGAGGATGATGTTTACTTTTAGATAAATCAATATAATGTGACAAGAGGAAAGAAAACAGTTTGGAAAGTTTTGAATGTAGGATTAATTAGGATGTTAATTAATGCAATTATTATGTATTTTGTTAGTTGTACTTTATGCATGACTAGTTGTACCTTTTAACTTAAATATTGATATGCCGTTTCGCTCTCATAGAAGCTCGACTTTATCTTACTAGCCTTCTTGACATGTTTCTTTACGATATGGTTCGATTTTTTAATATCAAGACGAATACAAGTATTTGAAAATTGAGAGAGAGAGAGAGATGAAGTAAAGAGATGACATGCTCTTTGATTTTAATTTAAACAAAAACAATATAAACTAAGTATATTGACAAAATTACCTTCATGTGCAAGACACATGATCAGATTTAATGAAAAAAAAGTAACCGAGTTAGGGTCAAATGACGCATAACGTGCAAGATTTTGAAACTTTAAGTACAAACTCATCAATTTTATTCTAGAAGATACCGTCTGAAAAAGGGTCTTAAGCTAAAGAACAAAACGTGTAATTTACCCTTTTGAGTTGAAAATTCAACTTGTTTTGCAGTTTTAAATAAAACAATACTTTTAGTATGTTGATGTAACTAAACAGTGTTATAAGTAAATATGTAAGTATGTTGATGTAATAAATAGTGTTATAGATGGAACATCGAGTTTCTTCATTGTTCGATCCTTTGTTCCATTTGGTTCTTGTAGTGTGACACACATACCGAACACTTTATCTAAAAAACTTCTCTTAATAGATATATAATTGGCCATACTACGACTTATCTTTTGGCTACACGGTAACAACTCTTATATAATAAAATCAATAATAATTGTAAATAAACCTCTTATATATTGTACATGTAGAAGTTTCTTGTCGCAATGCGAATAGATTCTTCTAGTTTTATTAAAGGTGAAGCATTAAGTGTCAATATATTAACATTGTGTTATGTCATGTATATAAAACTAGTAAATTTCTCAGCGCGTTGCGACGGATTTGAAATGTAAAGTAACTCGAATTTGTACCGTCTAATGAAAACGTATTATATTTGACATGACTTGTTTCTGAACAAAAGTTACGTCAAAATGTAGACAAACTAAAAACGTAAATACAAATAAACACGAAAACATATTATATTTGTCCGTAGACTCTTGTGGGTTTATTGTTCGAGTGGATGGAAGGCAAAAACGTTAGGCCCCTTTCAAAAGTTAAATAAATACTTTTTCATTTCTATAAGCTTCCAAATGTTTAAGTTTTTTCAAATTTAATAACTTGTAAGATTTAATTATTTGTAAATTTAACACTTTTTTTTGAAGAATTCTATGTAATTTGAGAGTTTGTATATATTTAGGAGCTTATAGAATCTTTAAATTTTAATAAATCTTTGAAATATCATATAATTATTTTCATAGTTAATACAATCATGAAATCAAATAGTTATTTTAGTATAATAATTTGAGAATTTCGATATTTTAGAAGCTTATAGAATCTTGAAATTTTAATAAATCTTTGAAATATCATAAAGTTATTTTAATAAATAACACAATCATGAACTTAAATAGTATTTTAATAAATAATACAATCATGAAAAACAAGTGTAAACTTTGGTGATTACATGAACATCAATACAATCATGAAAAATAAGGGTAAACTTTGGTGATTACATGAAAATATAAAGAGAAGTGAATGACTGCTAGATTGCTTGAGAAAAGTTTGTAGGAAAATATAAACATGATGGCAAAATATTAAGTGCATAAAATGATAACATTCAAACATTTTAATGCTTTAATTCATACAATCCATGTAAATTCTTTTATTCACAAATTCAAATTGAATCTTTCTTCTTATCATTCAACATTCGAATCATAAATTGTCTTTATTACTTATGAATAAGACAATTAAATTTCAATTTAATTATTATAATTAATAATATAATAATAATAATAATAATATAATAATAATTATATATAATAATAATAATAATAAAAGTACTACAATGTTTTGTTCCTATTGTTAACGTTTTGTCACATGTTACTATTCCACATGCGTTCCAAATTAGCTTTGCTTTTCGATGATGTCAATGGGTAGCCACTACGCAAATAGTTCCTCGTAATTAACTTTATAGCTATAACTATTAATGGTTGATGTACGCCTTTCATTTAAAAATAAAATCATGCAATTAGTTCCTCTGTAATTAACTTTTCAGCTATAACTATTAATGTTGATGTACGCCCTTCCATTTTAAAATGAAATCATGCAATTAGTTCCTTCGTAATTAACTTTTTAGCTATAACTATTAATGGTTGATGTACACCTTTCATTTAAAAATAAAACCATTAACATGCAAGACAATAAACCAATTGAGTGGTGGTTCATTGACAAAGACAAAACTTTTAAACATCTTAGATGGGGAAGATTTTGGGTTCAAGCCCAATAGACAGCAGGGAGTATAAAAAATTTACCATTAAAAAATCATGCAAGAAAATAAAATTCACCAAGATTAGTTTTAATTCTTTTTCACGGTCAATATTTATATAATCAACGCCAAGCTTATTTAGTGAATACAAGACACTAGACTAATGAGGTGGTGGTTCATTTTCAAAGACAAAACCTTTAAACATATTAAGAGAGGAATGCCTTGAGTTTGAATCTAAAAGACTGCAATTAAAGAGAATTTTGTTGTTAAAAAAATCATGCAAGACAATAGAATTCGGCCAAATTAGTTTTAGTTCTTTTTCACTATTAATATTTATATAACCAATACCAAGCTTGTTTATACTGAATTTTGTTACACGAGTTAGAAAAAATAAATATTAAATAATTACTAAAAATTTATAAATGAAATATAAAAGTCAATGAGAAATTCTCTCACCTTCTTTACTCTTCAATAATGACATTTTCACCCCTTTTAACTCTCTAAATAGTTTGTAAAATATAATTTCGACTCCCTTGAATTTCTAAAGTTTCAACTTTACCACTCATACTTTCATTATTTACCTTACAGAAAAACACAATTTTCTTACGTGCTTATTTTTATGCATATGTCGATATAAATTCAAGTTAGTTTACATTTTGACATAATTTTATTCGAAAACGAATCGGGTCAAACATAACACATTATCATGCTTATTCTTACGTACATCTTCAGTTGGTAAACATTTTAAGGTAATTTTTATTCAAAAACAAAAAAATATCAAATATAATACGTTTCATAGGGGTGTTCTTCGGGTTTTTTAATCGGGTTTCAGGTTTTTCGGGTTTTCAAAGCTAAATGTATAACCCGATAACCAACCCTTTCTAGGTTTGGGTTCTTCGGTGTTCGGGTTAAATGGTTCGGGTTTTATCGGGTCGGGTTAGATCGGGTTTCGGGTTAGAAAATCAGCTAAAAGGGAGGTGTTATTCTATCCGTTTAGAAGGGTTGTCTGGCTATATTTGGGTTGCAAAAGGGATATGTAATGTAGACTTGTGTTTGTTGAATACTTGACATACACATAACACATCAAAACATGTCATTATATATTATATTAATTTAAACTTTTAAGAAGATATGGATGAAATAGGAAATGGTTATGAAGTGATAAAATTTTACATAGGAAGTAGGAGGGAATTAAGGAAACGATAAATTGAAAAATCACATTTTAATTCTATGTTTGAATTCCTCAGGTTATTCGGGTGGACCCGAAACATAGATTTCTAATCCAAACAGCGACCCAATAAACTATGGTCGGGTTTGGATATAACCGTTTATCAGGTCCGGTTAATTGGGTAAGCTAATTTTTCAGATCGGATCATCTCAGGTCAGGTTCAGTTTTCAGTTAAAAAAAAACACCCCTAACGTGTTATTCGACCATAGTATAAACTCGAGTTACTGTATATATCTCTAATCCTAAAATTCCCTAAAATTTATAGATATAAAGTGAGGTTAATAAAAGTGTAATATAATATTTTTCTGATAAAGAGTTCACGCAAGAGGATCCCGGCGTCATCCCTACGCAATCGATCGATCGATCGGCCACCGCAGGAGTCCAAAAGGCTGTAGTTGAGCTTTTCTTTTCTTTTATTCAATTACTTTATGTTTTACCCATAAATTAGACTTTCTTTATTCTACTGACAAACACCGAAACAACGCTACTGCCCCCTTCCATCAAGCACTCGTATGTATCTCAATCTCTTGTATATATATATATTTATAATTCTGCTTATATTTATTTATTTATCTGAGTTTTGAATTTTCAGGTTTTGACCCTTTTTGTGAAAGTTTTCTCTTCTTGTGTTTGACACCGATTAATAACTTTATAGTTGTGCCTTTTTAATGCTACTCACATCACAGGGATTATTGTCACCAAACTTTATTAAAAAGTTTCAAGCTTGTTACTTGTATGCATATATTTTTTATATGTTATACACACACACACAGAGTTACACATGTATGTATGAATCTTAACTTATGGTTTTAGGTTTGTTTGATATATTTTGGTGCATCTTGGATGATTTTGATTGAATAATTTAGTGTATACATCTGAAAAATGACTCATTATCAGTAGTGATAAATTGAAATCTTGAAATTAGTTATTGTTGGTAGTTATCATAGTTATTAAGTGCGCGGCGCATAGGTCTCGCCTGGGGCCTAGGCGCAAGGCTTAGAAAAAGCGAGGGCCTGAGAAAAATTAGCGGAGAATGAAAAAAGATTGGAAAGATGTTATGTACTAGAAAAATAATAATATTCTTCAAATAAAATAAACAAAAGCTATTATATGACATCTGGTATCATCTATTTAGTACCGAAAGTTTTATTTAGTACCGAAAGTTTTAAAATATTAGTGTGTTTATGTAGAAAAGTAGTTTTCTTTAGGTAAAAGTAGAAATTTGGCTGGATTCATGCCGGAATTAGAGAATTTGCCCAAGAACTATCCAGAATCTAGGAATCTCATGAGAAACTGCGCCAAAACAATCACCAGAAGAATTAAAGCGCATTTGCCTCGACTTGCCCGGAAAATGGGCCTAGGTGCAAGAGGCGATGGCTTTTAACAACTATGGTTGTTATACTTGGTCAAAAAATCACAATACAATACAATGCAACGGTAGGTTGTCATATGAATATTTGTTTAATAAGATGACAACCATTCATTTGTATTCACAAAGAAAGAAAAGGCTCGTTGATTATGCGAGATGTATGGAGTTAAAAATTGTAGCTTTTTTGTGGATTTCTATCTTGATGTATTGTGTCAGATGTGTTATGTTATAAGCATTGATTCATGTTTGTTTTGCAGGAAAAAATGGTATCAATGTCTCATACGAGTCCTTCGCATGTCATTCGTACTGATATTTTGCAATCTAAGTATGGTTATACTTCACTTTTTAGTGGATCATACAACATAATGCAGTTAGACATAAGACAACCGTTGCATTTCCACGGGATTCCCCCAAAACTACCAACGCCGTTGGTGTAAAATTCAGAAGGGGCAATAAAGTAATTGTTGCTGCAAGTCCTCCCACAGATGATGCATCGGCTTCTACAGAGCCACTTACAAAAGAAGATCTTGTTGGATACCTTGCTTCTGGCTGTAAGCCGAAGGAAAACTGGAGGTTCACCATCTATTTGTCTTTGGCAATCTAAACATATTTATAAACTTAGCTTATGTTGTTAGTTATCCTTTTTGGTTAATTTTCATTGTCAATGATGGGGGCTATAATATCGATATAACAGAATAGGAACTGAACATGAAAAATTCGGTTTTGATCTTAAGACGTTGCGCCCTATGACTTATGAACAAATTGCCGATCTGCTAAATGCTATTTCCGAGAGATTTGATTGGGAGAAAATCATGGAAGGGGACAACATAATTGGACTTAAACAGGTGATTTGCATATTCTTTTGTGATTATTTCAACAGAATGCTTTTTGATTCGTTTCAATGTTTCATCACTTTTAAACAAGTTGTTTGACTTTCTTTAGGGAAAGCAAAGTATATCTCTGGAACCTGGGGGTCAGTTTGAACTTAGTGGGGCCCCCCTCGAAACGCTTCATCAAACTTGTGCGGAAGTTAATTCACACCTTTACCAGGTTTGTAATCTCCATTAAACCTGCACCTAGTTTGTAATATATAGGGTTAGGGTAAAATGAAAACTCATATGAATTGTGATAACTTAGAGAACTCGGCCAAAACAAAGGCTTTTTCAAAATAATTTTTTTTACCAAAAACCCTATAAAAATCATTTTTTTTCCAAAAAAATCCTTTTTTTGTTGATTTACACCACCGTAAAAAACCCTTATAGTGGGGGTAAATGCTGATGTCAGTAGCTTTTTACAGTGCTCTAAAACAGCTGAAAACACCGCTTGATTCTTTTACAGTTGTGTTTGTAACATTTTCATCTACATGTGTGCAAAAAATGGTGCCAAAACTCGCAAAGGAAGGCGGAGTTCTCTAAGTTCCCATAACAACCGGGGGGGGGGGGGTTCTCTTGATTCGAAGCCTATATATATATAGGGTGGGAGTTGGCTACAAAGTCCATTTTTTTACAAAGTGTAAAAAGTCATAAACGCCATAATGTCAACCATAACACACTCAAAACCCACAAATAACGAAGTGAAGATTACTAAAACGTCATATTTGTGGGTTTTCTGTTGTGTTTTGGATGATAAAGCTTTGATTATCGAATGACTAACATTAGTGTGTTTTATGTTGATTATCATATTGTGTTTTATATTCATAGTTCTATGATGGTGTGTTTGAAGTTTTTATGGATTGTTAGGGTTTTGCTATTGTGTTTTAGTGATCTCCACTCTGTTATTTGTGGGTTTTGAGTGTGTTTTATGGCTGAAATTGTGGTGTTTTATGACTTTGTACACTTTGTAGGAAAAATGGGCTTTGTAGCCGAACCCCACCCTGTATATATATATGAAAAAAATGTATTTGTTTATTATTTGCACCTTATGCAGAGTCATGTACGATTTACCATGTCTTGAGAATTACAGATGCCGTACTTTACAGGTTAAAGCTGTTGCGGAAGAGATGGGAATTGGATTTATAGGAATTGGTTTCCAGCCAAAATGGGAACGGAAAGATATACCTATAATGCCCAAGGTAAAAAATCTGAATAATATGATTTTAGTAATTTTGTATCATAAGTTCAATGGTAATGCTAATATCTTAATAATTAGTAAAGATGAAATATGCTAACGTTTTATGTTGGCTCAGGGAAGATACGAGATTATGAGGAATTACATGCCTAAAGTCGGTTCTCTTGGACTTGACATGATGTTCAGGACATGTACCGTTCAGGTGAGCTCTTTTGGTTCCGATTACATGTTTGGTCAATGGTCAAAGGCTTCATGTTCTTTTTTTGGGAAATAATTCTTGTTTCAATCTTTGTATTTGATAGGTTAATCTTGATTTTTCTTCTGAAGCTGACATGATTCGAAAATTTCGTGCTGGTCTCGCTTTACAACCCGTGAGTAATATATTGACATGTCCATTTGTCGCTGTAGTTTTTTTTTATAATGGGCCATGTATCTCTAACGGGTCAAACTGAAAATGGGTCGAAAGTCGCCAAAAGTGCATTTTTAACGAATAAATTTCTAAATCTTTTTATTAAAATATCCAGATTATTTATCATGATATGTGGATCTCACTGATTTACAATGAATCAGATTGCTACAGCACTATTTGCTAATTCGCCATTTACAGAAGGAAAGCCAAACGGTTATCTTAGCATGAGGAGGTTATCTTCTGCTACCTCTTTAATAATTTATTTATCTAATAAATATTTAAAGATATAGTGAGTGCTTATTACGTTTTATTTTCAATTTTTTTATCAGCCAAGTTTGGACGGATACTGATAACAATCGTGCCGGAATGCTTCCTTTTGTTTTCGATGATTCTTTTGGGTAAGTTTGCTATTTTTTATTTTATCTACATATTCAATTAAGTTTATACTTTATACTAATACTCTGTTTGATGGCATTAGATTTGAGCAATATGTTGAATATGCTCTTGATGTCCCGATGTATTTTGTCTATCGGAAGAAAAAGTATATCGATTGTGCGGGATTGTCCTTCAGGGTTTGATTCTACCCTCGATAGTCAATTTGATTATGTAACTAAGCTTTCTGTGAGAATGACTGTCGTAATTTACAGGACTTCCTAGCAGGAAAACTCGCTCCACTTCCAGGTGAACATCCAACTCTAAACGATTGGGAAAATCACCTCACTACTATATTCCCCGAGGTATGTTAATCAAGAACACGATAGTATGATACAAATAGACCCTTTTCCCATTCTTTTTTTTATTATAATCACAATTCTGTTTCTTCGGGAATTAGGTTAGACTTAAACGATATTTGGAAATGAGGGGTGCTGACGGAGGGCCATGGAGAAGGTTATGTGCATTGCCCGCTTATTGGGTAGGTTCGATGAATAGTTCATTTTACTTTTATATGAAAGAGTAAAGTGTCATTTTCATCACTAAGGTTTGGCAAGTATTTCGACTTTCGTCCAAAGGTTTGTTTATCCGCATCTGGATGCAAAAGGTTTAAAATCTTACCATTTTCATCCGGCTCGTGAACTCCATCCATTTTTCTGTTAGGTTAAGGATACTTCCGTCTTTTTTGTTAACTTAAAGGGCAATTCGGTCCTTTTCAGATGTGTGGAGAAGACCGAATTGCCCTTTAAGTTAACAAAAAAGACGGAAATACCCCTGACTTAACCGAGAAAAATGGATGGAGTTAATGAGCCGGATGAAAATGGCTAGATTTCAAACCCATTGGATCAAGATGCGGAAAAAACAAACCTTTGGACGAAAGTCGCAAAACTGGCTAAACCACAGGGATGAAAACGACATTTTACTCTAAATTAAATCATCAAGGTGTTCTTTACCCTTTTAGCTTTTCCCTTTTAGATCTCATTGTAGTGCAACTGACCGACAGGTGGGCATATTGTACGATGATATATCTCTGCAAAATGTTTTGGACATGACAGCCGATTGGACTGAAGGTGAAAGACAGATGTTGAGAAATAAGGTAATATGGGCATGTAAAAAGTAATTTTTTGCTTGTGGATCCTCTTCTTCTCATTATACAATTAAAAGTGATTTAAATTTCGTACGGATTAATGTTTTTAAGGTTCCTGTAACTGGTCTGAAAACCCCATTCCGTGATGGGTTGCTGAAACATGTCGCTGAAGATGTTTTACAGTTTGCAAAGGTGATTATGAAACTCTGATTGATTGATACGTTGTTGGCGAATGCATTATTAATCGATTCTTAATAAAACGCCTTTTATTCAGGATGGCCTGGAGAGAAGAGGATATAAAGAAATGGGATTCTTAAATGAAGTGGCAGAGGTTGTTAGAACAGGTTAATTATGCTTCTTATATCTTGTTCTTTCCTTTTTGCATTTGGATGAAGTGGCAGAGGTAGAAACTCAAAGTAACTCGAACTTATACCGTCAAATATTTGAACCGACTCGTTTTCGAACAAAATTTATGTCAAAACATAGACCAACTGAAAACGCACATGAAAATAAGCACGAAAACGTATTATATTTGACATGACTCATTACCGAGAAAATTCCATCGAAACGTAAACCAACTTGGATTTAACGAAACATACTTATAAATAAGTACGTAAGACAATAGTGTTTTTCTACGTTAAAGAATGGCACCGCGTGTTGCGGCGGAGTCGAAACGTAAAGTACCTCGAATTTATACCGCCTCGTGAAAATGTATTATATTTGACTCGACTCGTTTCCGAACACAACGTAGACCAACCAAAAACGTACTTAAAAATAGCACGAAAACGTTTTATGTCTGACCCACGCACATAAAAATAAGCACATAAAACTCGAGGGGGTCAACATGACATTTTTCAAAGTGTTTAGAAAGCCGAGGGGGTGTAAGTGGCAACGCTAGAATTTGAAGGGTTGAATACATTAAGAGAAAAAAAACCATGGATGGCATTGTTGTAAATATGGCAAAGAAAAACAATAAAAAAATAGAGGTTGTGTCTTAGAAAATATTTCTAAGACACCCTCTTTGTTATATATATAATGGGTTATCACTATAAAAACTATTTTATTATGGTAAACCATCTTATATCTATATCATATGATTTAGGAGGTTTTAAGAATTTTAAGTGCACTAGTGAACCGCTTGACCTGCTTCCATTTGTAGCTCAATTTAATTTATTTTTATTCGTTTGACCCATCTGTGGAAAAAAAAGTGATACTATTAATCTTATATTTATCCTGGTGATTTCCCATCAAGTGATTCGTGTGATTCGTATGAATCATCAACTTTTCTTCAAGCTGACTCGCGTACTCATAAACGGGTCGACATTCCATTTCTATTACTTACTTTCGGTTAGTTGCAGGTTTAACTCCAGCAGAGAAGATTCTAGATTTATACCATGGGAAATGGGGACAAACCGTGGACCCTGTATTCGAGGAACTACTCTACTAAGATGCTCAACTTATTTCAACATTTCTGTATGTATCTCTCATTCGATATTTGTAATTTGTGTGTCTCTTTTCACCTTCTTTTTACGCCTTATGAATTGCACGTGTTATTTTGTAGGAATAAGCTTGTGTCGGGCATGCATTCACCGATGCAGCAATATACATTTAGTGAGTTATTCCATTTAACACGTCCGAGGTTCCAACAATCGTAGGATCCTTTGTACAACTGCATGTTAACTTAAAACGATATGTATCTGTGTTTCTTTTTCTTGCAAGATAACCATTCTACTGTTTCGTTATCAATTTAATCAAAGACCCATCACTTTGATTGCAAAGTAATAATACCAAAGCACAACACGTTGTGCCTCGCTGCTTGTCTGTGGAATATAGTTACTTTTGGTTCGGCTAAAGGGACGCTCATGAAGTATTAACACGAGCGTGCGACGACCATTCATAGCCTAGATCAGTTCTTATTACCATAGGAGCGTTATTCAAATCGATAATTTTCTGCAAAATCCCTTACTTTTTGAGCAGATGGGTTGTTGTAAAAAGAATTATGGTTGCAGGAAGTACTGGTGCACAAAAACCCCGAACCCGAAAAAATAATCCGAACCAGGTATTGTAATAACAGGGTTTTTAAAATCCGAACCCGACCATACCCGTAGGGTAGGGACCGGGTATGCATAATGTCGTACCTGTATTCTACCCGCTTTTTAAGAATACTTGGAACCTGGGTTTAACGAATACCCGTAACCGGGTTTTAAAATACCCGGGCTAGATTTTAAAAAATATTCATATTTAACAAAAGGACGTCTGCTTGCGGTATGCACATATAATTTATATAGGTGTGGCCACCGGGGAGGGGGGGGGGGGGGGGGGGGGGCAAAAGTGAAAGTACACATTTATTTTACTAATTTCGTGGAAAAAACGTTAAAAGAGGGGGATGGTTAATCAAGCATCATGTCGTGGCGTTGATAGCCGAAAGACAAGGGGGTAGATGCACCAATTGACATTTGTTTAAATTGCTGTGTGTTATGTGTCCTATGTCCAAGGCTTGATACAAAACTACTATCGAGCCGGGGGAGCCGGGTGTCTCATTGGAAGCAGCCTCTTTATTCCTACGGGGTAGAGGTAAGACTGTCTACATCCTACCCTCCTCAGACCCTACCTTAGCTTTGCTATTGGTGGAATTTACTGAGTATGATGATGATGATGATTTAACAAAAAGGAACAAAGTTGGAAAAAAATGCCCACAAAATTCACTACACATTATGTTGCTTATTTTGCTAACTGGGTTTTCAAGTACCCGATCGGCTTTTATCAATACTCTATGCGGGTTTTTCAATACCTGAGCCATACCCGAAGCCGAAAATAGGGTATTATAAGACCTGACCCAAACCCTACCCGAATCCGGGTACATAGGGTATGGAATTCCTAGCCAAAACCCGAACAGGTATTCTCAATACCCGAAAATTAAGAATCCGATTGTACCCGAACCCGGTTCCATACCAGGCACCTAATATTAAAAAAACCCGATTTGTGCACCTCTAGCAAGAAGTCATGAAGTTTCTTTTACGACATAGGAGTATTATTACTAATAAAACAAGTACTGGGATAGCCTGGTAGTAAACTTGTATATTCCTTAACCAAGTGGTTATAAGTTCAAATCTTGTATAGGGTAGGTGTGGTGTGATTTTAGCCGTTAAAGAAATTAACGTTTATGATAAAACAAAGATAAAATAAAATTATTACATGTGAAAATGAACCAAAATAAATGGCAACAAAAGCAAATTCGTTTATTTCAAATTCCAATTATGATCGACTGTATTAATAATACATGTATATTATTGAATTACTACTTGTACGATAAAGCGTGAAATTTGCAATCGTCGTTTACGCACCGGGTTAAAAAAAATCAATGTCGCGATTTATAATCATAATAAATATTTTGAATATCTATTTATCTACTTTGATTTTAATAGTTCACTATAAAATTTGTATCACTAAAACGACGAAAATCCAAGAATAAATCGTTGTACACGATCTAAATGCACCATGTGTATGTGCGCGTGGTTGAATCCATTTTGGACAAAATATAGTTATTTTGGTTGTGAAAATGTTTCATTTTGTTTTATAAAATATATTATTCCGAATCGGTTTTTTTAACAAATAGTCCATCTACCTAGCACACACGGTTTTATCACCACCGTCGGTTACAAAACCAACACTTTACCGGTTTCAAGATTTTGGAACACAATCAAATCTCTTGTTTCATCTCTGTAATTACACTAAAAACACTGTAATTTTTTTCTCATCTTTAATTAAATAATATTTTTTTATACTCCTCCGGCTCACATTAGTCTCTTTCTAGCAGCAACAAGTCTTGGTTCGCATAATCTCGTCTCTGAATTAAGGTATCAACCTTTTTATTCTAGTAACTCGCATTGAATTAACGGAAGCTTTGACATAACAGTCGATTAGTCTAGTTTGAGTTGTGAAAACCATCTGCATCTGTTGGGATCAAGTGTAGAGCCCAGGTGATTAGTCTATTAATTGCCTCTTGTTTTTGCTGCTGCCCACCAACTGTTTGTAGAAATGCTTGACCCACACCCACATAAATTTTCAAACTTTGGTGTTTCGGTTTCAGTTGGATTTTGATTTGAGCTTCCTCACCAAGTTCCCATCTACTTTGTGAGTCAGTTTTGTATTGAGGATCAATCTTCATGAAAATGGAATTTTTAATGAAATTGTTTAAAGTGGAATGCAAATTGAATTCGGAAAAAGCGCTCTTAAGATCTTCTTGATTTCTAGCATAAGAAAGTTTTCATCTTTTGTACTACTTAAGTATATATAAACAATTTGTGTCTTGTCCTGCGTTGGGTAAATAATATCTTAACAAATCAAGTCTTTTTTTTCTAGAGTTACTGAGTTTAGAACTATAAGTCTATAAGTATTGAGTATTGGAAATAATTCATGTAATGCACTAATGTCTGAATAATGGATTGATAGATGAAGTTTGTGAAGCCACTCAACTTGTACCAGGACTTGCTGAAGCTGCGCGCTGTAGACCGGGGGCGATTTCTTGGTTTGGATGTTGGTGATCGATATGTTGGCCTCGCGGTTTGGATTTCGACAATAAAGTTGCTTCCCATTAAGGTTTAAACTTGTTGCAAGTGCACATTTAATACTTCATACTTGCTTGCAGTATGCACGAGATAATGTTGGTTGTTTTTATATGCTGCAGTGTTCTAGTTAGGAAGAAAAACAATATCGGTCTGATGGCTCTTGATTTTGAACATCTGGTTAGTTATTTTTGCTTCTGTTTTACAACAATCTATTTGTTTTTTCTATCTAAAATGTGTTATTTTCCGTCTTTCTTTGCAGATATCAAAACTGTCTCTGTCTGCCTTTATTGTTGGATACCCATATGAAAACATGCAAAAGAACAGTGAAAATGCAAGTGTCTATTTTATATTGTAACTTCACCTTCTTGTTTATTCAGTTTGAAACTCATGATCTTATTTCACCTTCTCTGTTACAGGCTACCCAAGTAAAAGTATTTGTTGACGACCTTTGTAAAACAGGGAAACTTGAAGACGCTAAGTATACTTTATGGAACGAGTGCTACACAACAAAGGTGTGTGCACCGTTTTTTTTTGTTATACATGATCTTTGGCGAGATTGTTATTGATGCGGTTTAAGTTGGTAACAGAATGTGGAGCTATTGTTGAAGCCATTGAATCTGCCTCCAGTAGAAGCAAAAACGAGTAGTGACAAATTTGCGGCTGTGGCAATACTGCAGGTATCACTCTTTGTTATTTTGCCACGATCTGCTAAATAAGTTATGAAATTTAATTACTATATTAGCTTTATTGTTTTTATTATCTTTTTTAACATATTAGTTACTTGTGAAATTCTGATTTTTTTAAGTGAATACTTTTTTTGGTCTAGGCGTATTTGGATTTCGTTAACAGGTATGCCGTGACTGAGGAAAGCCAATGAAGATCAAGAGCTTAGTTTAGGGCCTTCAAATATATATTATTTTGGACATAAACTTAATTTTCAATCTGTTTTAAAGAAGTGTAAGATAAACTAGTTTACGACTTCCAAAAACATTGAACCGCCCGTGAACACATAGTACTTAGCAAAATTTTCTCTTCCATTGTTGTCCTAAGGCCGCCGGTTGCAGTGCGTTAGCCTTGACATGTGGGCCCCCGTATCTCTTTTTTTCAAACGAACCGTTGATGGTTTATTAACTTCTGGATTAAAACATCTTCACCGGGTCGAACCGGGAGCATCTCATACACCGATGCTGCAGCTGAAATCTCCAAAAGACCCTTCAACTTTGTATTACCGTAATCAAAGAACGAAACCGTTCATTGTTGTGTAACTTATGTAATAATATGAAGCAATCAAACCAAGATTTAGAGGTGAAAGGTAAAGTCATCATTGATTGAAACACATTTACTCGATTCCAAACACTCAACGCGTTCTCCACAAGCTCAGATAGATGATCCTGTATATGCCTTTGACTTGCACCTTGCAGATTGTAGTAGTTTGGGTTTTGGGTCAGTCTACGTACATAAACGTCCACGTCAGATAATCTACACCGTCTTGTTTGTTTGCAACCACTTTTAACAACCACCTCAGCGTTCAAATTATCGTGTAGGTGATGATGCAAATGGCGTTCAACTGGATACGGTTCAAATAAAAATTTTCTGATGGTTTCTCAAAACTGAAAATTCACCTCTTCTGCAAGCTTCTGGCTATCCTGTGGATCAATCCGCTGTTCATAAGCCTGGGAAATCTTCTCTGAAGCCAATACACATCAATGCCGTGTACATCAATCGACATTCCCTCATTAACTTCTTGCACGCCTCCACCACGCATTCGCTTAACCATATTCCCATCATATTCTTCCTCATTATCATCTTCTTGTATAACAATTCATCTCATCATCATCAAACTCAACAGCTACACCTGCATTATCTTCAAAAGGTCTACGACATCATCGCCTGCATTGTTGAAGTCTGTTATAACCGTCCCAACAGAAACTGATTGATATTTTCGCATTCGAGATATGGTTCAACTGCTTCTCAGTATCTTTTTTCTTCTTGTCTGATTATTCAACTTATTATTATACAGCTAGAATCTCATCTGCAGCAGCAGTAACAATACATCAGATATTTACACCAATCGCTCCACGGGTAAATCTAATGGCAAAAGGTCACCCACGCCCGCATACGCAGACGACACTAGCGACCCAACCCGCCACCATTCCAGAGGAAACCCGTTGTATAATTTAAAACAAAGAGTTATGGAGGATCATTACCACACCCGTAGATGATGGAGAAGAGTGATGGAGTAATGGTGATGTTAAAGATGGTTATGAAGTGGAGGATCATTACCACATCCAACAACTTTATGAGAGGCGCTTGATTGGTGATTAGATATTTATTATTATTTTTTATTTATGTTAGTTTATATATTAACAAATGTAAAAAAAAACATCACGAAAATAAAGCTTCATTAAATTTCAAATTAAAAAAAATAAAGTCTCATCAATTTCAAATTAAAAAATAAAACTAAAACAGAAAGAAAAAAGGGAAAATCCTTAATTTTGAAAAAAACAACCCATCACAAATACAAATAAATAAATCACCTATTGTGTTTGTTCGTATGAGTCGAACTCGAAAGATGATGGGTAATGATCCATAATTTTTAGAAATTTTGAAGTTCAAGAATATAAAAAGTTTGAGAGAAGAAGAATGTTTTGGAGTGGTGGGGTTTGAATTATAAAATGGGAGTTTTCATAAGTGTTTAAAAAATTTTATTTTTATTAATATGTATAATTTGAACAACTTACAAAAATGATCCCTATAGTATAATTACAAAAATAGTCCTTCTACTTATGATTGACATTTGGGTCATTTTAATAAAACTCAAGAACAAAATCAACGGAGGTCGCCTTAGTACCCTAACATGTTACGAAATCGAAACTATAGAACCTGAATACGTTACAACAAATAAACTTAGCACTCAAAGGTGTTAGTTTTGTGAAACCACAAGGACTATTTGTGTAATTAACTCAATTACAAATCTCTAGAAACTTGTTTGTAGACAAATTGGATGTCCTACAAAGAAGATTGTCATCTTTATCAACAATTAACAATTTAAATTCAACTTTACTTGTGATGTGACTATGGAAAAAGTCGCGTTTAGACCACGTGAAATATTGGTTATTATAAAAACAAACTAAATCTGGATCTTGATTGTCCTTGAATTTTATTTATAGCCATCGCGAATACAACAGGAAAAACTGTCTTATTTAATTTCGTGTGTTATACTGGGCTAAATAAATAATACAATGCGAAATGAAAAGGTATACAAATTTATTGAATTTTTATTTTATTTATATTTGTTAAGTTATACGTTTTTTTTATATAATATAAACATATTACTAAATTCAATAGTAAACGTGTTATCAAAGGATGATCATATAGGAAGATTTCAAATCATAAAAAATTAAAATTATAGATAATGATGAACATTAGTTTGAAGATAATTTAGGTATGAATTTAAACTTAAAATTATGCCAATTATCATCAATTAAGATATTGAATGTTTGACTTACCAACAATTTCAGCATTCATTATTAAAAATCAGAAAAAAAAATTATTTTTACATTTATAATATGTGATATCCATGTATTAACTATTGAAAAAAAAAATTAAAATAAAATACAAGTAAATTTTATGAAGTTGAAAGATAGAATGTCACGTGGAATTAACTGAAATTATTTATTATAAATTAAATTAGATAGATACCGAAGAGAGAAAACATAAAAATATTAAAATGCGAGGTATCTTTGATAACATGTACATTTTACTTCTTCGATTACATGTATAATATTATTCTTAACTCGATTTTAAATAAAATTTATATCAAGACGTATTACTCAAAATGTTATAAAAGATTGCCATTCTTCAACAGACCGGTTTTCATAGGAATGAAGACGATTTGTTTAACCATAGTGATTACAAGATAGTCTATGCGGCGCCCATGAAAGCTCTAGCGGCTGAAGTGGTGCAGAATTTGTCTAACCGTTTGACGCAGTATGGTGTCACTGTGATGGAGTTGAGTGGGGACAAGGATTTGAACAGACAACAAACCGAGGAAACACAAATCATCGTCGCGACTCCAGAGAAGTGGGATACTATAACTGGAAAATCAGGAGACATTACTTATACACAACTAGTGAAGCTTATAATTATTGGTGCAGTACATCTGTTGCATGATAACCGACGCCTTGTACTTAAAAGTATTGTTGCAAGGACTGTTAGACAAAAACATATTCGGTTGGTTGGGCTATCTTCCGCCATTACAAATTCTAATGATGTGGCATTGTTTCTGCGCGTTGACTTAAAGAAAGGTCTATTTTATTTTGACGATAGTTGCAGACCGTGCTCACTTGCTCAGCAGTATATTGGAATTAAGCCATTGCAGAGATTGCAATTGATGGATGATATTTGTTATGAAAAAGTAATTGGCATGGTGGGAAAGCATCAGGTGCTTATATTTGTGTATACAAAGCAAGATACGACAGATACTGCGCGTGCAATTAGGGACGCTGCTCGTGCTAATGACACGATAAGGTTGTTTTTGAACGAGGATAGTGTCTTCTACTTTGTAGCTTAAGTTTTCTACCTATATTCACATTAATTTCAATTTTTAGTAAGATTGTAGCGTTAGTTCCAAACTCATGACGTCTCACAAATTAAACGCGCCTGTAAGGATTTAACTCTGGATTTTTATTTGGTTCGGTAAGAAGGTTGTAGCAATTTTCTGATTTATATTACTTTTGTCTTACAGGTCCATTCTGCTGCCACAATACTGTCACACCCTGATCCGCAGCGGAAATGGTAGTCGGGGCATGATTGAGTTTTCATCAAAGCTCATAACATTAACTATCAAGTTTCATATTTATTATTTCCAATTTAAAAGAGAAATTACATCAAACATACAAGCACAACATGTTCTAAACTCAACATTCATGAACTCTTTATTTTTCTTCTAAGGCAAATTCCTATGTTTTCCTTGCTTCAACCTGTTTTACCTGTATCATCTGGAAAAAAATGGTTTTTTTTGGGTCAACAAAAGTTGGGAGTGAATCTTATAAAAGCATTTGAACGAATTAGTTATATTGGTTGTTTTAAATAAAAATGTGCATAACCAAATATGAGTATACGTATATGTAAATTTAACCACATAACACATAATATCAATTAATGCACACGCACACATATCAAATGATGAACAATGAGATCAAGGCTCAATCAAACGGAGCCGATCTAATGAGCCACCTGATGCTCAACTCGTCTCCAACGAGGAACTGATGAGCCTAATGAATGATTTGCACGCAACTTGACAAAAATGTAAACACGCAATACAACAAATTACATTTACATTACACGTTAGATCATATAATGGTAATAGCACAAGCGTTTGAATAAACGAAATGTATAAACGACACATGATACACCCCAAAACATGAATAAAAAGGGAATTTGTAAGAATTCACTCACAGTGAGTGCGTTCCTTGATGATGAATGATGCGCACGAAAAGGAGGATTTGATCGACGAACGAAGTCTAACCTAAAAAATAATAATACGATATTTCGATAAATATATTTAAGTTAATATTTTGATTTAAACATTTTTGTTAGGTTATTTTTTGGTAATTTTTATACCCTTTGAACTTGTAGTGTTAAGTATTTAACCTTTATTTGGAAAGTGTATAAGTATTTTACATAATTTAAATGAAAATAAAATAATAAAAAAATAGTAATAAAAAATATACTGTCAGACCTGACAGTAGGAGAGAATTTGACCGGTTTAATAGGGAATTATGCGCGCGTGTTGGGACTCGAACTCTAGACCTTCGGCTTACGTGCACGCAGCTCTTCCAACTGAGCTACGTGTCTAACACATCTGAATCAGGCTTTTAATTACCTTTATACACTTCTTAGTTTATTCAGAAATTAATAATATTAAAAAGGTGTTAAATCAACTGAATCGGTAAGCATACCAACACTCGATCCCGCGCCCTTAACATAATTTGCACCCAGCCCAACCAACTGGGCTGGGTGTCTAACCCGGTTATATCCCGATTTCTAAAACATAAATATACTAATAGTATTTCATCTTCTTCCCCAACTATAAAAGAAAACCCGACTGATAAAAAGAACTTCCAAAATCTGATTAAGCAAATACATAGCTATAGACAAGTGGTTCAGAGTTTGTACCGAGGTCGTTAGATTTCTCCGGTGATTGGACAGGGGTTTTGGCGGCGACTTCAACGGCAGCAACAAAAGGGATTTGGAATGAGGTGAGGTATGAGCGAGTTGGTTTGGATGATTAGGGTCGGTATTTATAGAGTTACAACACCATGCCTTTAATTATTTCAGTTTCAAGATTGTTAATGACTATAATTTGGGTTTCGGTTTCGAGACTAAAATTATGTATCAATGATTTGCTAACGTTAGATTCCTTAATGCTCAAAGTTTGCGGATTGATTAGTCGTGAAAAGAAACGGTTTTGGTAAGATTTGAATTTGTGTTGAACCAGGGCGGTTATGGTTCTGGATGAGCGATTCTTCAGGATGATACGTTCGGTATCTCCCATAAGATTTAAATGTTTCCTTAGTCCAGCACATATGTGTGTGCAGTGTAGCGGTATAGGTTGTGTGTGTGGTCATAAATGACCCGGGTTCGATCCCTAGTTTACCCTTTTTAAATTTTGTTTTGTTATAATTGATTTTCTTTAGATTTAATTCACTTATTATTATTATTATTATTTATTATTTATTTATAACTTTTAACTTTTATTCAACTATTAATAATTGATGTTTGGAAAAATACGCCTGGAAACAAATACTTTGATTAGCAAACGGTGCGGGTTTTCGGAACCCGATTAATACAAATGTTACAAATACTTGACAAAATTTAAATGCCAATGTACTTTAACTTCTGCTAGGTTTTAGTCGTTGTACTTGTTTAAAATACGTCTGGTTTGTTAAAAGATGCCTTTTTGTGTCCAATCATGGTCATATGCTGACCTTTTGCACGGTTTGGCTCTTTGTTTAAAAAATGCGTGTTAAGGCGCTAGGAGGGGTGGGGTTGGAGATCGCTTCATAAGATGAGGCGACTCGAGGCGCCACTTTTGGTTGAGGCGACCTTTAGGAGCTTCGTTATAGAATGTTATATTTTAGATATGTTCTTCAATTCTCTTTCACTTCTTCATATTTTTCGCTTATTTGTCACACATCTTTCGCTTTTCCTTGTGCTCCTTGGTTATTCGTTTTTACTTTGGAGTATCCGTCAATACTCCCATTGTGCTTCCGTGCTCATTCATTCTTTTGTTTTCATTATTGTAATGAAATTAAAAAAAGACGACTGGGAGAGCTTTGTTGGTTGTATATAGAGCTTATTTGGTTTTATATGGAAATAAAAAATCCCGTGCATAGATTGTTCATGTCATTTTATACTAGCAAATTGTGTTATTCATTTATTATCTTAATTTTAGGTGTTTAAGAGTTAACAAGGTAGAAAAATATTTCTTTTAAGTATTACGAGGCGCCCCACATACGTGAGGCTAGCGCCTTTGCCACATAATCACCAAACGGGATAAAAAAAAATTCAATCTTGTAATGGCTCAAAGGCACAAAAAGGGTCAATGACTAAACATGAAAAAGTGAATGTAACTAAGTTGGTATGTTATCCAAATAACCCTTCGGATTTTCCATGATATGTATACTTGCCATTTGTGGTCGCATGTTATATCAGATACATTGCAAATGCATAGCATAGACAAAGTTAGGAGTGTTCAAGATCTTGTTTTGACTGTTTTTGTCAAACGTGAGCTAAATTGTTAGTAACGTTTTTTTATCGCCAGAACAAAAACCAAACTGTTAAAAGATGAAACCAAACTGAACCGTTAGTGACGGTTGGCTCTGGTTTAGTTTCATGGTTTATCTTCTCGAGCTTCTCATTTCATTGTTTACATATTTATAGAGAACCCCAGTAAAATATAGTATTTACCTTTAGTTGATACCGAGTCACCCCACTCATACATGTTATTGACACGTAACTGTCTTGGCGGTCGTGGTTGATATTTTATATTAGCGATTAATGAACAAAACTATTGATGTGGAGGTTCATTTGAATGCTTGATATGGGGATCTAAATGTTGATGCAACATTCGTCGTATTACGTGACATCAGCGAAACGTAAGCAATGGGTTTTAATGGAGCTCTTCTTTTAACAACTAAGAAATGGGTTGAAGTCCCACAATGGCATTCCTCCTATTTTTGTTTTGGTTTTTAACCGTTTAAAGTGAAGTGGGCCCCACAAATCATCGGAGCTCGTTATTGAGCTGACAATTAGAAGAATAATGCTCCCAAATGGCGTCTGGGAAATTGTGTGGGGCGTGTTATTTAGTTGAGGTGGTGGGAACGCTACCTCATACCACCCAGCCTAACGGTATGTAGCTGGGAATATTGGATATGTTTTAGACAGACGTACAAAATCATTCCATGTCATCATCATCATACTTAGTAAATCGCACCAATAGTAAAGCTAAGGTAGAGTCTGATAAGGGTAAGATGTAAACAGTTTTACCCCTATCTCATAAGAATAGAGAGACTGTTTCCAGTGACACCTCCGTCTCGATATCATCATTTATTCACTGTCTCACTGAACGTTTTTTGCAAACTTAATTAGTAAAAATCCTGAGGTATTTTTATTTAAAGATCATAAATTAAAAATAAAAAAAATAGCATAGCCGACCCACCTTTCACTTTCGCTTTTAGACTTTACTTGTTTGTTTTCAAAAACTGTTTTGATTTGTTGTTTTCCCACTTCTGCCACACCACCACCTTTTGCAAGTACATGATTCACAAGATGGCACTTTTCTAGAGGTATATATCTAAAGGTTGGGGTTATAAATAATTTACTTTATTATGATTATTGTAAACTTTTCTTTGTAGAAAAAATATATGACTGATTTATTTATATGATTTAATTATGATTAAAATGCATATACTAACATGGCAGCCAGGGCAGGACTTACCTTGTAAACCTCTGTTCCCCCTTGACGCTCTGACGGTAGTGTAAATTTTGAAAAAAAATGATGTTTTTTGATTTCGTTACCTTTTTTTCAAAACGTTCAATCTGTAAGGATTTTCTAGATTCACTATTGATGACAATAACAAAAGTAAGACCTTTATGTATAAAACATATTATGAGCATACAAAATCATTATTGATAAAGTAGTAAAGTTACACCATCACCCAAAATGTTATGTTTATTACTTGTGTCCAAACAAAACATATAATAATGCTTAAGGTAAATACTGACAATATTAAAATACAAGGACTACATATATTAAAGTGTTAGTGTAAACAAGTAGGACCGTTTATAAACTACTTGAGATTAGTTAGCTAAACTTAAAATTTTACTGAGCTAAATGAGCTCAAGCCTAAACGAGTATCTGTTTAATAGACAAAATTGAATACCAATTTCATGCAATTTAAATTCGAGTGTTGTTGTATATATTCAGATACAATTTAAATTAGAGTGATGTTGTATAATAACACGAGAAGTTTAAAATAAACAATAGTGGAAGATATTATAATTATGTTAGGATTTTTAGAATGAGTTGAATTAATATAACATTTACTAAGTGTTACATGCCTGTAACTTAAGTACGTAACTTATAAAAATATGTTCAGTTAAAATTATACTTTGATCTAAACTTACATATTTTATAATAACAAGTTACCAACAAAAAAGGCATGAGTTGATAATATATATATATATATATATTATATATTAAGCAAGAGTACCAACTACAGAATTATTCTGTTAATTAACAATTGTTACTTTTTGACCTTTTGCATTTTCTAACACAATAAATATTATTTTCAGTTTATTAAAATAATAAAAAAGGAAAAGAAAAACTGATTTTACACTGTTATCATTTCACTTTTGTCTTTACACTCCCCCACTCTCTACCCTCTCTTTTCCTTTCCCCAAACCCCCTTTCTCTTCATTTAATTTCAACAATTTCAAATCTAGGGTTTCTCAATTTCTTCCTTTAAAGATAAATCACAAGCAGTTTCTTTAACTGTTTGCAGAGGTTTATTCATGTTAAATTTATTTTTTTAATTATGGGTTTCTTTGAATTCTAACCCCTTGTTTGTGTGTTGGTGTGATCAAGCTTCAAGCTTCAACCTTGCAGCATAAAGATTCAGAAACTGACTGACCCATCATAAAGTTTTGATCTTTTTGATAAATTTGAGTTGGGTTTTTCTTTAAACTATCTGTTATCATACATTTCATTCTCAATTTTGTTTAAATTTGTGGGTGGGTTGGTGAAAGATTAGTGTTAGGTAAATGCATGGATGTAAGGGAGGGAATGCCATCGTTTTATCTTAACAGAGGAGTTACCGGGTCGGGTCATCCTATCGGGTCGGGCTCCCCTGGTGGTGGAGTCCATGTCCCACCTGGTTTCAAAACACAAGCAAGCCCTAACATGTCTCCTCATAGTAACATGAGGGTGGGTCCCATGGGTTCAACTTACTCGATGGTACCTCATGGCATCAACATGAGTGATGGTGGTGGTAGTGGTGGTGGTGACGGTGGTTCGGGCTCTGTTCCACCACTAGAAGTGGGTCTGACTTCGTTGTGAAGAAAAAAAGAGGTAGGCCTAGGAAATATGGTGGAGATGGGTCACATATGGCTCTAGCGCTCACACCGGCATCGTCGGTTGGTGGTTCGCCTGGTTCGGTCACACCGATGGCGAAAAAGAGCAGGGGGAGGCCACCTGGCAGTGGTAGGAAACAAAGACTTGCAGATGTTGGTATGTTTACTTGCCAAGTTAACTTGCTTTAATTGTTACATTAGGTTGTATCATGTATATTTTCTCATAGTTGTCAATTCACTATTTAAGTATATATAATTTTACTAAGATTTCTTGTGTGCAATGTGGTTGTTTATTGTTATGGATTTTATTGGTAAATAACTAATTTGTATCCATATAAGGTTGCATATACATATGTTTGTTTTTGATATTTGGTAGAGTAATATTTTTCTATTGATGGGATTTATAGCATTATAGTAATAAATTTAAGACATCTCACATAGAAAATGTGTTGAGTTAAAGAGGAGCTTCATGTATATGCGTATGCCTTGTTTGTTTTATCTACTTAACAATTTTAATAATTCTATGGGCCACATTTACACATTCAGTATGGATCCCAATTATTTGATTCATTGAGAAATCAATATGAGACCTAGAAATGAAAATGCGCGTAATAAAATGAAAATGGTGTAATAAACAGTTTTTTTTTAATGAAAATCAATGTTATAACACTATTTGTCTTGTATTGTATTGTTTTCATCATTAATGTAAACAAAGTTTGTGTTTTTATCATCATATCACTTCTATTTTCAACACATTGATGTGAATCTCGTCGTTTCAAGAATCTATGTTCTATTTGTTTGTAATATATTGTTCTTAGCAGTGGAAAGTTTTCAACTTTCTAAACCAAGACACATTTCATTTTGATTTCTTGAATCTTTGATTAATTTGTCTGTTGCATTTTTTTCTCTCGTCAGGTGAGTGGATGTCTACTTCAGCAGGAACGGCTTTTACACCTCACATCATCCATGTTGAAGTTGGAGAGGTACTTGACTGCTGATAATAGATCACATTACTATATTGCATCTTGTATTGTTTTTTAGTACCATAATTCGATATCGCTTATTCATCTGTGGACAAACAGATTTAATTGTCAGTTTACTATATGATCATTTCTGTACCCTTTTGGTGAAAAAGTTAATTGTAAGGTTAAACTTTGCAGGATGTTGCAGCAAAGATACATTCATTTGCACAACAAAGGCCAAGGGGTCTATGCATAATGTCGGGAAACGGTTCAGTCTCTGTGGTGCAGTTACGCCAATTTGCATCTTCTGGTGGCACCGTGACTTATGAGGTTAGACCCTCTACACTTCCGCAAAACTTGTTTGCTGTTAAAGTGTTAGTTATTGCTGTTTTAGATATTTGATAAATAGTCACATGATTTATTAGCATGTGTCCATTGTTGCGGTTTTTTATTCTTCTTTATCATGGGTGAATCTTACATGGTTTAGTTGACCTTTTTCTAGGGCCGTTTCGAGATACTATGCTTATCAGGCTCGTATCTGCTCCCTGAAACTGGTGCACCCAACAACCGAACCGGAGGTCTTAGTATATCAATTTGCAGTCCAGACGGTCATGTCATCGGTGGTGCAATAGGTGGTAGACTCATCGCATCCAGCCTGATTCAGGTAAATTTTTTTCACCCATTGTTACATGATTAAAGTTTCAATATTTAAAGAACTTAAAAAGTTTCAGTTTTTAAAGAACCTGAATTCATAGTGTATTTTTTTTCTTTCAGGTGGTGGCATGCAGTTTTGTATATGGCGGTAACAATTCTAAAAAGGTGAAAACCGACACACCTTCCGCAGAAGAAAAGAGTCCTGGTGTTCAACTCAACGAGACTAGCCCAGCTCCTAACCCGGTGATTGCATGGCCACAAGATTCATGTGCAGAAACATGAAACTCCCATGCTGAGATCGATCTGACGTGTGGATGACTGAGCTTACTCTGTATAGGCTTGTTGTTGTAAATGGTGAAAAGTAGAGAGTTATTGATCTTTTAGAGTATTATTGGCCTCTTTGTTTCGTTTTATTTGTAGATTATAGATTGTATGCCGGGCTAGCGTATTTGTAACGGAAAATGTAGGCATTTTTTATTTTCAGCTAGCTTTAGGAAAGTTACATTTGGAATTATTAATCTTAGATATTGAAATGCACCACTGTTAATTTGTTACCTATTTATGGCTGGTAGACATGATCTATTTGATGCAAAATTTTCTTTTTATGGGTCTTGCATTCTTTTTGTGAAGTTGCAATCATGCTGTTATTTGCATCTTGCTCTATTCATGAACTACCCATAGTTTTATTTCTTTTCTAACTGATATAATTTTGTATTTATGTTGGCTCTGTTTTTAGCTACCATTATGCATTAAACTGAGTGTTTAAATTCTTCACACAAAAAATTGCTAGTTCTTTATAGCTTGGTTTTAAAAAGCGTGTCGAAAACGCAAGGCTGGCAGGAAAACGCCTTAGCGTCTTAAGACAGTGTTTCATGTGATGAATTAGGGTATGTGGGATGTTGATTAGGGTTGTAGATAAGCCCAGAGGCTCGAGAGCTACTTGTGATTGGCTTGGTTAAAAACTTGAACAAGCCGAACCTTGACGAGCCTGAGCTCGAGTTTGAAATAGAGCTCATTTGGCTATCGAGCCTAGCTCTAGCCTAGTATACAAAGCTCGTTTGAGCTGAGCCCAAACAAAATTTTGTTTTTTTTATATATACTATAATAATAATAATGATGATAACATTGACGAGATAAGCACGAGCCAAGCTTTGGCTCGTTTAAGCAATATATAAGCGAGCTTCAGCCGAGCTTTTAGCTCGTTTGAGGTCGTTGTCAAAATAGCTCGAGCTTCATAAAAACATGACGAGCCGAGAGCCTAGTTGGGCTCGGCCAGGATCGTTTACACCCCTAATGCTGATATGTGAAAAACACCAACGAGCGTAAGAATCACGACATGCTTGACAAAAAGATTGATATGTAAACAAATGAGAGAGACCAACTTCTGGTTACAACTAAACCTTATTTGGTTGTAAAAAGATCAATGTCTCACGCTTCGGCTTTTGGAATGTAAACAATTTGAAGCGCCTCACACTTTCCTAAACCAAGGTACATGAAAATAAACTTAAAGACCGCTTTTTCCAAAACCGGACTAGAAACCGCCTCACGCTTTACTAAACCAAGGTACATGAAAATAAACTTATAGACCGCTTTTTTCCAAAACCGGACTAGAAACCACCTACGCAACTGGTCTGGTTGAATTCTCCAATGGATTACCCTTGAACCGCCTTCAATTTTTATGTGTCGTCTGAAGTCTAAAACATTACGTTACATTTCACACACATAATCATAAGGAATGCAAAAGACACCATAAGTCATACATCAATCAAATCTCATGTATCATATACCAAATATTAATCCAAGCTTTCATTTACCACCACATTAAACACGAAAACATCTGACAAATTAATTACAAACAAGTAGTAACATCGACGGTTGCTAATTTATTGCTAAAATGACTCAAGAACCAACCCACTCATGAAACTCAGGCGACGTTAAGCAGCTTCTTTATATCCTTCTGCAATTAACAAAAGCAAAAGAAGATGTTAAAAAACATTGTTAAATCTTTTAAACAGAAAGGTTTTATGATACAAAACATAATATACCTCGATGCTCAGAGGGCTGGTGGTGGGTGCATATCGGTCAACGACCTTCCCCTCACGATCAACTAGGAACTTTGTGAAATTCCATTTGATACTGTCACCAAGAAACCCGCCTTTGCTCGACTTCAGGAACTTGTACAAAGGATCGGCTTCTTTCCCATTCACATTGACCTACATTACATTAGTCAACACAAAGATTAAAAATATGATACAAGTGTAATGAATCTAGAATCAAGAAAGTGTCTTGAGAGTGTTTGGACATATGTTTTGAAAGTGGTTTATGACATATTACGAATCTTGAGTAAAGTACACAAATGGTCACTGTGGTTTACCTGGATTTTGGATTTGGTCGCTGGTTTTCCAAATGTACACGGATAGTCCCTGTGGTTTGCACTTTATAACACATTTAGTCCACACCCAACAAATCTAAAGGTTTTAGCATGTCAAGTTATGGGACTAAATGCGGTACAAAGTGCAAACCACAGGGACCATCCATGTACTTTTGGAAAAAGTTAGGGACTAAATGCGTTACAATTTGCAAACCACAAGGACCATCTTTGTACTTTTGGAAAGCTAGCGACCAAATCCAAAATTTTGGTAAACCACAGCGACCATATGTGTACTTTACTCATGAATCTTTTTTAAACCACGAAAACAAAACGTTACGTATGCAAAACCAACCTTGCTAAAGACGGGGTATTCGGCTTTAAAACGAGTGCAAGCAAACTCCTGAATTTCTTCATTGGATCCGGGTTCTTGCCCGCCAAATTGGTTGCATGGGAAAGCAAGAATCTCAAAACCTGTAAAACCGTTTAATCACAATGACAGTTCAGACTTCAGTGTCATTCGACAGGCCGAAAAACAAAGGGTTATGAGCTATAATATCATCATATTGATAGTTCGGAAGGGTCAAAAGAAAGGCAGGAAACAAACCTTGATCCTTGTACTTCTGGTACAAGGTTGTCAACTCAGGATAATTCGAATTGGTAAAGCCACTGTAACAAACAAATGTAACATTCATAAGATTAGTTTGAAACACTAATGTTGTAAAACAAATATGTTGATAAATATAAATCATGAAGCATACCATTTTGAAGCAACATTGACAATCAGCAAGACTTTTCCTTTGTACTTGCTAAGCTCTACATCTTGCCCTTTCACATCCTGAAATTAAACAATACAAAATAATTAACCACCAATTATTCACCATTAAAATAAGCTGTTAGAAGTTGTTTGTTTATCCCAATTCAGGATAAAGACTTCAACTTTTTTTTTTGAAAAACATTTTAAACTGTTAAAAAATCAACAATTAAACCGTCCAAAGGAAAATTTGGTGTGATTTAAACTGTTAAAAAAACTAACAATTAAAAACTGTTTTTTCCAATGTACCCTTATTGGGTTGCAAATAAATAACCAATCAATCTTCTTAAAAGCAAAAAAAAAAAAAATAACAACTTTACAAAAGTACTGATTTTGGGCAAAAAAGTGCAAGAAACAGGGTACCCACAAACTAAATCAATCATTAAATCAAGTAAAGATGCAAGAACCCTAACCCCAACCCCAAAACTACTTTAAATCAATCTTTAAAATTAAAAAAAAAACTTAAAAAAGTAATGTTTTTGGGTAAAAAGAAGTGTCAGGAAACAAACAGGATGTACCCACAAACTAAATCAATCACTAAATCAAGAAAAGACACAAAAAGCCCAACCCCAATTGGCTCAAATTTAATCACAAACAGAACTGATATGATCAATGAAAAACCAATCAAACTAAAACCCATAAATAAAAAAAAAAACATTCAGAAATGATCAAACCTTAACAGTGAAGACATAAACTGTTTTCTTGGATTCAGATGCCATTGTTTGATTTGATTCAATAAAGTCTTGATCTTTTTAATTGGGTGTTCAAGAAAGCAAAAGAAAAGTTGTGTGATTTGCAACACCTGAAATGGGTTCAATTTATACGGATTAAAAAGATCGATTCTTGGATCAAAATCAAGAATTATTTTAAACGAATATTGACCTTTTTGTGTGTGGATACGTATGAATACAGAAGTAGCAACATGGTCGTTTTGGTGATGTTGTGTTGCTGGTCCTTCTGGATGAACGTGTCGGTATGTGGTGTGTATCAACGGTCAAGATTTGATCTTGGGTTCATCTAACGGTTGGTGATTTTTTTAATTGGGGAAAGATGTTTATGGAAGGAGTATTATATTTAGCCCTTTTAGTTTGAAATAGTTTACAAAATCCACCTTTAATTCTAGTTGTAACTTAAAGTTACGTTATCCGGTTATTGTAACTATTTGTATTCCAACTTCGTTAAGTTTCGAGGTCACACCATGCACTGATATTTCTTTGAGTAAAGTACACGGATGGTTCTTTTGGTTTATAAAAAATTTGTATTTGATTGCTAACTTTTCAAAAGTACACTGATGGTCCATATGATTTGCACTTTGAAACAAATTTAGTCCCCAACTTTTTACAAAAGTACATGGATGGTCCATGTGGTTTGCACTTTGTAACGCATTTAGTCCCTAACTTGGACATGCTAAAACTTTTATATGCGTTACAAAAGTACATGGATGGTCGCTGTGGTCCATGTGGCTGGGGACTAAATGCGTTACAAAGTGCAAACCATGAGGATCATCGGTGTACTTTTGGAAAGCTCTGGACCAAATCCAAAATTTTTGTAAACTATAGGGACCATACGTGTAGTTTACTCTATTTCTTTAAGTACATATGATCCAGTCGGAAGAGCACCTACGAGTTCAGGTTCAAGCTTATGACCTTCAATCTGAGGACTCATTGTAGATACGAACATCGAAGACTAAAAAGACAACTGAATTTGTTACTATATTGAAAGCATGATTGATTCATACGATGGCCTATTTGAAGACTATGAAGGCACACTCCTATCACACAAAATAAGTCCTTTTATTATGCGAGTTATATTTGTTTACTCTCTCGTCTCTTTCATGTATTCATTCTTATTACATAAACATACCATACATCACGACAAGAACCCTCCATTTTTTATTACATAAACATACCAAATATCACGACAAAACCACCCTCCATTTTCTTATTACATAAACATACCAAATATCACGACAAGAACCCTCATCTACGTAACTTCTGAATATGAGTGTCACATGATGTCTTCAACGACTACAATTTAATCATGTCACACTTAACAAGTGTTTTTATGTATTACAATACGACCTAAATTCGGAATCAATATAACTGGAGATCCGATTCAACCCGACAGTCATGTGCTACGTGTGAAAAAAAATAGAACAAAGGTGTTTAGAACTATCATTATCATTCAACTAAAGAAGTATTTGCTTAAGCACTAAAGGGCTATTGTATAAAATTTGATTAAAGATTATTGATACACGTTAGTCTAAATTACAAGTATAATGTTTAGAGCATACTTTCTCTACAGATTTATATATGATTATAAACTACAGGGAATTATAGTAAAAAAGGATATTATAAGGGTGTATATGTAAATATATAGAAGCAAATTGATGTTTTGTTTGAAACTTTGTCGGTTTTCCAGAGACCCTTAAATTAATATTTGATCGATTAAAATACTAAACAACTTTTGTTATTATACATCATTTCATTAGAAAAGTTATAGATCGTGTTAACAAATATAAAGCCAAGTGAGCGCTAAGCCTACCATGGTGGCAACTCTGGCACGGAATACCGTAACACAAGGGCGTGAAAGAGGTGTGGATGTGAAAAACCAAATTATTTTAATGAGTTGTTTGACAATTTCTGAACAAACAAATAAGTGTTAAACTAGTAAGAGCTTAACTGGATAAGAGGCTCTTGAATCAGAAATTGTCTAGTCAATAAGTACTCTTTGGCACAAGCTCTGAAAAACTGTACAAAATGATTATTTTACGCCTATGAATTATTTTGTGTTAAATGAAATAATCTAGTGGTTGACGAAGTGGTGATGGTGGTTGTTGGCGGTGGCGATGGTGGCTGGCAGTGTTTGTTGGTGGGTGGTGATGGTGCTTGGCAGTGACAAGCGGTGGTAGTGCTTGGTGGTGACGAGCGATAGTGGTGGTGTTTGATGGTGGCGGGTGGTGGTGGTTGGCGGTAACGAGTGGTGGTGGTGGCGAGTTTTAGGGTTAAGGGAGTTTATAGGACAATAGTAAATCTTTCTCTTAGCCATTCAACATCATCTTGTCATTTAGGGCTGGCCCAGAGCAAATGTTGGCTTGGGGGGGGGGGGGGGGTTTCTAGATTCAAATCGAAATAGGGCCCAAAAAATTTATAAATTTATTTATATATATTTAAAAAATCTGTATGTTTTTAAAGAAAAAAACTTATAAGGCCTGAATTTATGAACCAAAAACCTTAAAGCCCAATTGTTTTTGCCAATCAAATTCAGAAACCCAACTATTTTAGTGTACAATTGATTAATGACTTGTCCTAAATCAATAAACAAACATAACAAATTAATGAAAATGACCCAAATTTTTTATCTGACACAAGGTCAATTTTTTTTTTTTTATTTTTATGAATTTTGGAGACGGGCCTATTATTACTTAATCATTAAGAGATCAACTGGACATTTAAGGGGGTTATTTTTATAAACCAAACATCCTTACCTCTTATTGGTTTAGATGTAGCCTTTAGTGAAATCATTAAAAAACTATTAATCAACACCTAAGTTACACCAACCTATTGCAAAATTTTAAATTTCATTTTCAAATTTTCGATATAAAATATGAAACCCTCTACCATATACATGACACCTAATCACACTTTTCTTTTCACGTAACTCACTGTAAGATGTTATTTAAATCACTTGTCAAATGCATAGCGCATGCCTAATAGTAAAAAAGATCACACGTTGTATATTATTTTATAAGTAAGAACAAAGATGTATTAGGTATAGGTTTTGTTATTTTATTGAGTAAAATACCCGGATGATTCTTGTGGTTTTGTAAAATAACACCTTTAGTCCCCAACTTTTGGAAATTACACTGGTGGTCTCTGTGGTTTGACAATTTGTTACTCGGATAGTCCCTAGAGTGGATGGGGGTTAGTTTTCTTCGTTAAGTCAATGTGAAATTACAAAATTACCCCTTGCTTTTATTAAAATATAAGAAATAATTCACACCCACACACACATATATATAAACACACACACTCACTCTCTCTAAAATGCACACTCTGGCTCTCTCTCTTTCTCAGGCAAACCCCACCACCACCTGCCGCCATCAGCACCAACACCTTGCCACAACCCCCACACAACCACCTGGCACCATTGACCCCCACAACACCACCTGTCACCACCCACCCCCATAACACCACCTACCACACACCACCACCCGCCACCACCTACAACACCACCACCACCACTAGCTTCAAATCCAGCAATCACCATCTCCGCCGTAGTCATCACCACTACCAACAAATCTAGCAAGGAGGTGGTGAGGGTGTATGCAGGTGAAGATGAGGGAGATGACGAAGAAGAACAAGGAGGTGGTTCTGGTGGTCGAGTGAAGGCGATGGTGGGTTTAGGTTGGAGGTGGTGCAGCAGTGGTGGGTTCAGGTTAGAGGTGGTACGGCGGTGGTGGGTTCATCGTGGAGGTGGAGGTGGGTTGTATGGTGGAGGTGGATGTGGGTGGCTATTGTGATGGTGGCCGAATGTTTACAAAGGAGGGGTGAAAAGGTGGGCCCCAACATCATCCGGGCAGGTGGTGGTGTGTGGGTGGGTGGTGGCAGGTGGTGGTGTGTGGTAGGTGGTGGCAGGTGGTGTTGTAGGGGTTAGTGGTTGTGTGGGGGTTGTGGCAAGGTGTTGGTGGCAGGTGGTAGTGGGGGGTTTGCCTGAGAAAGAGAGAGAGTAGATAAAGAGAGTCGGAGTGTGCATTTTAGAGAGTGTGCATTTTAGAGAGAGTGAGTGCGTGTGTGTTTATATATATATATATATGTATATATATACATATATATGTATATATATATATATGTATATATATATATGTATATATATATATATATATGTATATATGTGTGTGGGTGTGAATTATTTCTTATATTGTAATAAAAGAAAGGGGTAATTTTGTAATTTCGCATGAGAAAACTAACCCTCATCCACTCCAGGGACTATCCGAGTAAAAAATTGTCAAACCACGTGACCACCAGTGTAATTTCCAAAATTTAGGGACTAAAGGTGTTGTTTTACAAAATCACAGAGACCATCTGGGTATTTTACTCTATTATATCGAACTATTATATAGTTACATATTTTTTTTCATCCCGATTGAACTATTATATTGTTGCATAATTTTTTCATCCCGATACTTAAATAATAAACAAAGCTAGTAATGATAAAAATATATATCTAAACGTGGTTCAAAGATTTCTTCGTATCAATAATACTTTTAAAAAATAAAATTAAAAATTATATCATATATATATATATATATATATATATATATATATATATATATATATATACTGAAATAAAATAATATCATTTCCTTGGATGATACTTTTGTTGTATAATGTTAAAGGTTGGGTAGATATTAACTAGAAGGGTCAAGTTACGTATTTGAAACGGTTTAAATCACGTCTTAACAACATTGCTTGTATTCTTTTAACCGAACTGAGCTTTATTTATAGTTTTTACTGGTAGGGTGCCGGCGCGATGCAGCGGGGAGCGCTTAAAAGGATGTTAACAAGTTGAGCCAAGTCTATCTCAAGCTCGACTACAACTTCAAACCGAGCTAGCTCAGTTCGGAGTTCAAATCAAATGGGTTGAGCCTGAGCCGTACTCGGGCTTGACTAATTATTAACGAGTCAAACCAAAACTTTAAGTAAAGAATTACACTTGATATATAAGAACCATGGTGTGATGGTAAAGTGACTCCCTTTTTATTAGCGGATGTATATCCGTTTTATAGTTTATGTATATCTATGTATTTCTTATGTATATCCGGTTTATATTTTATCCCTAAATTAGTTAGGAATTATCCCTGAATTAGTTAGGAGTTAGTTAGGTTCTTGTATTATATATTGTTCTCTTCTTCATCAATAGAAATCAAGGAATTCAGATTCAATTATATGGTATCAGAGCAGGCTCTGACCTAAAACAAATCCGCAGCAGCCCCTGTCCACGGACCCTGCAGCCGGTTCTTTTTTCCTTCTTTTGTTCATCCGCAGCAGCCCCTGTCCAGCAGCCCCTGTCCACGGACCCTGCAGCCGATTCTTTTTCCTTCTTTTGTTCATCCGCAGCAGCCCCTGTCCACGGACCCTGCAGCCGATTCTTTTTCCTTCTTTTGTTCATCTCGATGTCAGACAAACCAGAATCCTCCAAGCACACTGACAGCCTTCACCCTGCTTATTCGGTGACTAACATCCAGCACAAAGTTCGTGTTTTGGATGGTTCCAAAGTCACCTATGCATCATGGGTCAAGCTGTTCACCCTGCATGCACGCGGTTACGAGGTGCTACACCACATTGATGGCACTCAACCGCCTGCCAAAACAGATCCGGGCTACGCCAACTGGGCCAAAATTGACTCTCTTGTGCTTCAGTGGATCTATGGGACACTTTCAGATGACCTGCTGGCACGTATTCTTGATGAGGAAACAACAGCTTATGGCGCATGGACCCGGATTCGGAAAATCTTTCTGAACAACAAGGGCGCCCGTGCAGCAGCCCTTGAAACAGAGTTTGTCAATCTTACCATGCGCTCCATGCCCAGCCTCCAAGACTACTGTCAGCGTCTTAAGTATCTCGCTGACCAACTGAAAGCTGTTGAGCAACCAGTCACAGAAGATCGCCTTGTCCTGCAGCTGGTTCGAGGCTTACCACCGGAATTCGATGTTCAAGCCTCTATCATCAATAACACCCTTCCCTCATGGAAAGATGCCTGCGACATGCTCGACTCAGATCTGCGTCGCCAACAAGCACGGGACTCTATTGCCTCCAACCCGGCTGTTGTTGCCCAAGTGTCTCGCGAGCCACCTACGGCCCGCCGGGACCCCCCTCATTATCGCAACAACAACCGACAGCAGCCAAGACGTCAATTTCACAGGCCTCAGCAGTCATTCGGTCAACAGCAACATCGCACAGGTCGCGGTAATCAGCAGCCCTCTAACCGCAACCAGCCTCGTGGTTCTTTTCAGTCTTCGGCCCAGCATCAATTGGTCCGACCCAATGTCTGGAGCCCAGGTCCATCCCCCTACTGGCCACCATGGTGGGCTGCGGCCCCACCATGTCCCTACCCAACTCAGCCCAGTTGGGCAGGCCCATCTTGGCCGATTGTTCCTGGTTAGCCTCCACAGGCCACTGGCCCAACTTCACGACAGCACCAGCCCTGGTCCACTCCACCTGCTCAGGCCCACTTGGCAGATGTAAACCCACTGGAACCATCAGAATTAGGGGCAGCTTTCCAGGCGATGGCACTGAACTCGGGAGATGACAGTTGGGTTGCTGACACCGGTGCCTCTGATCATTTGACACACGAACCAGGTAATATTCACACTCCTTGTACTACTACTATTAATTCTGTATTTGTTGAAAATGGTAACCGTGTGCCAATTCACGGGTCCGGTCATACAACCATTCAATCACCCAATTCCCGGGTCCGCCCTCTAACCCTTAAAAATGTCCTTTACACCCCAAATATTATCCGAAACCTTGTTTCAGTTCGTAAATTCACTACTGACAATATGGTTTCCATGTCTTTTGACCCTTTTGGCTTTTCTGTGAAGGACTACAAGAATGGAACACTCCTGAGCCGTCACAATAGTACCGGCCCACTGTACTCCTTCAACACCAAAACCAACCAACCTGCTTCTGCTTTGCTTACTTCTTCGCTCTCTAATGTTTGGCATGATCGCCTTGGCCATCCTGGCAATTTTATTATGGATTTCTTAGTTTCTCGTAATTTAATTTCTTGTAATAAATCTAAGAACAATTTCTTTTGCAACTCTTGTCAAATTGCTAAACATAAGCGTTTACCATTTCATGATTCTAATTCCGTTACTTTTCAACCTTTTGACATCATACATTGTGACTTGTGGACTTCACCTATACCCAGCAACACAGGTTACAAATATTACATGGTCCTCATTGACGACCACACCCAATTTGTTTGGGCTTATCCACTCAAATATAAATCCGAAACCTTCACCAAATTTACTCAATTTCACCGCCTTGTCCAAACCCAATTAATAAATATATCAAAACTTTTCAGTGTGACATGGGTGGTGAGTTTGATAATTCCAAATTTCAATCATTCGCTGTCACTCACGGCCTTCAATTTCGATTTTCATGTCCCCAAACTTCACAACAAAATGGTAAGGCGGAACGTATGATCCGGGCCACAGTTGTCTATTGTGACAATATCTCTGCTGTCTACTTATCTCAGAATCCGGTCCAACATCAACGATCCAAGCATATCGAGATTGACATTCATTTTGTTCGTGAGAAGGTTCGTATGGGTTCGGTCAAAGTTCTTCATGTTCCAGCAGACTATCAATACGCTGACATATTCACCAAGGGTCTTCCACGCCAGTTGTTTCAACGATTTCAGTCCAGTCTATGCATCGGAAGACCTACTGCTACGACTGCGGGGGCGTATTAGCGGATGTATATCCGTTTTATAGTTTATGTATATCTATGTATTTCTTATGTATATCCGGTTTATATTTTATCCCTAAATTAGTTAGGAATTATCCCTAAATTAGTTAGGAGTTAGTTAGGTTTTTGTATTATATATTGTTCTCTTCTTCATCAATAGAAATCAAGGAATTCAGATTCAATTATACTTTTATCTAAAAGGCAAACGATCCAAATCTTACATAATGCATATCGAAGAGTGAATTAGTTTATCAAGAAAAGAAAGAACAAATACACTCATTCTCAATTTCATATTATAATCAAATAAACCGTTAAAATGATTTACCAATATACTTTTGTCATATTATAACAATTTTTCACCGGTATCATTGCCTGCATGGGCTTTTTGTCAGGATCAGTTTGGTTCGAAACGATACCAATATACATTCAACTGTTTAAGATGTTTTACGCTGATCAAAAACTATAAAAAATAAAATAGAACCAATCAAGATTCACATGTGTGTGTTTTATGTGGATCAAAAACTACACAAAAACCATTGTTGGCATCTTGTGTATCTCTCTGTCTACACTCCACAGGTAACCTTTCTCAAAAAACCATCCTGTTTCAGATTGTTTAAATCTTGTCATCTCAGTTGTGTGTATTGTGATTTGATCATATGTATCTTGGGTTTCATGATTCTTTTAACAAAACCCTATGCTAGCTTTACATACTTAAGCCTTTGAAATGATATTTGAAGGGTTAGATATGGACTTAATTATTGTGTTTTGAATGGATCATATTTGTGTATTAATGTTGGATTTGGAGCCTGATTATGTCTTTGTGGATATTAAGTGTTTAGGGTTACAGTTTTGGTGGTTATGTGATTATGTTAGTTTCTAAAATAATGTTTTTTTATAGTTGCAGTAGCTTAAGTTTGATCTGCTCCCAATTATAAAACAAAGAACCATGGAAGATAAGAAATATGCTGCTGATATCGACTCGATCACCAAAGCGCATGCTTTAATTAAGCCCTATGTTCATGTAACTCCTGTCTTATCTTCGGAAACGCTAAACTCCATTGCTGGAAAATCGTTATTTTTCAAGTGTGAATGCTTTCAAAAGGGGTAAGAAATGTGTTCTCAGCTTTCTTTATCAAGAGGTGGCAATATGATCAGGTTGGTAATTTGTCAAAACGGTCACTTTTTGTGGAACTATTCGCCGAAAAAGTTTCAAATTATAATAAAAAAACAGTGTTTTTAATAAAATGATTGCAAAAGTTATATGAGTTCAATAAAAATCTGATTTTTTGCTTTTAACTGGGTTTCTGTTGTTTGACCCGTTAGCGGTAAAGCATAACCCATATGGACCATTAGAAGGTAAATGGGTCAATGCTGCTACCTCTACTTGTTATTAAAATTAGCATATTTTTGCTCATAACTGTGGATATTAACATGTTTTCGCCAAGTTGGTTTTTCTTTGATGGTTTATCAGTGGAGCTTTTAAATTCAGAGGTGCATCAAACGCTATCTTTTCTCTCGATGAAGAACAAGCAGCCAAAGGAGTTGTAACTCACAGCAGGTATTATGGTCCAAAATCACTCATTAAAGCATAAGGTTGAGATTTTGAAACTTAATTCCTTTATTTTAATTTTTGTAAATTTAGCGGTAATCATGCTGCAGCACTAGCTTTGGCTGCAAAACTTCGAGGAATTACCGCGTATATAGTTATACCAAAAAACGCTCCAAAATGTAAAGTTGAGAATGTGAAACGTTATGGAGGTCAAATCATATGGAGTGAAGCTACTATGCAATCTAGAGAAGAAACGGCAAACAAGGTATTACACGAGACTGGGGCCGTTCTTGTTCATCCGTATAATGACGGACGTATCATAAGGTGTTTATAATTCCTTTGATCTTTAAGTAATTGAATCTATGAACCTTGGGATTTAACTCTTTGCCAACATTTCTCTGCAGTGGTCAGGGTACATTGTCACTCGAATTTCTTGATCGAGTCCTACAACTCGACACTCTAATAGTTCCAATAAGTGGTGTGTATATTCTGGTATCATCTACGGATCTTATATCGTTTACTTGTTTGGATAGTTTCCTTTTTTCATATGAATTAGAAACATGTAGGTGGTGGTTTGATATCTGACGTCACGATTGGAGCCAAATCGATTAATCCTTCCATACGGGTCCTCGCTGCTGAGCCAAAAGGAGTGGATGATGCCGCACAATCGAAAGCATCGGGTAGAATCATAACCTTACCTCAAACCGACACCATTGCTGATGGGCTTCGAGCTTCCCTTGGAGATCTTACTTGGTATTATTATCTTTTTAGCATAAGCTAGAGTTAAACGTCATTTTCGTCCCTAAGGTTTGGCCAGTTTTGCGACTTTCATCTAAAGGTTTGTTTATTCGTGTTTGGATCCAAAAGGTTTAAAATCTTGCCATTTTCATTCGGCTCGTTAACTCCATCCATTTTTCTTCGTTAATTCAATGGTATTTTCGTTTTTATTGAATAGTTTTACCTTATGTTAAATGCTTGTACATAAAGTGAGAGAGGCAGAATTGCCCTTTAAGTTAACAAAAAACAAAAATACCCCTGACTTAACAGAGAAAAATGGATGGAGTTAATGAGCCGGATGAAATGGCAAGATTTGAAACCTTTTGGATCCAAATGCGAAAAAACAAACCTTTGGATGAAAGTCGCAAAACTGACCAAACCTCAAGGATGAAAATGACATTTGACTCCTTAATTAACTTGATTGTTGTATCTGGATTATAATTCAAGTTAGACTTCATGTTCAACATTTGAGTGTGAACTTTTTGTCATTAAGTGGTGATTATTGTTTGTGCAGGCCCGTTGTACGGGATCTTGTTGACGATATTATAATGTGGAAGATAAAGAGATCGTTGAAGCTATGAGATATTGTTATGAGGTGCTTAAGGTTGCAATCGAACCTAGTGGTGCTATAGGCCTTGCTGCAGTTCTTTTTGATAAGTTCAAGCAAAATCCTGCTTGGAAGGATTCTAGTAACATTGGGATTGTGCTTTCGGGTAGTAATGTGGATCTTGGCGTACTATGGGAATCGTTGAATAATTAATGACTTGTACATTGTATGTAACTGGAACCATTGTGCCTTAAACATTAAATGCTTAGAGATATTCATTTTTTTTTGTAGTTAACAGATGCATGCCAAATTGATTGTGGTTCATGAGTTACTTTAAGTTTATATTTTGTAAGTTTTTAATGTTTTTGAACTATTTAGTTTTTATTTGAGTTTAATTTGATTGCGGTTTATCCTTAGTGGGTCAAACGGTCCAAACTGATCTTACCTCAAACCTGCAACATTGTGACCAGAACCATTATTTGCTACACTAAACTCTCAAGGGGGTTGTGCATTGGTAAGTGCATGGGCCTCTCTAGAAAAACTTACAGGTTTGAATTCCACTTGTTTCTTATTATCTGCCGTTAACCGTCACGCAAGCTGCGTTTTACATTATCACATTGGTTAGTAGGGTACCGGTGGGGTCCCGTTTTCTGGTAACAGGTTCTCACAATATACCGCCCATAACATGCTTACACCAAGTAAAATACTTGTACCAAGATTGTAAAGGTGAGAATCACCACAGCATAACAACCTACATTAGACTTTTGACAAACAAACATCAAGATTCAATAAAATTACATCTATTTTGTGGCAGCAACATGTATATGCTAGTACGCAGATGATGGGGTCTTTATTGGGGACCCAAACATCGCTCACCTCAAAAATCTGAACCGTATCCTTCGAGTGTTTAGCAAGTTGTTTGGTGTGGCTATCGAAGAGGAGTTACAGTTGGCGGCCAATGCTCTTAGATGCAAACCTGGAAATTCCCTTTTCAGTATACCCGGTGGTGCGAACATGAACAGATGCGATTTCTGGAAACAGGTGGTGGATCGGTTGGAAGGCTAGAAATGTCTCATTTGCCTGAATGGCTGTGCTTGCCAAAGCGGTTCTGGGAAGTCTACCAACTTATTATCCATCACTTTATAGAGCCTCGGGATGGGCAGATTTTCTCAATTTGTTTTGCATTCTCAACAAGTGCTCAGTTAGCCTGCAGGAAGACTAATGGAGCTGGAAAACAGATGGGGCAATGGTTAGGGAGGATCTCCTAGCTGCTGTCAGCAAAGATCACGCAGAGGAAAGATTGAGGTGGTGACATGTTCACGTGGAAGGTTAGCATGTTACTAGGGTAGCCCCGCTACCCCTTGACGCTTCGGCGGTAGTGTAAATTTTCGAAAAATTTGACGTTTTTTCGATTTCATTACCCATTTTATAGGAAACGTTGCCCCTATATTTCTGAGCTCCAAAAGAGAGGTGCGCCCAAGATGTGGTTACGCAGCTGAGACGGCGGACCATCTTTTTGGCCGGTTTTTGGTTTTGATTAATAATAGTTTGCTTGCTGTGTTGTTAAAAAAAACATTCAAACAAGATGCCTTTTAGCAAAAACAAAAGAAAAATATCAAATGCAGTCTCTTTTGCAATAATCGGAGTGAAGGTCAGAAAATCAACCCATCTGATAACATATGTACTTGTTCCTGTACTCGAATTTTCCCTGTTTAATTTCTTTTGATCATTCCAAATTATTATTATTTATTATTATTATTAATAGATACAAAAAATTCATGTATGAACAGTGTATATGTTTTACACCCTTGAAACCATGTGTGTACTTACATAACTTTACAGGTATACCCCAGTTTACAAATTTACAACACGACTTCAGTCCACGTCACGAAATTGGTTCCCTGTGTTGACTCGTTACTCAAACGGATTCTGTAAAGGCGAGAATCTGATGTAGCCTGACAATGAGACCATGATCGAACCAACTGTACAAGAACTAGTTTGACCATATAAAATAGCATTTACTCGATTCTCTTGTAGCACAACAAAATCGCATGCTTCATCTCCTCTGTATCTAGCCATGTTTGCACCACCACCTGCGCAAAATATAACCATATGTCAGTTACAACAAATTTGATTTCTCAACATTTGACAACATATGAAGGCGAGCTGTAACTAGGCCTGTAAACGAACCGAACGAACACGAACATATTATTGAATACATTTTTTTGTTCATGTTCGTTCATTAAGAAAATGGGCATGTTAGTGTTCGTTTATATTCATTCGTTTAAAACCTAAACGAACAGTTCACGAACGTAAATGAACATAAACAAACAAATAAAACAATGTATTTAGGTTAAGTTCCACTGGAAAGCCCAATTATCAATCAGTTATAATTGCGTAAGTAGCTAGAAAGGTCTTTAATGTTTATATTTATATAAATATAACTATGTATTTATTTAAATTTAAACGAACAATATAAACGAATGTAAATGAACGAACATAAACGGATGTTCACGAACATAAATGAACGAACAACACGTGTGTTCATGTTCGTTCGTTTAATCAACAAAAAAATCTTCTTCATGTTTGTTCGTTTATTATATAATAAACGAACATTAACGAACTTCCCGCCGAACAAGTTCATGAACTTTCGGTTCGTTTACAGGCCTAGCTTAGCTGTAACAAGCAAGTAGCTCATAAGTTCATTTGATTTCAGATTGCGGGTCCCAGATATTCAAATGCAGTGCTTTAAATTTATATTAAGATGCAAATTTGACAACTTAAAATTCAAAATACACCTCTTGAACTTTATTTCCGGCTCGAGCAAGCAATTTGTACTGATTCTTGAACAATGATACCATATAAACCTGCCCGTAAACTTTATTAAGACCCAACAACTAAAAGCGATAAAAAAACACACGCAAAGATTTCTTTAGTAAGAACAAATATAACCTGAAATGCTGGGGTCAACCCCGGGCTCAAGAAAAACCGTCCTATTGTTACTAACTCGATACCCTCATAACTCTGCAGTCCTTTGATAAGTGAATCAAGATCGTCCCGCTGTCCAATTTATATAGGATTATGTTGACGAAGAGTTATTTCCATAAGAACTTAAATGCATAAGATTTCTATAAAATGACTGGAATAACCTCATTTTCAGGTTGATCTGCGTCTAATGTGCCATCCAAGACAGCATTACGACCAATAACAGCTTCGAATGACTCGGTCAACGGATCTGGCTGCCACAAGATAACCATTACACTATAATCACCAATAATAAGAACCGTCTGCATAAAAGCTTGAAATTATTGAAGAAACTTGAAGATAATTTACCGTTATTTCTTTCAAAGATAAGTATATACGTTCAAGTGAGAAATCTAACTGATGAACTTTTGCTTCTACGACCTGTAAACCAAATGATATTGTTTTGCATACATTTGTGAATAAAAAGAACATATGAATTGGTTTCATCTCAAAAAAACTGCAACCATTCTATTTTGAAATGTTTTCGGTTTACCTGTCCAATTTTGAAAGACGATGTGGGGTTCGAAGTGGCATCCCATGAAATTCCGTCTGGTGTATCAATGCAGGCACTCCTTCGATCTACATTAATAAATCATGACTAAAATTTAAAAAACAGGGTCCTTAAAAAAAATTGTGTGATGAGTACCCTCACATAAAATAGTTACTTGCCTCAACAAAAATTCCAAAATATGAAATCTTTGTTATGCAACACGTCACTAAACATCCAACCTTAAGCTTAGCCTGTAAAAGCATAAAACAAGAGCTCAAATTTAACGTAATGCCTGGTGAAATTAAGTAATATTGGAAAAATTACCATGAGGTTTCTCTTTCTCTGGATCGACTCTTCCTGCTCTTTCGGCTTCCCGAAAATATTAGCTTCCTCGCTTCTCGGTCCACCAAAATCACATTCACTTTGATTTTCTGCAGAGGTCAGTATCTTTGTGTTAGCATTATAACTATTATGCCCTCGATTCCATGAGTTTTCCATTAACGGGATCTCACGGATACCAAAAAAAATAATGATTTGCTCATACCTGACCAACAAAGGTTGACAAATATGCAAGTTTCTCTTGGTTATAAGTTGCAAGAAGATCCTCAAGTTTCATATGTGGTGATATTTCCCCCTCGATCTTTTCAGGATCTACACTTGTAGCGTCAAAGTTTCCGACAACGCCTAAACTTTTCCTGTATGTAGCAGGATCCATGCCTTTCCCCCTCAACCAAGATTCAAAAGCTAAAAACTTCCACTTAGTGGCAAGATGTCGATACGGCAAAAATCCTATCAAAGAGCCAAAAGAAACCTGTAAAAAAGGGCAAAACATAAAATGAAAAAAAAAAGTAAAATCCAAAATCATGATCCCATTATTAAACTCGTTTAAGGTTGCCAGGTCAGCATGTTCTGTTTTATGAACACTTACTACAAATCCTTGGGTGCTACAGCTTATCAATTCTACTTCTCCTCTTCCTGTAGTGTTAATCATATCTTGAGCCCTTTTCCAGTCCGTTTCTTCATCACCCTATGATTGCATAACTTGGAGTTAGGTGGAAAAATAACGGGTTGCGTAAGGGCCAAAACGGGTCGGATTGAGCAGGTTGCTTTTAGTACAGGTCAAAAAACAGGTTAAGTTGGGTTAAGCCACAAACAATTTATGAATTTTCATATTCACAATAATGAGTCAAACATGATTACAAAAAGGTATGTTGAAGTAAAACAATTTAGTAAGCCATAAGCATTAAAAGTACACTTAGGGAAACTTTCAACCCGTTTGATCCATTAAGTATGCTTCATATGTAGCGAACTTTACTAATATCACCAGTTAGGTCCATATAATCATAACCCGAGTTGACCCATTTCTAAGTAAACGCGTCGAAACTGCTGCCTCCAAATTAGTGTATAATAATACCTTCACGAACATTCCTGGAAGCACGTTTTCAGTTGTAGCGAAATACGGCATTAGACTCTCAACCTTAGTATTCCTTCCCCCAATGCCAAACATCTCTTTCACAGGCTGGCCTAACGACCTATAACACATCAAAAGTATAAATGTATATCAAAAGAATAATAAATGTGCACAAATTGAGTTTATAACTTGCAACCTGATATCGCATGCATGCTTCATGATGCATGAGAGACCATCTCAAGCAATCTAGTGAAATATAAAAACTTATGGAAACAAGCAAATTACGTGTCCTGCTTCATGCTGCATGTGTGTTTAAATTACTATGATAGTTTAAAGCAGTTGGCAAAATCTAGTTATAGGTGGTAAAGTCAAGCGGATTGAGTAATGGGTCAAAGTGGGACATTATTCGTATGGGTCAAAACTCAAAACAAGTTGGGTCAGTTATACCAAAACACTTTTTGTCCAAAATATTTGAACTTTCTACATACAAATAGTCAGCCAGTGATTTTAAAAATTATATAATTTCAATAATATCAATCAAAGGTTCTGCACAAAATGATATAAGAAGTTCCATGCATCAATCACACTTTTGGGGTAACTTTTGACTACAAGATGCCACAAAAAAACAGTTTGAAGTACCTTTCGGGTCGTACTTGCAAGGTAGCATCTGGAGATGGTTCCAAAACAGATTCAGCCGCTATATCCCTACTTTTCTGTGATTGGTCAGAATCGGTTGCAGCCACTTTCCCCATTTCAGAAGTTGAATCAAGATTTCTTGAACGTTTGTGATCTCCATACGCTCGGTCAACTTTTTCGGTTTCGCATGTACTTTCTTTAATATTAACAGCAGGCTCTACATTATTTTTTATAAGTGGTTCAAGATTCCTCACCAACACCATACGACTAAACCGTTCCTTGTCATCTTCTTTACCCATTTGCAGAGATAAATTAGGTTTTAGGACAAACTTGATGACATCTTTGCCCCAACATCACTGTCATCGAAAGTAGTTGACTTCCATAAAATTACATTTGGAGCCTTAACAAGTGGCTCTTTGGGTCTCTTTGCTTTGTCATGTTCCATGTTCGATTTTCTATTGTTTACCTAAGCAAGCCACATAAAACCATCGAAAATTACAACAAAATTATAGCTATGCAATGCTTAACCAAACATAGTTTAACGAAAGTGTTTGACCATTAGTCAATCTACAATACACCTCAACAAACGACAAACGGAGGGATGTTGTGGATCAACAATGCTATTAACAATGACCAACTTAATCCGCAATTCGATTACTATATTTTTTTCTAAACAACGAAAAGTTAAAGAAAAGTTCTTTCGACTCTTTATCATTCCAAGATTCAGTTAACATAAAAACCTATGCTTTTAGGGTTCAACAGCATCAGCCACATCAAACAACACAAATACAAACACAAAATCATAACCCTAATTATCTTTTCAAGATTTTCAACCAAGAATGCCAAAAAGCTTTCTTCTTTTCACAATTACAATCTTTATCTTGAATCTCAAGAATCCCTAATACCAAATTCAACAATACCCAAATCAAATAAACCAAGAAATTCAATACATACATTCAAGATTCAATCTTTAGTATCAAGAATCACTCAAATCAGTTCAAAAGATTCAATCTTTATATAAAGGGAAGATAGAGGATTGGACCTTAGCAAGGGTAAGTTTGGGATTTTCATGAATTAACTTATCAAACTTAAGCTCCATTTGGTCCCAATTTCTAAGATTATTGTTAGCCGCAAAGACTACAACTTTTGTTTGTTGTTTGAGGGAAAAAGCAAGATTTTTACAGGTTTTTGGGTTCATATAACAAGGGGTACAGAATCCAAAATATGCAGCATTGCTGGTAGTAGCAGTGATACTGCACATCTTTTCTGGAAAACAGAATATTACTGCGTGTTTTTTGTGTGGTGTCACTGTGTGTGTGTGTGTGTGTGAGGAGGTGGTGGTGGGAGTGTATTTACAGGATATCTTGATGTTTTGTGTTTATATATAACAAAATAAAAATCATGTTACAATTCTTTTAAATCAAAGTATCTATAAAAATGATACTTTTAAGTTTTACTAGTGCATTATGTAAAAAAAAGTTGGTTTATGTTTTTTTTATTTGAACTTATGTTGGTGTAGTTTTCTGATTTTTAATACATTTACGGTGTTTTTATGATTATTTTATGAGTAAAATGTCATTTCATCAGATGTTTGACTACTTTGCGACTTTCATTCAAATGTTTGTTTTTCCGCATCTGAAACTAAAATGTTTGAAACCTTGTCATTTTCATCCGACTTGGTAACTCCATCCATTTTTTAACGTTAAGCCATGGGTATTTTCGTCTATCCATACATTTTTTGTGATGATTAAGGGCTTGGGTGGGGAGAAATCAACATTTTTTGTGATGATTAAAAGGCTTGGGTGGGGAGAAAGTCAACAAAGTTGATCTTTATTTCTTATAGTGTCTTCTATTTTTAATAAAAATATCTAAAAAGACGGAAATGCCCCTCATTTAACGGAAAAAAATTGATAGTTAACGAGTCAAATGAGGATGGAAAATTTTCAAACCTTTTGGATCTAGATACGAAAAAACAAACATCCGGACGAAAGTCGTAAAAATGTACATTGAAATCCGTAATAAACCATCAAGAGCACCCACAGACACTTATTGAAAACCATTTTAAAAATTAAAAAAAAAGAGTAAAATACCATTATCTAAAACTGTAGATTGTCTAGCATTTGTATTCTTATTGTTTTAGCAGCAAATTGACTTGGAGGTTTGCAATGTTTTGTGATATATTACCATGTGATCTGTTTATATGTAACTTATATTTATGTATATGTATATCTTGATCACCAAACAAAAACATTTTTACATAATTAGCTATTATCATTATTCAACTATTCAATCTAGTAATTTGGTTAATATGTTTATTTAAGCATAAAACTTTTTTGAATGATACATTATGTAACATCAGTTTGACATGTAAATCTCACATCGGTCGTAACCAGTAGAAATCATGAATTTAGTTATCCAGATGGTTCTGTAGCTACGTTCTCTTCGGATGTGACTTGGTCCACTATTTTTTCTACAGATTCAGAGTTCTTCTGCATGGATGCCGACTTTGAGAAGTGATTATAGTTACCCTTCTCTTTAAACAACTGAGCGAAATGCGCCTTGCAGAATAAAATTCCCTCTAAGGCTGCGTAATTAGACGGCGTTAGTTTGCAGCCTCCTTGAGCACATTTGAAGCATTGCTTATGATAGAACTCTCCCTCCACGTTACCTACAAATCCATCCATTATTTTACTTAATATCTAATACTTTATTTTTTTTTTATTAAGTAAATGTTTTCCGAAAAAAATAACAAACCTTTTCTAGTGGATATACAGTTTTTTTACAAGCTGCACATTTATCCTGGGTACCCGAGAACATGGCCGAGAGTTTGTTGGCGAGCTTGCTAGGGTTCTTTCCCTGCATGTACGATTATAAATATACGGGGGCATGCTCATTTCATAACCAGTATTTGTTGAGAACTGCGAGAATCGTATGATATCAGATGCGGAGAGGGGGAGGAAGATAGGGAAATAGAGGTGGTTACATATATAACCGTCTTGTTTATCATATTTATAGAAATTCGTCGCAGTTCTCAACATATTATTATTTATTAGTTTTTAAATATAGGTCCTTTTATACATGCATGGAAGACATTTAGTACGTACCATTTCATTTGTTCTGTTTGATGCTGAAAGTTGAAACCACATAAATTTGAGTCAGAAAAGAAAATTCATAACAATAACAAAGCTATAGTATAATATTATCATCTAAAGTTAGCATTAATTGTTAAAATGGTAATAATAATTTTGTAAAATCATAGAAAAGCTCACATGGTATTCTGGAGGTGCCTCCCATCTCCTTGAACTTTTGATCAAAGTGAGGCTTGCAATAGAGTGTTCCATCCAATTGAAAGTAGCTACTCATCTAACACATGAAATTTATAAAATAAAAATAATAATAATAATAAGAATAATTAACTTTTTAATTTATATAACGGAACTATAAAATAAATTTTAAAGAAAATGTGCCGGTCTAAGAAAAAATGTTTGGTAAATCGTGATACTAGATTGCTATATACATATGTAAATGACATATGGAAAGCGAGTATTTGCCACCATGTAACACATTAAATTTTGTTTATTGGTTTGTTAACATGAAAAGACACATACCACAAGTTTCCCATTGCATTGGACGCATCTAAAACATGTCTTATGATACGGGACTCCATCAGCCGAAATCATTTCAACGAAATGAACCGTCTTATCGCATGCCTTGCATTTCTGTACCGTCCCACTAAAAGACATTTTTACCACCTTGATCAATTTCTGGAATAACAAACCAAAACTAAAATGGAGAAAAACCTCAAAACAAAATGTAAGTTGGGGAACCTTTAAATGTTTTTTATTAGTAAAAAATGTTTTAGAAAACGAAATTATGTTATTGACTGGCCAAGATTGTTTTGGTCTCAATGGTGGAGCTAGATTCATGCCTTGTGAATCTAGAATCAATAATGTTGAGAAAAAAAATGAAGTTATACACGTAATCTCTTTTATTTTATATTTATCTTATTATCTTAAATTGTATTGTATTATATCATATTATTATAACCTAAACTTTGATGAAATAGTAAACGGGTTGATTGATGAATTAAGACGGCATAAGCTGTGATTAGTGGAGATCTGCGGCAGCCCAATTTATGGATGCCACGTGCAATCCACTCAGTTTTCGTATGTATAATTAATAAATAAGAAAACTAAACTAACAAAAGCCATTTTGGTCGAGCTAGTTGATCATACTTCTAAACAAGGTGTTCCCGCAATCATATTTATAAGTCATGCAAGAAGCTCCCAGCAATCATATAAATGTCAAGATCAAGATCAAATATCGATTTGGGCCAAGGCTTTTTAACCTATATACCAAATTCAAATTTCTTTTTCTGGGAAGAACAAATATTTCGGTAACCCTGAGCCGTTTAATAAGTTATAGATATACCATTTCAACAATCATATCAAGAGACCAACATCTCATGATTCGGGTCATTTGTACAAAATTCCATAAAAACATGATCACAAGCAAGAAACACGACCGTCACTCACCGTCCTCTTCAACCCTTTGTGAAACATCCCGCTTCAACATATCCATAAATTCCTGCACGTGCAAGAACAAAAAAACACATAAAACATTAAAATCCCATAAGTTAAAAAGAATTAAAAAAAAAACAAAAACAAAAATACTAACATTGGCAAGACCCTCTGCTGAGCAAATCTCAGAAAGTTCATCTGCATTGCCACCATTGTCATGCATGTGAGCCGCAGCTTCAACAACAGACGAGAAAACTTCTTCCGGTGACTCATGGTGTTCAATCTTATCAACCAAGTTGTCAAGGCTTACCTGCGAACAAACAAAAAAGAATTTAAATATTCAAGAGCCAAACTTTTGGTGTTTTTATTAATCTTTCTTCATCGGGTCAAGTACAAACCTGAGGGTCGCTTGGAATATCATTAACGCTTGTAGGCTGAAGCTCACGGTCCATGGAAGGTGGTTGTTGAAACATGTTCAAGCCTGAACCTGAACCTGAACCAGAACTACCACCACCGAAAGCTTGCGCAACAATGGGCATCATCTGTTGAATCATACTTGACAGATCAAAACCACCATCATCGCCGCTGCCGCCGCCCATACTGGCAAACATGTTGCTCACATCGTGATTATCGTCAATCTGTTGAGCAATTTGATTGACTGTGTTCATCATTGCAGGATTCTGAGTTAGTTGACCTAACATATTTCTTAACACATCTGGTGATACAATCCCGGTTTGGTTTGAAACCCCCGACAACAGACCTTCTAGAGCAGGACTCTCGATAACTTGGTTCATGATTGCAGCGGGATCCAACTGGTCACTAGCGGGATTGGAAGTAGGTGCGTTAACAGGAGGTACACTAGCGCTACTAGAGGCCTCGGGTTTTTTTTTCTGACTTCGTCTCTGAATCACATTAATAGATATTATTACTTTTAGGCTAGCATGTAAAAACTGTAAGAAATGGTATTAAATTAAATGGCAAAGCAGACATAATGGAAAGGTTATTTGGATACCAAGTCAAAACATGGTAAGTGTATCAAGAGTAAGTGTATCAAACATGATTAAAAAATCATATCATTTATTTAATAATCTTCTAAAGTGAATTGCAAGTTTTGTCCTTTATCTTTATACCACATTTTAGGAGATGTCCTTTGTCTGTGAAATTGATGACTTTTGTACTTAATGTTTCAAAAAGTTGCTCGTTATGTTCTTTAGCCCTAACCCAATTTATTTTTGTCAGTTAAATCAGATCACACAAGAAAGTTACCAACCACTCTCTCTCTCTCTACCCCTCTCACTATACCTCTCTCTACCACCACCACACCACCACTGTTACCAAACGGTCACCAACAACCACCACCCTCAATTTCACCACCATCCCTCGCAACATCACCACCACACCGCCACTGTTACCAGACCTCCACCGCCACCACCAACCACCATGAAAATCCACCAAACCGAACCTGCAAAACCCCCAAATAAAACCGTCCAAACATGGGTCAGTATTGTTTGAGCGAAACATCAAACCTGTAAACCGTCCAAACATGGGTCAAAATAAAACCGTCCACCAAACCAAACCTGTGAATCGCCATTGGACCTGTAAATTGACCACCATGACAAATCGCCTACAAACCTGCCACGTCTCATACCTTTCAATTCTCTCACTAGACTCACTTAAGATTCAATTCCCCCAAATTCATCTACCACCATGACAGACGCCCCGGAACAACAACCACCGTCAACACCGTTGCAACCACTACCACCACACATCCAACCCGCCGGTGGCTGGTGGCTGGGGTGGGTGGCCAGAGCAAGTTGGGGTGGATGGGTGCCGGTGGCTGGGGTGGGTGGCCAATGGCCATAGCTGATTTGGGGATAAAGTGGTGAACTAGGGTTTGGGTGGGTATAAAATTTGGGTAAAATGAGAATGGTGGCGAAATGACTGATTTGCCCTCATGTGCAACTCACATGACCAAATATAACTGAAAAAATAAACTGAGCTAGGGATAAAGGACATTATTAGCGTGTATATTATTTTAGGATAATATATTAGAAGATTAGTATCATGTATTATTTGTATTTATCTGTTTCCTATTTTAGCTCCTAAGAAGTCGGTCCTAGTCCTGTATATATATTTTAGATATTACTGAATAAGAGATCAAGGAATTACGATTACCTTTATGGTATCAGAGCTTTCAAGCTCTAAACCCTAGTTCTTCATAGATGCCAGACTACGAGTCTGCTGCCCCAGCCTTCTTTTATTCGTTTTTTTTTTCAACACCCGTATTATCTTCACAGATCAGCCATGGTCGATACCAAGCAAACTGATGCTGGTTCATCATCCGACCCTAAAACACCTACTCTCCATCCTGTTTACACTGTTACAAACATCCAGAACAAGGTGCGGGTTCTGGATGGTACCAAGGTCACCTATTCGTCTTGGGTGAAACTGTTCAGTTGACTGCTCGTGGTTACAAGGTAACAAACCACATCGATGGCGCCCTTCCACCAGAGAAAACTGATCCTGACTACGAGTCATGGATGGAGATCGATGCCATTGTTCTGCAGTGGATTTACAGTACCCTCTCCGACGATCTCCTGGTTCGTGTTCTTGAAACTGACTCTACTGCTTTAGAGGCCTGGTTACGCATCAAAGGCCTGTTCACCAACAACAAAGGATCTAGGGCAGCCACGCTAGAACATCAGTTTGTTAATCTGACTCTGAAATCCATGCCATCTCAAGACGCCTATTGCCAACGATTAAAGGATATTGCTAATCAACTGGCTGATGTTGACCAACCGGTCTCCAATCAGCGCCTCATCCTTCAATTAGTTAGGGGCCTACCATCTGAATTTGACACAACTGCAAGCATCATCAACAAGGAAATTCCTACATGGGAAGAGGCTGTTAGTTTGCTTCAGTCTGATCAGCAGCGACAAGAGGCACGGGAATCCCTTAATGCTTCAGCCGCCTCGTCAAACATCATGACTATCTCTGAAGATCAGCAACCACCACACCGCAGGCAGCAGCAACAGCCTACACGCGGAGGTGGTGGCTCATACAGGGGCGGCGGCAGGAGTAACCGTCGCGGCGGTGGTTCGGGTCAACAACAGCAGCGTAACAGCAACAGGCAATATGGACAGCAAAATTCATGGTTCTTCGGGTTCTTCTGGGTCAGCCCAGTTGCAATGGGTCCTGGCCCAATAACAACAGTAATCGGCGATCAAACGGGCCCATGGGTCCTTGGCCAAACTGGTGGATGGCCCAATCCCCAGCCCCATGGTATCCACCACCACCCTGCCCACACCCGACGATGCCAGGGTGGGCTTCCCCTTGGCCTCAAGGTTTTGGCTCACAGCACAACCAGTCCCAATCACCAGCAGCCCAAACACCTCAGGCGCATTTAACAGAAGTGAACCCAATGGATCCTCAGGCCCTTGCTAATGCTTCTCAGGTCCTAAATGTTCAAGAAACTGATGATGGTGAAGACCCATGCGATATGGACACTGGTGCTACTAATCACGTCACTGGGGACCAAGGTAAAATCTCTTTTTTCCATGATTTTTGTCCTATTAAATTTGTTAAAGTTGGTAATGGTAATCGAGTACCAATTCACGATCCGGTAACACCACCATTACCTCACCTACCAAAAACTTTGTCCTTAACAATGTTCTTTATTCACCACACATCGTCAAAAACCTTATATCTGTCAAACAATTCACTAAAGATAACAATGTTTCTGTGGAATTTGATCCGTATGGTTTTTCTGTGAAGGACTACAAGAGTGGGAAGATCCTAACCAGGCATGATAGCTCCAGCCCACTTTATCCTCTCACTAAGAACACTACATCAGCTTCCGCTTTTGTTGCTTTATCTTCATCAACCGATTTTTGGCATGATCGTCTTGGACATCCAGGACATCATATTATGGATTTTTTTTTATTCTAGTCATTTAATTTCGTGTAATAAGCGATCACGATCGCTCGTTTGTCATTCATGCCAATTGTCGAAACATAAACGATTACCATTTGCTAATTCCACTTCGTCTACTTTATTACCATTTGATATTGTTCATTGTGATTTGTGGACGTCGCCCGTTCTTAGTAAATCTGGTTACAAATATTATATGGTGTTGATTGATGATTACACTAATTTTACTTGGGTTTTTTTCCATTGAAATACAAATCTGAAACTTTTTTCAAATTTGCCCAATTCCATAAATATGTTAAAACCCAATTTCACATTGATATTAAGTCGTTCCAATGCGACTAGGGGGTGAATTTGACAACAAAAATTTTCGAAATTTTGCTACGGCAAATGGTCTTCACTTTAGGTTTTCATGCCCACACTTCCCAACAAAATGGGAAGTCCGAACGCATGATTCGTCGTCTAAACGAAATCATGTTCTGTCTCTTAACTCATGCTTCGCTTCCATCCAATTTCTGGGTCGAAGCGCTTCATACAGCTTCCTATCTTCATAACATCCTACCGTCCGCCAAACTACGGTTTATAACCAATGGCTTCTCTCTATGGTCGTCAACCTGATTACGACCCCCTCCGGGTCTTTGGATGCGCATGTTATCCGAACACGTCCTCAACCCGACCCCATAAATTAACCCATCGGTCCTCCCTTTGCGTTTTCCTTGGATACCCCGCTCATTTTCGGGGTTATCGGTGTCTCAACCTTTCTACCGGAAAGGTAATCCTCTCACGGCACGTCACTTTTGCGGAGACTGTGTTCCGTTTTCTAAACTCTCCTCACCTGTAGACCATACCTTTCTAGAAAGTGACATCTCACCACTTCTTTCACCACCTACATCTTTTCCGCATGCCCCACACACCCCTACGGATCCACCATCTCCTAACCAGCCTGAACCCAACTCTTCTCCGCCAACCTCGCCCTCTCCTACATCGCATCAGCCGCCTCCCTCACCTATTACCTACCAGCGACGAAACAAAAACCTTCTCCCACCAAAACCTGTCTACACCAGCCCTTCTACTCAGCCCGCTAACTCGGGTTCACCGTCTCCCACGTCTCCCGCAGCCCCTACACCTCCTCCGCCCCCTCCCCCACCCAGACACCGATGGTCACACGCACTCGTGATGGAACCATCAAAACCAACACACCCTACACATTACATACTTCCGCAAACCAACCTATCTCACCGGTACCTAAATCCCATATTGATGCCCAATCGGATCCTAATTGGCTTGATGCTATGAAAAACTGAATACAAAGCTTTACAGGATAATAATACATGGGAATTAGTGATTAGACCTCCGGATGCACATGTCATCCGTTGTATGTGACTGTTTCGCCATAAGTTCCATGCTGATGGCACGTTGGAACGTTATAAGGCCCGCTTAGTTGTGAATGGGAAATCCCAGCAGGTTGGTATTGACTGTGATGACACTTTTAGCCCCGTCGTAAAACCATCCACTATAGCACTGTCCTTGGTCTTGCGGTTTCGCGGGGATGGCAAATAAATCAGTTAGATGTTAAAAATGCGTTTTTGCATGGTGATTTGAACGAAACTGTTTATAGGCATCACCACCAGGTTTTAAGAACCCTTCTAAACCACATCACGTGTGTAAGCTACAAAAGTCTCTCTATGGCCTCAAGCAGGCCCCTCGGGCATGGTACCAACGGTTTGCAAAATTTATTACTTCTTGTGGTTTTATCGGCACGGTTAGTGACACGTCCTTATTTGTCTACAAACACGGTAATCAAATGGCGTATCTTCTCTTATATGTAGACGATATTATACTCACAGCTTCCACTGATACATTACTTCGTCAAATTATTGGCTCACTATCCAATGAATTTGCTATGACGGACTTGGGCTCTTTGCATCAATTTCTGGGTATCACGGTCACCCCTAAACAAGGTGGTCTATTTTTATCGCAAGAGCATTACACATATGACATTATTGCTCGGGCTAACATGACAAACTATAAGCCATGTGCCACACCTGTGGACACAGCTTCTAAATTAAGTGCTTCATCTGGTCCCCCGCTTTCAGATGGTTCATTATACCGTAGCCTTGCTGGTGCACTGCAATATCTTACGTTTACACGTCCTGACATTGTCTATGCAGTCCAACAAGTTTGTTTGTTTATGCATGATCCTCGTGAACACCATTTTCAATTTTTGAAGCGTATTCTACGTTATTTAAAAGGCACGAGTGATCAAGGTATTCTTATTCGTCCCTCCAAGTCTAATGCTCTAATTGCATATTCAGATGCTGACTGGGGGGATGTCCGGATTCCCGGCGTTCTACGTCAGGCTATTGTGTTTTTCTTAGCGATAATATTGTGTCATGGTCATCAAAACGGCAAGCTAGCTAATGCCGTTGCTGAAACGAGTTGGTTGCGCAACTTATTGACAGAACTACATGTTCCGATTCGTACAGCCACTGTTGTCTACTATGACAACATATCAGCCGTTTACTTATCTGAGAACCCCGTTCAGCACCAACGTACTAAACATGTTGAGTTGGATATTCATTTCGTAGGCGAAAAGGTCAGAATTGGCGCAGTTCGGGTCCTCCATGTTTCTGCTGATTACCAATACGCTGATATTTTTACAAAAGGGCTGCCTCGTCAACTTTTCTGTCGTTTCAAGTCCAGCCTGTGCATTCAGCCTTCTTCCGCTCAGACTGAGGGGGTGTATTAGCGTGTATATTATTTTAGGATAATATATTAGAAGATTAGTATCATGTATTATTTGTGTTTATCTGTTTCCTATTTTAGCTCCTAAGAAGTCGGTCCTAGTCCTGTATATATATTTTAGATATTACTGAATAAGAGATCAAGGAATTACGATTACCTTTAGACATAACGTGCAGCATTTTGAAACAGTAAGTACGAAAGTCATCAATTTAAAAACAAAGGACACCGCCTGAAATTTGGTATAAAGATAAAGGACAAAACTTGCAATTCACTCAAACTAATATTAACAGAACTTTAGAGGTTTAATGCATTAGAAATACACTTGCGACAACTTTCGACCCGTTTCCAAGGTTTTATGGTGTTTTTATATTTTACGGTTTTACCCGATTAATAAAATATGGAGCAAGAACACACCTTGGGTTGTAACCCTCCTAAGCCAAGTCCAAGAGGAGCAGTTGAGGGATTTCCAGAGTTATCGTTTGCAGTACTCGAGGATGAAGCACCTTCCACATCATTGTAGATTTTGTTGCACTGCTACTTGAAGTGACATTTTCTGTGCCTTTTTTTATCCTGCTCGATATTAGGTTAGTCATATGCTTACCCTTAAAAAGCCGAGCAAAAAAATGTATAAAACAATAAAACTTACCTCTTGGCCCTCTGTTTTAGACACAGCTCCTTCTGGTTGGACTGGAGTTACAAAATAGCTAATGTTACTCAAACAAATTCATTTTATGAGCACCAATTAAACAAAACATGCTTAAACATAAAACCTGATGAAACCTGATTTTCACTTCTCGTGCTATCATCAACCCTTCTAGTTTGCGAATCAACTCCAGTCGTACCTTGAAGATGATATAGCAATATTAGATGTCTGTTATGAGTTATGACATAGATATACTAGTTTCTGACAAAGAGCGAAAGTGGTAATGTTACCTGATCCGTTAACATGTTCTCCGTCATTGACTGTTCCCCTTTGACCAATTCCTACGAAAAAGTTGCATACTGTGAGGGACATTGGTGCCAAAGAATAGTAAATGCAAGTTTAAGAAGTGCTGTTCACATACCTGCGTGAAAATGAACATTTACATGTCGTGGAACAGCATGAATACCAACAGGACCAAACCCGTAGAATTGATCGGAGTAGCATTACCGCCAAACAGTGAATTAGTTTGTAGAGGAAAGGGCTGCAAGAAAGCAGCAATTTACACATTTACACGGCACGTGCACACACACGCGCAGAGCTAATAACAAACCTGAACCATAATAGGATTAGGCCCTGATGGAGATATGTAAACAGCAGGTCCAGCACGAACAGATGATTCAGCCTGCAATGTGCAAACCCTAATCAAACCGAAAATTCATCCAAAGACAACAGAAACGAAAAAAGAAAAAGAAACTGACATACAGGCGACTGTCCAATACGCAAAGTCAGCATTGTACGACCTAGCTCAAGCAGAAGCGCGCCTAAATGTTGCATAGCGAGCCCTGATTGCATTGCTTCTGAATGGATTTGAGCTCTAATCGTGGGGTCTGTGCAACTCTCCTCTCCCTCTAGTCGGCCCGCAGTACGCTACACGTTGCAGCATATTACAAATATAAAGGTTTATATTCATTTCAGCTCTTAAGGAATCAAGAACCAAAATGGAATACTAAAACCAGGTAAAAGAATAGTAAGTACAGATAAAGAATCGATAGCGGGCCCACTGAGAAGCCGTTGTGCATGTCGCATAACAACGGCCAGAGCAGCAGGTAACGACACACCACGAGCACTGGAAGCCAATTCTATAGCTGGTGAGCGTTCAGCAACATTTGAAAGTTGATTGGCTTGATACCCTGTGAAGAGCCCCAAAGGAAAATTTTCAGATTAACTATTATTCAATAAAATAAAGAAGCGAGTAAAATGCCATTTTCGTCCCTGAGGTTTGGCCAGTTTTGCAACTTTCTTCCAAAGGTTTATTTTTCCGCATCTGGATGACCGGATCCAAAAGGTTTGAATCTTGCCATTTTCATCCAGCTCATTAACTCCATCCATTATTCTTCGTTAAGTCAGGGGTATTTCCATCTTTTTTGTTAACTTAAAGGGCAATTTGATCTTTTTTATGTAAAAAGAACGAATACCCCTGAAAAGACCGGATTGCCCTTTAAGTTAACAAAAAAGACGAAAATACCCCTCACTTAATAAAGAAAAATGGATGGAGTTAACGAGCCGGGTGAAAATGGCAAGATTATAAACCTTTTGGATCTAGATGCGAAAAACAAACCTTTGGACGAAAGTCGCAAAACTGGCCAAACCTCAGGGACGAAAATGGCATTTACTCTAAAAAAGCAAAGCAATAGTTCCTAAGTCGGTACCGTTATGTGACAATGCCTGCTCCATGTGATTCATAAACTCTGAAAGTGTGTGTAATGAATCGGGAATTGGCTGAAATACACGTATAAAAACATGCAGTTAAAAATCGTGCGTAAGACAACATTGCAAGTTGGAAAAAAAATTTTAATTGTAAAAGAAAGCTTTGACTTTATTACTACCGTAGCAAGTGTCGGTATAGCTATTCCTGCTCCTAAAGGAATTTGCATCCTTTGAGGGGCAGCTTGACTAGCGTTTTCAGGTTGACTTTGATTGTTGTCATTAACTCTGCCTTCATTTTCTTGGGCAGCCTGCCTAGGAATGTTGAACTGTGAACAGGTAGATAACCAAAACATAAAAATAAAATCTTGCTTGCCCTTTTAATATTTACTAGTGGGTTATCACCCGTGCTCCGTGGCGGGTTCAAAACATAGATAAAAATAAGCAAATCGCGAACAAGACGATACAAAAGCCACTTGGTGACAGTATATTCAAAAGTCATAGAAAAGTTACGTTGCTATATATGAAAGCCAAGTTAGCCAAGTAAAATTTACACCAAAACGTATATAAAGATAAACACAACGGTCGCGCATTACAGCGCGTCAGTTTAAACGTAAACAAAAAAAAAGTTACAATGGTGTATTTAGAGATGAGCATCGGCCGGTATAAAAAAACAAACGGTTTAAATAATGTTTAAAACAACCAGTTGGTTAAAAAACAACTTTACAAAAATTCTCGTCGAAAAATAACTCACGTAACAGAAAATTCATTAAAAATTCAAAATGATAACCTTATTAAAGTTAAAGTTCAGGGGTTGTAATGTAAATCAGTTAAATAAAAGGAAAAAATAACAAACCTAAAGATGAGGGGTGCAAATAAAAAATGCCAACTAAAAAACAAAAAAAATGGGTGTAGCTAAGAGACTTTGGTGATAAAATTCAAAAACATAGAACCTTGTGGCCAAAACAAAAAAAGTTACAAAAGCAATTGTATTTATAAAGTTGGTCTATCGTATATATATCATAATAATAGGAATAATATGGTACACTATACAGGGACATTCACATTAGTAATATGCAATATTGTTCTGATGTATCTATAACTGTATATCGGAACTTGAGTCACTGAAAGAAACATAAAAGACTGACAAATTGTTATATACTGTGATATAACTAAATTCTTGCTAGGGCAGCACGGCACATAATAACAAAAAGAAACAAATATCACCTGCATATTTGGTGGTGGCACTGGTGGACTACCTTCCCTAACTCCAAAGGAGTCTAAAACAGCTGATATAACCTAGAACCAAATCAAAAGGTTTATGCTACACAAGGTGTTTTGAAACATACCATCAGTTTTTAGACAACATTGTACAGAACACAAACGCACCTGACTAATATCATGAGGCCCACCAAGATTTGGATCCCCACCACCAAAGGTCCCAAGTACAACACTGTGTGAAAAGGGGCGATACGAGGACGTGAACCAGCAGCATTAGCATCTTGTCCTATAAGTTTACAATAAGTCAAATTGATACTATAACTATAAAAGTTGTCATATTCACACTATGTGTGGCACTCGTTGCGATTATGTAAAACTAGTATTTTGACCCGCCGCGCGTTGCGGGGGCGTCGAAACTTAAAGTAACTTGAACTTATATCGTCAAATATTTGACCTGACTCGTTTTCGAACAAAACTTACGTCAAAATGTAGACCAATTGAAAACGCACATGAAAAATAAGCCCAAAAATGTATTATATTTAACCTGACTCATTACCGAGAAAATTTACGTTGAAACGTAAACCAACTTGGATTTATAACGAAACGTACTTAAACGTAAGCATGTAAGAAAAAAGTGTTTGTTTACATTAAAGAATGTACCACGCTTGCGGACTTGCGGCGGAGTCGAAACGTAAAGTAACTCGAATTTATATGCCTAGTGAAAACGTATTGTATTTGACCGGACTCATTTCCAAACAAAACGTAGATGAAAATAGGCACGAAAACGTACATAAAATAGGCACGAAAATGCATTATATTTGACCCACGTACATAAAAATAAGCACGTAAAATTCAAAGGGGGGTCAAAATGACATTTTATAAAGTTTTTAGGAAGCGGAGGGAGTGTACGTGGCAATACTAAAAGTTGAAGGGTTGAATACACAAAAAGAAAAAAAAACATGGGTTGGATGGCATTATTGTAAATTTGGCAAAGAAAAATAATAAAATATAGAGGTTGTGTCTTAGGTACTATTCCTAAGACACTCTTTTCTTATATTAATATAATAATAATAATAATAATAATAATAAATAATGGCATTATGGCACTTATATGGTATAAAGAGATAATCGAACCTGTGTTACTACCGTTTGCAGTTGTCCCGGTGGAAGCAGCGGGTGAAGGTTGTGATTCAGAAGCTTGTCTAGCCACAAGATGCAACGTGTGTCCACTTTCAACGTCTATAAATCATCAAGGCTTTCAAGTGAAAACATATGATCTTCACTTTTTTTTTAATTTAAAGTAGTGGTTAATTTTGAATAAGGAACTATACTGATCTATTCAAATTAACAAATCTATGCAAAGCTGATGTGTGCTTTGAAATGTATCTGTTCGTTGTGTAAATAGGATACGATATTCAGACAGACGATGTTCATCTTTTAGAACCTTGCCCCTAAAGATCAGTCGTTGCTGTCCAACTGGGAGGCCAACATCACTAGCTATTTTCTCCTTGAATGATGAAACCAGTATCTGAAGTTTTGACAATAATATAGAAAAAGTCAAAAGAGCAATTTTAATAAAATTATGCAGTGCAGAAGTTGCTTATAATTTTAATAAATATATCTAAATCTTACTTTGTGCCATGTATAACCTATCTCTAACATGAACTTAATAAAATTACAAACGATTAATAGAATTGATCTAGTTTATTTCCAAGAAGATATTCGAAGATGAGAATTACAAATAGGAGTGAGCATGAGTGCATAACAAACTAAAAGCATGGTGCATTATAGACCATCTCTGAATTTCTAGTTTTATGAGTATAATTGTTTCTTATCTTAAAAATCAGTTGAAATTATGCATGTATGCATGAATAATGAAAATAAACAATATTTAAGTAATACATTAACATAAATTTTATAGGTAAATTGTAGACTTGTGCAATAGTATTTTAGTAACTACGGACTACCAAAATTGCAACTCGTATGACACTTATTTTTTCCCAACAAAAGCAACACGTTTTCCACCACATGTTGCCTCATGTTCACTTGTTATTTTAACTCTATCAAGCATCAATATCTCTTGCTATAACGATCTTCTTTTGATGTGAGCTATTTTAGAAATGTATGTGGCGATTGTTCGTAATCTGTTAAAACGCAAAATTAACGAGTCTATAGAAAAATTGGATGACAAAAAGAGAGAGAAGAGCATACATGTTTATCGACACGAAAATCGTACATCTGTGAATCAAGTGTCTTGATATGAATGTCCACTACTAATTCAGAACCTTCACCAGCAACATTGCTCGTGCCCGCATGTTCGTCTGCCATTTTACAGTTGAACCTGCAACAAGACCCAAAAGACATGATAACAACAATCATAATAACCAACAAACTATAAATCCTAACTAAACCCAAAATCAGTGTATATCATAAACAGAAAACAAAGTTTTTAAACTACAATCTTGATCACAACAGAAAAAACAATATGATAATGATGATGCATTTATCAAGCAAAACTGATGATGGTGATGCTTAAAAAGTCAAGAAAAAGTAACAGTTTACATTTTTATTAACACCAACAAGTTTTAGGTATTTGGGGTTTAGGGGAATTTAGTTACGGCATTTACTTAGGGTTTCATCAATAATTTGGTGGGTTTCATAGCAAATCAAACTTTGTGTTTGAAATGAGCGATAAAAAGTAAAACTGACATAAAAAAAGGTATATAATTGGAAACCTGTATCTGAGTTGAGATTACAGATCTTTGCAACTTATAGTGACGGTTGATTTCAGAAGAAAACTTACAGTCACGATGATTGAATGCCGATGAGAGTTGTTTGACTCGCTGGGATTGGTCTTCGAATGGTTTAGAAGAGAGACGATGTATACAAACCAGGGGAGATGTGTTGACTGTTGACCGCACTTGATAATCTGTTTGGTGGAAAGTTCGTTTCTGTAACGAGGTGCCATTCGTTTAATTGTGGCCGTGAATGTTTAGTAACGTTTTCGTGAACATTCGTTCATGTTTGTTTGTTTATGTTGTTCATAAAAGATTTTTGTACTTTCATTTATTTTATCTAGTCTTTTTAATTATTATTTAGTTTATTACTCTAACAATTATAATTGGAAACTTTATTCTCACCTTGTTTATTCGTCGTTCCTCTTTCCTTTCTCATTTTTCACGTCGAAGAATACTATTGACCTCATTTCCATGATTATGGCTTCAAGTTTTAGTGCTACCTCCCCCCCCCCCCCGGTCGTCCACCTCTAGCCTGAGTCACTTTCGCTGATTATATTTGTGTTCGTGAACACATTCATTTCTGTAATGAACGAACACGAACATAAAACCTTGTTTGATAAGTGTTCGTGAACACCTTCATTTACGGGAACATAAGATCTCGTTCGATAAGTGTAACATCCGTCGAAAAACGGGTTTTCAAAACCCGCTTCGTTTATTAACCGAACAATCAGTTTTAAACTTTTGTTGTTTATTTATGACTTATTTTAATTTTAAACGATACATAATTAATAAACAAATTAGATGTTATAAATTATAATTGTTAAAAAGTAAAAATAAATTAATTAAAAAGAAAAACCGGCTGCCGGGAGTCGAACCCGGGTCAGCCGGGAACCACAAAGCCTTAACTCTCACTCACTAAACCACTCCGCCACTTGTGTTCTTTAGGAATATATCAAATCAATTAATTCAAATATCCAAACCTCAAATTCAAATCGGTCAACCGACGTGCCCAATTCGCAGTCGTCGGAAATCCCGACGATTTCGCCGATAATTGCGGTTTCTTCTGATTTAACCGAAGAATTAACCTCAACGTCGGTTATAACCGATGTTCTGAACGTCGTAACCGCCGGAGAATGGCTGACCATGAATCGAGACTGAAATCAGACCCCATGCGTCTCGATTCTTCCCTATAAATTCACCCACAAATCTCTGGTAGCCTTTTCGCTCAAAATCGCACCTTTTCTCGACGAAATTTCACTCGCCGGAAATATCCTGCCATCACCGGACTTTCGCCGGAAAACCGAGACTCACATCCACACGGTAAATACCTCAACTCTTTATGTTTCAATCCGTTGTTAGACTGTTACTAACACAAATCCACCATCCAGAATCAATCCCAGACGACGTTGTCGGCATTTCTGCCTTCGCCGGAAAACTTCTGAAACTTCCAGAATCACGCTGAGAGCCGGTATGATCATTCAAACTTCTGTTAATCCTTGTTTAAGTACCTCAATTTCATAACTAATCGAACAGAACTGTTAATTGATTCTAACAACCGAAGTTCACAAACAGAGACGACGGACCTTTGCCGGAGTTCTGTGAAAGACACGGATCGGTACCTCCTATCCTCAAACTCTCTCCGTTCATTACCTTTCAATTACTTATAATGTTTGATAATCGAATTAGACATAAATCAGTCAAATTATCATCGTCTGTGTTCTTGAGCGAAGAAGACGAAGTCCGGTTATGTTATAAGATTCATTAAAATCAGTTTTATGAACGGGTTAGACACACAGTCCAGCGGTGGACTGTGTGCAAACAAATACATATACGTCGCGAGTTCGATTCCTGTCCCAACCTTACTCTCTTGAAATAAAAATGCCTTTTTTTAACCGAACCGGGTTAACTCACAGAATCATGTTAAGTATAATAAAAACCGGATTATTAACCAGGTTAGACACACAGTCCAGCGGTGGACTGTGTGCACGTTAACCCACAGGTCCTGGGTTCGAGACCTGTTGTCAGCACCGGTTCGATACATTTAAAATCCTTTTTAAAAATAAATAATTTATGGATAAATCTAAATAGTATATAAGTATAATTAAAAACAGAATTATTTCGGGTTAGACACGTAGCTCAGTTGGTAGAGCTGCGTGCACGCGTACGGGAGGTCACGGGTTCGAGTCTCACCCAGTGCACATATATAAGCGACCAGACCGGTCAACGGTCAACGGTCAACGGTCATGGTCAACGGTCAAAAGTCAATTTTTTTTTTATTTATTTATTTAATTTAAAAATCAATTAAAAATACTTAAAAATAACGTTTTTAAAGTTAGAAAATAGCCTTAAACTCACAAAAATATATCCAAAAATCCTATTAAAATAGTTAATAAAATCCACATATTTACCGTACCTTTTCGTTATTAATTAGGTTAGTTATTCCTCGTCGATCAATCCTCTAAAACTCGTGCGCATTCAACATCTTCAAGCAAACGCACCCAATGTGAGTGAATCTCTACCAATTCCCCATTTTAATAACATTTTGGGGTGTATCATGTGTCGCTATTTATTTATTATAATTAAACACTTGTGCATCCATCAAGTTCATGATCAAATGTGTTGCCAATATATATCAGTTGTTTGTGTGGTTGATGTTTAGATTTAATTTATCATTTTCAGTACATACATTTCATAGGCCGCGCTCCCCATTACCTATGAGCGTGAGCTGTTCCCCATTACCTATGAGCGTGAACCAGGCGTTGCCAACATAAGATCGGCTCCGTTTGATTGAGCCTTGATCTCACATACATTAGCATAGGCCGTCCGTTCCCCATTACCTATGAGCGTGAACGGGACGTTGCCAACATATACATTGTCATTCTTATTATATACTTAAGCAAGGTGGTTTGTGATCGTTATGTTTACATACATTTGTTCATATATGATTATTGCACAATTTTCCTATATTAATTGACAATAATTAATCAATAACAAATGTTTTTAACAAGGTTCACTCGCCAACTTTTGTTGACCCATAATTTCCCATTTTTACACATGATACAGGTGATCAAGTTGAAGCAAGAAACATATAGGGCGGCCTAGAAGAATAAACCAGTTTAGATTTTGGATTGTTTTAGTTAATTTTTCCTTTTCTTGTATTGTATGAATTTGACTTGGAACTTTGAGATGTAATTTGAATTTAATAAATATGAAACATATTAGTAAACACATGAGCTTTGGTGATAACCCAATTATGGCCCGACTCTTATTCCGCTGCGGGTCGGGGTGTGACAATAAGTGTTCAAGAACCGTTCGTGAACACCTTCATTTTCATAATGAACGAACACGAACATAAAATCTGGTTCGATATGTCTTCATGAACCGTTCGTGAATATATTTAATTGCTTAACGATTACAGCCCTACCTGTTTCACAAGTAGATGGGTGATATGAGACAAGTTGAATAAGAATACGGGCCATATACTAACAACATTATATAGCATGTATAATTGTCCTTTATGTTTATATCAGATTGCATTGAATGTCATTTACTTTTTGAAATTACAAGAATCATTCTTTGCGTATTAAAAATATTGCATCATCTGTTCTTTAACACTAACTGGGTTAATATTCAGTGTTAAATCTGGTCATGTGGACCCCACATGAGGGCAATATTGTTCATTCTCATCCCTAACATTGTATCAGTAAAACCATAAAAAAATCACTCCTATCTTTATTTCAATTTTGAACTTTCTAATCTCACACTCTCTAAACTCTCTGATAACCACCATGTGGCCGCCAACAGCCCTCCCACGCCACCATTCCACCTCCTACCTCATTCGCCGTTTGTAACCCTAACCACTACCAACCTTCTCCGCCGCACCACTCCCACCTTCTCCATCTACAACCCTAACCACCACCAACCTCCTCCGCTGCACCACTGCCACCCCTTACGTCTCCAGCTCCAGCCACCACCAACCCAAATAGGTCCACTAATATGAGCAAAAGTTTACATGTTTTATATCAATTCACGCCCACTTTTTGTTGTGTTTTGTTAAAGAAATATTTAAAATATGCATATTTTGGTTTATTGTGGATTCTCAAGACAAAAGTGACCTAAGATGAACAAATGAAGCAAATCCGAGCAAAAAAATTAAGAAAAAAAGAAAAACTATCCAAACACGCCCCATACTTCGGCTCCGAAGACTTCCAGACACCTCTAGAAGACAACAGAGTGAAACCCAATAAAAAAAGCCCAAACACACCTCGTCCTTGAAAGCACGCCAAATTATCATTTCAAGTCAATTTGTTTTTCAACAATGTAGAATACGAGACATTGGTTGTAGGGCTTATCGTGTCCAACACCTCAACTTCATTCCAATTTCTCTAATAAACTTACAAAACTAATCATGATTATTTTTATCAACCAAATTGCAAGAGAAGCTACAATTTCTTTAATACATTCATTTGAACAAAACTCGCTTATATTTATGCTTTTTTTTTCTTGAATAAAGACTCATTTTATACAAACATAACTATAGACTAGATAAACACTTTTTTTTTCTGATAATTCTATATCTTAAATATTTAAATGATAACTAGGTTGTTCTCATTCGCGTGCTATGGCGGGGAACCAACCTTTTTTAAAAGAGCAAAAATAATCAAAGTAAATAAGAACCTGGTTATTTATAACAATTTATATTTCAGTTAGATATTTTCAGTACAATAACATAAACTATTTGTAAAACCAAAAGGCATGTTTGGTTGAGCTTTTCCATTTATCCTCGTTGACTTTTTAACCTCCTTTTTTGAAAAGTGACTTTTTTAGTTCTCCTTTTCAATGCATAAAAAGCTCCATTTTCACCTTATTACCCAAACACCATTTACAAAAACTTCTTTTCCAATAAGTCAATAAGTCGTAAGGATTTAAATAGCTCATTTAAACGGACCCAATAACAAAATACATAAAGCCATTCACAATCCAACACTATAAATTGATGACAATTCAGATATTGTTAGAAAAATCAGATAATAAGGCTTATAATATGTTAGTTATTTAGTCTAAATAACATTAACGTGTAAGATATTTGTATCTAATTAGTTTATGAAGAATAATAAAAAAACTCATGATCCTTTGATTTTGCTTCAAAAAACTAATCACTAAAATATGAAACAAATCCATGTCACAGTTTAACCGGATTCAAATATGTTGATATATTGGTTCTTCTAATCGAGAGTTATCCCAAATTCAAATAAGATGACAAATTTTTTTCTTTTCGATTATTCCGAGTTTTAATTCAATAGCAAGATCTCAAATACTGCAAACTCTCACATCTCCGGCCACTCACACCACCAAATAAATTCTACTTTCAAGACTCTTCAGCGTTAGCATCACTTCCTCCGAACTTTTACAATCACCTAAAGGTTGCTTTCTAATATAAAGAATAATGTGTTGCAGCGTAGATAAAAAAAACGTAAACATGGTATATTTTTACATGAGCTCCGAACGGTTTATAAACCAAACAATTTAAAAATATTAAAACACCGGCCAATTTAAAAATAACGTATACAAATTAATGTCGAAGCGTAGATAAAAATAACTCATGTGCACGTTAATATTATTTGAAACTATATATAAAAAGATGAAACATGTAAAAAAAATTTATGACGGCATAACAAATATTCATTTAAAATTTAAAGCGATAACTTTATTAAAGTTTGAGGTTGTAATGTAAAGCAATTTAAAAGGGTAAAAATAACTTTATTAGAGTTAGGAGACGTTTGATAAACTAAAAACGAAGAGCTTAAGAATGTACATTGGTTAAAAAATTCAACAATGTTTGAAGAGGGCAAAAGTGTAAGAAATCAAAACATTTGTGATGAAAACATAAAAAAAAGAATAATATGCTTTGTGAGATGACTTACTAAAGTACACCATAATGGCTAGGAGAATTTGAAAAGATAAGCCCACCTGTCTAACATAAGTTGCGACTTACTGAACTTGTCGCAATGCGGAGTGCTAGATCGACTTAATTATCATTTTATATGTTTTAAATTTCGATCTAATTTCTTTTCATTAACACGCTACAACTTCAGTGTTAATAGTCAGTTAGTCACGGACATTGGTTTTATTTAACATGATTTTACGCGATCCGACTCAACATGCCACGTCACCCTTTTATTATTGGTCACGTTTATTTTGAAGTGAAGAGCGGATGGATCCGTGTGATCTCAAAACCTAACCTAAAAGTGGCCGTATTTTATATATCGGAAACAAAACAATACAAACAAACCAACCCCACTGCAAACACTCAAAACTCACTCCCCACCACTCTACAGTCGTCATCATCAACAATCAATCATCTTCTCAACTCACCGATCTATCATCTTCCGATGAACAACAATAGCTACAACAACAGCAATCGCCGCTATCCTCCCGGTGGCACCGGCAACGGTCGCGGCGGTGGTAATTTTCACCCAAACCCTAATTACTACAATCAACCGCGAAACCCTAACCAATTTCACCAGCAGCGTCAACAACAACAACACAATCAGCAGCAGCAGCAGCAGTGGTTGAGACGAAACCCTAATCCTGTTGGTTCTTCTTCTGGTAACGAAATCGATAAGTCCGTACAGTTAGATGCCGTGTTGATCCGAGGTATATTACTTTGTATTGTTGAGTTTTTATTGATTTACTGTTTGGTTAAATTAATCTGTGTATGGTTTACTTTTTAAAGTTTAATGTCGAAACTGTTATATATCTTGTGTAAGAAATTTGTTTATGTTAGTTGTAAGTTGTTGTTTGTGTTCTAGGAGACGATTACCATAATGTAATTTGAACCGTATTGTCGCTTATCATAATGTAATTTGACCGAGTTGTAAGTCAATATGAGCATATATTTGTATACATTAGAATGTTTATGTATGTTTGTATTTATGAAGTGATTATTTCGATTAGTCTTAGAATGTGATTAAGTTCTTGAATAGAGGTAGTTAAGGATCGGTATCAAACTATCTTTTGAGAAGTTTTCTAGAAGTGATAAAGGCTAATGTGTGTTTCTTGATATGCTTGTCGTTCATTTTCATTGATTAACGGTGATTGGTAGTTGGTAGATGATGCTACGTGGCTATCAAATTCTGATGTCGATGTTTTCTATCGGGATATGTATGCAGTTGAGGATTCCTCAAAGATTTAATGGTTCAAACCATGAGTTTATGCGGTCTGGTTTCTATCTCACATTTATATCATGTTGGATTTAGCGTATGTTATCTATGCTAAGTTTACAACTGCAAAGTATAACGACTTGCAAGTCCTCTGTCTCAGTAAACAAACAGATGTCCTAGAGAATAGGTTGTAGTTTTTCTTACTTACCTTTTTTATGTTTTCATCACTTAAAACTTTTATTGTATCAACGCCTGTACGTTCTTACTTTCATCAAGTGTGAGTTCATTTTACGCGTTATAATTTGTATTTTTTTGCTGATTCTACAACTTGTTAGTAGGGGTGTTCAGAAAAAACCGAAACCAAATAAAAACCGAAAACCAAACGGTAACCGAATTAAATATAATTTGGTTAAATTTGGTTGAAATTGGTTTGTTTGGTTTTTAACTGAATCCAAACCGAATTGAATTTTGTTTGGTTTGGATTTGGTTTGCATATTCCTAATTTGGTTTGGATTTGGATTTGGTTTAGGGTACAAAATTTTTAAAAACCGAATAAACCGAACTATATAAACCGTAAACTGAACCGATGAACGCCCCTACTTGTTAGGGAATGGTCATTGGTTAATGCTTCATTTTAACATGGTTGTTTGCATCATTTAGTAATGCTAGATTTATTATCTTTTTTTTCTTCTAAACAATTATTGTCAATTAGATGTAAAGTAATTTGTGTTATATGCGGTCTTTTCATATGAAAACCAGGCTTTAACTGAGTAATGTCTGAAAACTATTTATCCTATATACATTGCATAGTTATTGGCCATTGTATTTTTATATCTACTCATGAACTTATATTACCTTGCGTTATGTGGGTCTAGCTCTCAAGACTGGAAGGCACACCTGAACATACCCGCTGCAGATACCCGTTACAGGACTGAGGTACATAAGCAGCAATGTGCTGTTCAATACAGTCATTTTCTTTATGTTGTATTATCTCACTTTTTTCTTATAATTATTCAGGCATTAGTAACACATTTACTAGTTCATGACTTAAGCTATGTAACTGTCATATTTATGATGAAGTTATTGTTTTTCATCTCAAATATTCGACGGACCTGTGTCAGAATTTTATGAATATAATGGAAATTAGATGATCCGAAGAACAAAAGATTTAATAATTACGACGGAAAACAGTTTACTGGAAATCGACGTTTACAATTATTCCTTTGTTCTCTTACAGGATGTCACTGCTACGAAAGGAAACGAATTCGAGGATTATTTTCTAAAAAGGGAGCTACTTATGGGGATCTATGAAAAGGGTTTTGAAAAACCGTCACCTATACAAGAAGAAAGCATCCCTATTGCATTGACCGGAAGTGATATTCTCGCAAGAGCCAAAAATGGAACTGGAAAGACAGCAGCTTTTTGTATCCCGGCTCTCGAAAAGATCGATACAGATAAAAACAAAATTCAAGGTTAACGCTTCTATAGTCATTTTCTATTACGCTTTCCATCTAAGCAGTTATTGCGGCAAAAAATCTGATATAGGTAATCACGGTGGGATATCGGTAATTTTAATATCATACTGGATTTATATATATAGCACTTTAACACTAACAAATTCCGTATACTGTTAACAAAGTAACCTTTTGCAACCTGCAAAACACTAACAATTTTAGCATGTAGGAACTCATTAAGACTTAGAACACTACATTTAACACTAACAATTAAAAATTAAGACTTAAGACACTAATAGCAGCAATAAGACAAAGACGAATGATCTAAGAAGAAAAGTACTGATATCGGGAAAATCAGTGATATAACGGTCAATATTGGTCCAATATTGGTCAATATCGCCTATAATATCCGTACCGATATATTGCACAGATATCTCACCAGGGGACCGATAACCGATATATCGGTGATATATTGGCGATACTTACTGTATAGCTTTCCATACCACATCATGTGTTATTTTAATGAATGCATTGTGTTCTTTTGTCCGAACAGTGATTTTGACCGAACAGTGATTTTGAACGATATACACTTTCACTTATGTTGCAGTTGTTATATTAGTTCCAACGAGAGAATTAGCTCTACAAACGTCACAAGTTTGCAAGGAACTTGGAAAACACTTACAAATTGAAGTAATGGTCACTACTAGGGGAACAAGTTTAAAAGATGATATAATGCGCTTATATCAACCTGTCCATTTACTTGTCGGTACCCCTGGAAGAATTCTCGATCTTACCAAAAAGGGAATATGCAAATTGTCTGATTGTGGAATGTTAGTCATGGACGAGGTAAAGAAATTTGTATATTGAATGTAAATTGCAAATGTTGATCAACTTACTTTAATGCTTTCACTTATTGCAGGCTGATAAACTGTTATCCCCAGAGTTTCAACCGTCAGTCGAAGAGCTAATCGGATTTCTACCCAAACAGAGACAAATTCTGTTGTTTTCAGCCACATTTCCAGTTACAGTCAAGGATTTTAAAGACAGATACCTGAAAAAACCTTATGTTGTTAATTTAATGGATGAACTTACTCTTAAAGGTATCACACAGTTTTATGCTTTCGTAGAAGAAAGACAGAAGGTTCACTGCCTCAATACGCTTTTCTCTAAGGTTGGGTTGAAAAACTGGAATATCTTTTCTTTGTTAGATATTTACAATAAGTTTTATTAATCTTGATGCGTTTTAACATAACAGCTGCAAATCAACCAATCGATTATCTTTTGCAACTCGGTCAATCGGGTTGAGCTATTAGCTAAGAAAATTACGGAGCTGGGTTACTCTTGCTTTTATATTCATGCTAAAATGTTGCAAGATCACAGGAATAGGGTTTTTCATGACTTTCGCAATGGTGCTTGCAGGAATCTTGTTTGTACTGGTATGCTTTTGAAGTTTTGATACTCTTTTTTTGTTGTTGAATTTGATTTTATAAGTTGTTTGTGTGATTTTTGTTCAAGTTTATGTTAATTTTAATGTTAATGTGGTTTTCCTTGACAGATCTATTTACAAGGGGTATAGATATTCAAGCAGTAAACGTTGTGATCAATTTTGATTTTCCCAAGAACGCTGAAACATATCTGCACAGGGTGATTTAAACTTTTATAAGTTTATTCTAGTATATATTGCTATCTATCTGCCTTCGAATTCGTTAAAAGAAGTTAGTTGACTGTGTGTTATAGGTGGGTCGTTCCGGAAGGTTTGGACATCTGGGGTTAGCTGTGAATTTGATAACATATGAAGACCGCTTTAATTTGTAAGTGTTGTTTTATTTTCATGTTACATTTGATGGTAACACGTTAACAGATTCTCGTTTGACAATGTGTCTGTGTGCAGATATAGGATCGAGCAGGAGCTTGGAACCGAAATTAAACAAATTCCTCCGCAAATCGATCAAGCCATTTATTGTCGTTGACCCATGAAAGTTGTTGATTTTGGTGAGTAAATAAATTATTATTATTTTACTTAACTTTTTTGTAATTATAATTTCACTCACTGTTAATTTATAAAGTAAAGTACACGGATGGTCCCTATGGTTAACCAAAATTTTGGATTTAGTCCCTATCATTTTTAAAGTACACGGAAGGTTTCTGTGGTTTGCACTTTGTAACACATTTAGTCATCAACTTTTTTCTAAAAGTAAATGGATGGTGCCTGTGGATGCGCTTTGTAACGCAATTAGTTACTAAATGTTGGGGACTAAATGCGTTACAAAGTGCAAACCACAGGGACCACCCGTGTACTTTTAGAAAAAGTTGGGGACTAAATTCGTTACAAAGTGCAAACCACATGGATCATCTGTGTACTTTTGAAAAACTAGAGACTTAATCCAAAATTTTGGTTAACCACAGGGACCATCCGTGTACTTAACTTTAATTTATAATAAAAGTAAAATTTCTGGACGAAAATATGTTATCCCAACTTGACCCGATTTGTTTCAATTTGTACCAAAACTACCCTTCTACCATATTATTTATACACCTTTTTTGTGCACCAGGGTCGGCTTTTTATTATTACTGAGTCTAAGGGATCCTTTTCATAGTACGCTTTACACATGTAAACTTGTTTGCGTGTTTCAACCCCGAAAATCATTATGGAGAAAGAAGTTAGCTGCTAACAAGCAATGGGCTGAGGAATTATGGGATTGAAGATATGTAGTTTCTTTCCTGTTGCTCTGTTTCCCCGTTTAAGTTAAGAATCTGTTATATACTAGATTGGTATTTAGTTGTAGTGACCATCTTGTAGTTTCTTTTGCATGTTTCAGAAAACCCAAAAAAAAAAAAAAACAAAAAAAAAGGAAAAAAAAAACACAAAAAAACAAAGAACGGTAGTTAAGTAGGATAGAGAGAAAAAAAGAAAAAAATATCTTTGAACTATGTTTTTTTAGGTTTGTTATGTTGGTTATCAATTTGAGTTTTTTATTTTCAAATTTCTAGACTTCAATGGCCTAATGCAAAGTAGATGCATAAGCAGGTATATGTATATAGTGGCATACATGGCATAGATGTGCGTATCCACTTATTACTATGCTAGATTATAACTTAAATCATGTGTTGTGGTTTAATATAAAGTTCTGTCAGCTCATTGTCATATAGACAATAAGCTTTAAGACCACTCGGTGTGGGGGCCGTCCAGGCCCGGCATGGACCGGCGACGCCTCCCAACGCCGCCCCGGGTGCTGCGTTGGCGTCTTACCCTTCGGCAGGGAGACGTTGGAGACGAGCCGGCAACTGATTTCATTTCACTGCTTGTACAAATTAGTCTACATTGTGTTTGTTTTCTAAAAGTGATTTCATCAAAAAAAAAAAAAAAGCTCAGACCTCTTCTTGGGGCAGATTCAAGGCTCTTCTCTGCTCAATCAAAACACAGGTTCTCAAACCTTAGTATCTTCCTCCTCCCAGCCGACACCTCCACCTCCTCCGCCATCACCACATCTCAGTCACGTCCCCCACCTCTGGTTGACCCGACGTCACCTCCCCCACCTCCGATTGAGCCGCCGACAACCACCTGCTGGCTCGTCGTATCAGTGCTAAACCCTAATTCCTCATCCTTTCTTTATCGGTCAGGTATTATTATTCGCTTCAGTAATTTTTTTTCCGTATTATTATTGCCCTAATTTACTACTAATCAGTTTTCACATCTCAAATAGATAGATACAAATTAAGTAAATGTTAAAAACTAGTTTAATTAAAATAAATAAATTAATTAATTAGGTGGGGTCGGGTCGTCACCCATTTCCTTGCTTCCATCCCTCTCCAGGGCCTCTGACGTGGATGCTAACGTGGTGGGTCGTCCTGGATAGAGGCCCGTCACCCACACCGAGTAGCGTAACTACCTCTCGTAACTATCATGTTAGTATTTAACTAATACTTAAATAAAAAAGATAAAAAATGTGTGTTTGCGCGTGCTTTTGCATGTGTTGAGAAGTCTCCCCCTCTCTAACCGTTACAACACGGTGTTTGAGGCTTTAACAAGTTGATCTGGATAGGGCCTAGGGGCGTTAAGCCCACAATAATGGGTGGGAGTGAGAGTGAGTGAATTATACTCACTTATATAATCGTTTCATGTATTAAAAGCTGAGACTATAGTATTTTTTTACTTAGAAAACACTTTGCGCACATGATAGATACGTCTGAGCTGATATGTCATGATGGTGGCTTTGAGGTGGTGATATGTGAGTTTAACGCAAAGTTGTGAGGTGGGTGTGAAGAAGACCAACCATTTTACTTTATTTTATTTATAAATAGGAATAGTATTTTCTCATTATCATGAAAAATAACACACAAATACGCAATTCATGAAAATAACAAAACATAATTTTATATTGATTGTTAAATTCGACCTACAATGTTATTACATGTATAAATATGATCTTACAAAAAAAGTTAATAAACGAGTTATAATTTATATTCCCACCCTAATTACAAAAGATCGAACATTTGGCACATTGAAGTTGTGGCAAGCATGACGCCACCCTCGTTTATAAAGACATTCTCATCATGCTCGGCTAAACCAGACCACGAGTAGTGTTTGATTAATTTCTATTTTAGCAAATTTATTTTTATGTTTTTCATATTTGTAAACAAAATGAAATGAATGTTGATTAGATGTTCATGAACATCATGTCTTTTGCCTTTATTTTACATCATTTACTATGTGAGTGAACTCTAAATTGCATTATCGTTTATGTAAGTTTCTTTTAGGAATTTACAATTTGTTAAAAGAATTGGAATTTAAAGTATTATACTTTTTGTCTAAATTGATTTAGAATTTAAAGAAATTGGAACTTTTTACATGAATTTGATTTTGTAATGCATTTGGACGACAAATACAATCACTAGAATCTATCATTGCAGTCACATGTGCAACATTGGTGACAATGACAATGTGGTAGTGGTTGCGGCAGCAGTAGTGGCGGTGAGGAGTGATGGCTTCAACGACAACTATGGAGGGGGCGACAACAGAGCGGGGGTGAATAGCAGGAGTGGAGAATTTCCAATTGCTTTCAAAATTTGGCGCAATTTTAACATTTAGAAATCTTGTATTTATGATGCGTGTTGTTATAATACAATGTACAATTTGATTCCAACAACTTGCTTAAATCACATTAATTAATCTAATATAAGTAGTTATTGAAAAAAGACCTCCAAATGGATCTTATTATCATCATCTCACATTTAATCATTCCAAAATCCAATAAACAAAACATTTGAATCTTGCAAGTGCATTATTCTATAATATAAAAAAAGATTTGCAAATATTACACAATATAAAATGATGATTTGGTAGACAGATCTTCAGCTCGACGTATCGCATCGGGATTTGAAGTTATCAACATTTTGATTCTCAACCGATTCTTTACTCAAAACTATATATATATATATATCATCGGTTGATCTTCATTCATACACACTCTCAAAACACATTTTGCCAATAACAAGTCATTGGGTCGAATCATACTACATTTCAACTTTCAAGTCTATCGATATGAAGTTGGTGGTTTTATTGGTTGTTGTAACGGCATCTTGTGCCGCTAATACTTCCGCCATTGCCGCCTCCGCCCATGATGTTTATGTTATTTCCTGTCGGGATTATGGCCGCGCTTATGTTAATGGTGGTGCCGCCATCCGATCATCGCTTAAATAATGAGTTTTATTTTCAATAATTATATATTTCGTCGAGGTTAAAAGAAAGTTCTTAGTAGTTTGGAATTTCCATTAGACAATATACATTGTTATAGTTTGTTTTTTTTTTTAAATGTTGTGGTCTATGTATTTTATATGTGACCAATTTAAAATTGTTGAATTTTGTGCGTGTAGTGAAAACAATAGAATAGTAGTTTATATTTAGTCTTTAAATTTTTATGCATTAACACACTCGTTTTATTTATCCTTATTTTCAGTGTTTTAAAAATTGGATCATTCGTATCAAGCTACTCATTGTAGCGCAGTCTATTAGCTAGTAACATCGCGGGTTGCATCTAATTGTGTTTACCATTCTTTCATAATGTTAGGTGTGCACAAAAAACCTGGGTATTAAACACTACCGAAAACTGGGTATTAAAAAACCAGTCCCTCCGTACCTGGTTCCACACCCTATGATTTGAAAGTGGTTTCAACCAACCCAAACCGATCAAAAACCAAAATAAACTCGAAACAAGAACCGAAAAGCCCGATCACTTTCTCTTCAAAGTCAATATCCGGATTTTGACCCTCTTGACTATATCCAGGGCCGTTCCAACGTTTTTCGAGGCTCTAAGCGAAGTATAAAGTTGGGCCCCTGTTGAATTGGTATAAAGGAAATTAGTAATAAAGATTGAGATTTTAGACATTGAATAACCACAACGATGATTTTTCCTAAGGTTGGCCTAATTTCGCCCAGTCCGCAATCAGTTTCACATTGGTTATTTAAAAGACATCGCAAGTAACGTGGTTTGGTGTTTTGTGGTGCTGCTTTTGGATTCTTGAATGAAGCGTGCGAGGACAATGTGGACTTCTAGAGTAAAATTCTAAATTTTGGGCCTATAAATATTGTTTAAATGAGCCAAAAACAAGTCTAATATATGTAAATAAATTAAAAATTTTATGGCTCTTATTTTGAGTGACCCTAAGTCTTAGCCTAAATTGATAAGGCTAACCAACACCTGGAAGCTGCTTTAGAAAAACTTCATTTGTTTACCATTAGGTCTAACCAATCTATACTGGTTTTTTAAAATGGTTTAAAATAATATTTAACACTGATTTTAAATAAAAACAAAATAATAACGTTTTGTAATCTAACTTGAACATCATCACATGCTTTTTAATGATACCTAAAGACAAATAACTATCCGCATAAAGATTTAGACAGAAAATATCACATTCATTTTCGACAACTACAGACAAAACAAATGTTTGTAGTTAATATAAATTTAAAATTTTGGGTTATTATACTTATTTTTATGTTGCTTTAAACACAAGTGGTTCTACATATATTGGTTTGTATGAAAACAATATATGATACTCGGTTTTTATATGTTCGAATATGTATTCGATCAGGGGCGGATCTACCTTATTGGTAGGGGTAGCCTCCGCTACTCCTTAGTGCTCTGACGGTAGTGTAAATTTTTGAAAAATTTGACATTTTTTTTATTTCGTTACCACTTTTCTATAAAACGTTATCCCTTCGAAGATTTTCTGAATCCGCCACTGTATTCGACACTTGAGAAACATTGACTCATCCAATATTTAAAGAATATATATTAAATATGTCATTGGCTCATAATATATTACAGTTTTTCAAATTATCTTATGCATGTAGTTTGTAGTATATTAAGTAATTGTCTTTGTTTTATAAGTTTAAGCTTTCCTTATTAATGCTACATTCAATCAATAATAAATTCCATTATCGTCGAATTAGAACTTATATATTTACGTATTATAAATTAGCAACATATTCGTGCATAGACATGTCTTACTTCATACTTTGGAGGGTTTTAAAATTTTTTTTGACGTTACAGTTTTAACCCATAACTTTTTGATTTTTTTACTTCAACCAAAAGTTTTCATCTTTTCCATATATAACCTCACAACTTTTTTACTTCAACTTTGGTCCCCTATACTTTATACGCTCCTCAAAACTTTCGTTTTATGTTTCATTCAAAATTTTACGAGTTAGCACTGCGCAACGTACGTGTGTGGTTAACGTTTTTACACTACGCTCTGAATTTTGCGAGTTAACTTAGTTGTTATTTTCTATATTCTACGTTTCCGTCTAATTTATCCGCATTAACACGCCGTAACTTCAGTGTTGGTGGTCGCTGATGGTGGTGTGGCCTTAATGCTATTTGTCATGGTTTTACGTCCCACCGCAACGCGGGGGAGTTAATACTAGTTTTACTAATTTTGAAAACCGAACTAGGTTGATCGATCGGGCCATTAGGCCTTTACATTACTATTAAAGATACAATTATCGATGATGATAATATTACTATTACTATTACTATATATATTAATGCATAACGTGTTGAGAAGTAGTAATGTTTTTTTTTTCTTTATTTAGCCACTAAACTTTTCAAAAAAAAATATTTTAACTCCTTCTTGGTTTATGTTCTCATATTTCTTCTAGAATACACATTTAAAGTTTTTTTCTTTTAACTTATACCGTATATGATATACCTATTTAACACGTTTAATAATTTTCATTCTATTCGTTAACTTAAAAAAACAGAATACTCGGTTGTGTTAAAAAAAATACAACGTATTGTCAGTATCTTAACAATTAACCGACTAGCTCCGACCGAACAATATTTTAACGATTACATAAAATTCTCGCAGCATGACGCGAGGAAACTCCGCTAGTTACTAATATTATCTCATGAAAAAAATTCCTTTTGTAATTTGGAGAATTGGTGGAACGTAGAGTACAAAAACAATATAACTTTTTGGAATAAATAGGAAGGACCAAAGGAATGATAAGTTGGTATCGGACCCTTTGTCCAATAATGAGTGGTTTCTATCGGGCCTGTGGTCCACACCATGTGGTTGAAATAGTAGTACGGGTTATGTGTTAGGGCTAGAGATGGGCATAATCGGGTTTTATTATTACCCGGAACCGGTTTCAACCCGGACCCGGTTCTGCTTGGATGTCATTGGAACCGGGTATGGTGTGGAACCGGGTCCAGTTCCTACCCGGGTTCACACCCAAGAATATGGAACCGTGTAGAACCGGGTACGGGTATTATGGAACCGGGTATGGTGTGGAACCGGGTATGGTGCGGAACCGGTTCCTGATAGTGTGGGAACCGGTTCCTGGCAGTCAAAACCTGACTTTACTGTTCAGCTGGCAGTCAAAACCTGACTTTACTGTTCAGAACCGGTTCCTGGCAGTCGAAACCTGACTTTCACTGTTCAGAACCGGTTCCTGATAGTAAAAACCTGACTTTTACTGTTCAGAACCGGTTACTGATAAAATGTTACCGTTGGAACCGGTTCCTGATTAAAAAATCGTTCTTTTTGTATATAAACCCCTTCCTACTTACCGGTTCCTGATAAATGTAACCGTTTGTGTTTTAATAAAGTTTGTGTAATGAATTCCAACGAGTCGGTATATCCCAATTCGGTCCAATAATTTTTTGGTTGACATCTTTACAAAGTTATTTATATTCTTGATATCTTTCTTTTCCACTTTTGAAAACATCTTGGAGCATAGCTCTAAATGCTATAATAAAATCCGATACAAATTGATCTTTTAAACCGGTTTGCACTACTAAGTTAATAATATGTGCAACACATCGTGTGTGAAAAAAAACACCATCAAGTATTGGTTTGTACTTCAATTTTAATTTTTCAATCGCCGTTGTGTTGTTTGAAGCGTTATCAAATGATATTGAAAAAATTTTAGCTTCTAAACCATATTTAATTATTGTGCCATTTATAATTTTATAAATATTTTCTCCCGTATGAGGAGAAGGAAACTCGTCAAACGCAATCGTACGCTTCATCATTTGCCATGTATCGGGATCAACCCAATGAGCGGTGACACATATGTACGATTCCGGTAAACCATGTGGAGCCGACCACACATCACTAGTTAGGTTTACACTAGTTTTTAAATTCTTAAAAAAACAATTAAATCTTTTTTTGCATTTTCCCATAAACTTAAACAAAGACGTTTTAAAGTGCGACGACTTACATGTTTATAGCGAGGTTGTAGCGTCTCCCGAATAACATCTATAAGATCGGGGTCGTCGAAGTGTCCAAATGGCAACGCTTTTCGTATCACCAACTTCGCCATCCGATCGCGAGCTAATTTTTGCTCATAACGAAAAATGGTACCATCTTTGGATAGTGGAACTTGACCGGATGTCATTTCCTTTAAACTTTGCAATACTTATTAATATGCTTCGTTAACGTTGAGTTTGATTCCTTGGCTAATAACGATCCACAATGTTTACATTGAGCTTTTTGCGAGCCGTCACTCATCTCGACCAACTCCCAATTGCTCCAAACTTCCTTATTGCGATTATGAGACAATGTTCCAACCACATATGGAACCGATTGATCTTGAGGAACATTGTTAACGGATTGGGAATTTGCGTTTTTGGAACTCTTTGAGGCCATTTGTTGATTAGAATGTGAAAAAGAACAAGAAAGAAATGTAACGAGAAGAATAGATATGAGAAATTGTGTGCTAAACAATAGATTTCTAAGCAATATATATAGAATCGGTTCCAACGGTCAGGAACCGGTTCCAACGGTAACATTTTAACGGCTATAACCGGTTCCAACGGTAACATTATAACGGGTATAACCGGTTCCAACGGTAACATTTTAACGAGTATAACCGGTTCCAACGGTAACATTATAACGGGTATAAGCGGTTCCAACGGTAACATTTTAACGGGTATAACCGGTTCCTTCTAGAACTGAATTTCCGGGTACTGGTAGGAAACGGATACGGGTAGGAACCGGGTACGGGTAAGAACCGGTTACGACCCGATTCAAATGGTAAAATTGTGGAATCGGGTTGGAACCAACGGGTATTTTGAACCCGGAACCGGTTCTACTTATTGTCGGGTAGGAACTGGAACCGGTTCCAGTTCGGTTCTACCGGTTCGGGTTCGAAACCGGTTTTTATGCCCATCTCTAGTTAGGGCTGCACCACTAGCCCATTCATTTGATGGTTGACCTAACATTCTTTCAACACTTTGCCTAGTTAATTCATATGCTTTTTTAAATAAACTTTTATATGCTTACTTTTAATAATTGCCAGATATCAGGTCCGACAATTTCAGATACGAATTTGTTAATACAACACGTTCTTAACAGGTTTCGTGTCTTAAACAGATTGACACGTTTAAGACACAATAAAACTCGTGTCTAATCAAGTTAAAGACCTATTAGTGACTGCTTGTATTTGTAATGGATGTTATGATTTGACTTTTATGAGGTTTTGTTTTAAATTTGCTAGGATTAATACGTTAAGGACTGTGTATTAGTTAAGAATTTCATGAACTTTTGGCAATTTTTGTTTCGCTAAACAAGTTCCTAAATATGTGATATTTATCGTGTCCCTAAACATGCTTGTTAACAGGTCGTTTTGTGTTGATCTGTTTCTAAATAGGTCGTGTTCATATTTGAAAAAAATGGCGCGATAAGTTATCGTGTCGTGTTCGTGTCTAGCATCTCAGGTCATCATGTCTTATCATATTGTTCTATGATAGCCCTATCAAATACATGAAAAACACTTATAACTGTAACAAAACAATAAACCGTAATAAACACTTTTATATTTTGTTGAAAACACCGAAAATGTTACTAAAATTTTATAATTATTATATTATCGGGTGTTATGATAAAGTTGGAAATTAGAACAACTAATATTATTATTCTAATTATAGGATACATATTGAGCTTTAAACCAGGGGCGGACCTAGAGTGATAGAAGGGGGTAACTTACGTTGCCGCTTGACGCTCCGACGATAGTGTAAATTTTAGAAAAATTTAATGTTTTTTCGATTTCGTTACCCTTTTTCATTGAACCGTTACTCCTATGCGGATTTTATAGATCCACCACTACTTTAAACATTTATCTTACTTAATAAGGTGGGTTGTCTTGTATGGTGTGGTCTGGTCAAGGACAAGGATATGACTGCTCGTATACGTTTTTAGTTAGGACTCGTGTTGGTGCGAGTTGAGCTTGTTGGGTTTGTCTATATTGGTTCGTAACCCATCTTTGAAGCAAAGTTATTGGTGGTTAGTGGTAGATACACCTTATCAAGGGGCTTATGTGTAATTTAATACTTCTCTTTAAAGTCAGATTCTACCCTCTATTTTCTACACTTTTCCACATGCCACATGTAATGGGCAGATTTTACTTTTTAAATTTAAATTAGATATGTATTACTTTAGGTTTTATTTTATTTTTGATGTGGATGTGGATACAATAACAAAATTTGTTATGTCACATTTTGAGAGTTTACATATGCATATGGGGATTTTTTTTAAAAGGAATAGATTCTAAAAATGTTGTTTCAAAATGATAAAGCGTTCTCTAGACAAGTCAAGAGACGGTATTGCACGGTACCAACAATGTTTTGGAAGAGAAAATGGTCATCCATAGAAACACTATAGTGTCGTGGAAGCTGACAACCAAGTGATAAGGTAGTGACAACAACTTGCACTGACTTAGAACAACGTGTCGTAATAGGTCATTCAAGTATCAGTACTGAGACGGATGAAAAACATCACCCCGGAAATAAAAATGAATTGACAGTGCATTAAAACTAGTTTGACACAAAATTTATTACGTGTTAGGTGCACCATGCTAGCAAGGTTATAGGCAACATTGTATTCGATTGTACATCGACTATTTTTCAAAAATATCCTTTAGAAAGTACATACGACTAATAATTAAACATTTGACCATAAAATAATGTTGTGACCACTCATGAGCCAAATGCCGCCCTTTAGGTAATCCACAGATCACCGTTCAAAAATCACATTTGATATGTATTTGAATTCGGGTTGATTTATCCCTTTTATTACGTGGTCCAACTAGATCCTAAATGTAACATAAAAATTAATATATAATGATAGTCAACCAAGTGAATAAACCCAAAAAAATTCCAACCCTGTAAAAATTTATGTGACGACAATATCTCTTATCTAAAAATGAATATCGGTCAGTGACGGATCTAGAAAACTTTCATAGAGGTAACGTTTTAAAAGAAAAGGGTAACGAAATCAAAAAAAGGTCAAATTTTTTCAAAATTTAAACTACCGTCAGAGCGTCAAAGAGTAGCGAATGCTACCTCTAATTATTTGGTACACTGCCACTAACATCGGTGATCAATCACCCTATTTTAGATTTTCATGATAAATTGATAGTCTAAAATTGTGCTTGGCTGTGATCAAATAAAATTAGTGTCATTTTTCGGCCTTTTTTTAATTTTTTTTATTACGAGCTCCACTTTTGAAGTAAGCAATAATTACTAGTCATTTTTAAAATAGAGTCCGTGACAAGCACGAGATGATACTAAAAAATCAAACTTTTGCACCACTTTTATTAATACTCATGTTTGTCGCAAGTTCTGATAATCGTAATTTGTGTGGTAACTCTTGACAGTTTACTCAAGATATTATTTTAATTTATATTTTTTACTTACCTGTTATGTTTGTATTAATTTGTGAAATTGTTATACAAGTTTAGGTTTTATATAGGTATATATTAATACTCATTATATTGTTTTAAAGAATAATGAATTTTAATAATCCAAACTATTAGTCGTTGACTGACAACGGTCTCAACTTTAATAATAACCAGTGTGGTTCCACCTTTTCACATATTCTAAACTAATGGACCTTTACTAATAGAACTTTAAATTTTTTTTGTCCCCTTATCATTTTAGTTTAGTAAAAGTCCATGGTTTATAATATATGAAAAGATGGGACCACCCTGATTATTTTTTAAGTTGAGACTGTTACCGACCAACGGCTAATAGTTAGGATTATTAAAATCCATTATTCTTGTTTTAATAATAACTCATAAGGCAAGTTGTATTGATTTGTGAAATTGTTATACTAGCTACTAAGTTTAGGTTTTTAGGTGAAAGGGGTGCACCTAGGGCAACGAATCGAACGAACACGAACATGACCTTGTTCGGGTTCGTTTGTTAAGAAATATATATGTTCGTGAATCGTCCACGAACATTTATCGAACGAGATTTTATGTTCGTGTTCGTTTGTGTTTGTTTGTTAATTTTAGACAACGGATAAAAAGGAACGTTGACGAACACAAATGAGCACAAACTAATGTTCTTGAACATAAATGGAAACAAATGAACACAAACAATCGTTCATGAACAAAATAATATTACATTGACACTTATTAGATATTTAATTTTTCGGAATTTTGAAGTATTTGAATAAATATAAAAACTAAAAACACTAATGAGCTATCGAACACAAAGGAACACGTTACCGAGCGTTCACGAACATAAACAAACAAACACGACCTCTGTTCATGTTTGTTCATTTAACTAACAAACGAAATTTCTTGTTCGTGTTTGTTTGTTTAATAAACGAACGGACACAAATGAACTTTCCGTCAAACGGTTCACGAATTGTTCGCCGAACGTTTGATTCGTTTGCATCCCTAGGTGCACTCCTCATGAGGTGAGGGGAAATTTTCACCCACCCAATCATATATTGCCATTTTATTTCCCCTCTCTAAGTCCACTCTTGCCCAAAAACACACGGGTATACCACTCATGAGATGGGGGAAACTATTTTTTTCTTTTTTTTAAACTACTTAATGAACACTACCAAAGTTTTTCAAGGGGGGTTATCTTGACGTAGGTTTACCTCTGGCCTAGATTAATAAATGAATTAAACCAACGTTTCTTACTAGATGTGCCGTTTTTGTAATTCGGCTTTATTAATGAGATTTTGGAAAAAAAAGCCATGCTACTATCGGATGAATCACTGCTATCGGGTTGAGAAAAACGGTAGTATTTCTTCTACAGTTTTTTAATTAAAATAGAGGTAGAGATTTTTAGTTTAGGAGAAATAAACGAATAGGTTGGCGTTAATTTGTTTAAAAGGGGTTTGGTTTATATAGTTTTAATATAAAAAAACCTTATTTTTTAAATAACGGCTATATAGCAGTTGAACATCAAACAGCTCCATCCAACATCCATATTCTCAAGCGGTGAACTCCGAATTCACCTCACCCCACGCGGTGAACATTGATGGCAGCATTGTGCCCCGTGCGGCACAACCACTCCCCGCTCCCCTACCGCGTACGCCCCGTATACCCTTATATCGATATATTATACTCATTATATATTTACAAAATATTCCTTTTAGTACAACCTAATAAAACTATGTATAGCATGTTTTATTTGTAACATACCCTCTGTCTATTTAAGACCCATATAACATAATACACTATTATAATCCAAGTTTTTAATAAGTTTTATTTAATAGAAAATCATGTAACTATTCATTTTTTTATATTAAATATGTCGGTAATAAAATATAGTTACATCTAAAAGTTATACATCTGATCGCGTATCAACTTCGAATATAAGGCCTAATATAAACCAACTTCATATATCGTGATTAAAAAAAATTATTTTACTGATACAAAACTGATCATGCACTTAACAAAATTTATATACATAAATTATGAATAGAAGAAAAAAAAATGAATAATCAAACACGCTAATCAAACCAATTATGATAACTAATAGTAAAGCTTGGCTTTTATACCATGTAATCATCTATAAATTATAATTCAAACATCTTACTTATCACATCACATAATATAAGAATAAATTGAATATCTTCGGAGTTGAGGAAAATACCTTTATTATTTAAGTCTAAAAACTGAACATTAAAGGCTGTTTGGCAATTTTTAAATGGTTAGATGCTAAATTAGCAAGTTGGTCTAAACCATTAAGTAGTGAACCAGTAAAGAGGTCTGAACATTAAGAATCAGTATAATGGTTAATCGTTCAGAGGGTAACGTCTGATCAATTCAGATTAGAGGTCTTAACCATTCAGACATCTGTTCGTGAAACAAACAGTCTGAACAAGTAAGAGGTTTGAACCATTAAGAGTCTCGTTAATAGCTAAACAAACAACCCCTAAGAGTTATGAGCTGGACCGTTAGGCTTTCCACCTTAGGCACGGGCCTAGGGCCACTAAAAATAAGGGCCTTCATTTTTTATTAAGTTATTATATACGGTATCTATGTGTAAAGGCCCAAATTAACAATATAATTGCAAAATAAAACCAGTTTTCTATCAGAAAAAAGCTCAATTTCAAAGGCCTATTTTTTAATTAAAAAATCCAACTAACATGCATAACTGCATACATCAACGTATTGGTTATTCATTATAAAATCCCTTAATTACACCGTTGTCGTTCTCAATTCTCATCCGTCTGCTGCCAGCGAATTGCTATACCTTTACGACCCTTACGGTGATTTTAGTTTATATTCTTAGATGAATATTATTTTTTTATAAAATTATACAAATTTAAAGCCTTCAAAAACGTTAGAACAACTCTGTTATACTAATCTTCAAGCACAAAATATCTTTACCTACAAAAAACCATTACTTAATACATAATTAAAAAATAACCTATAAGACTATAAATAAGAGTATTAAACCCATATATTAAAAAAATATGTTGTGTAATATGTGTGTGTGGAGAAAGTGGACCCACCGGACGTTAGGTTGTCCTTTTTCTTGGTCACCAGCTTTCCGTCCTCAACCATCGTTTGATTACTTTTATATCATGTGACAAATACACCCTTCTCATTTTCTGTTTTCACACACAATATTTTACTTAAATAATACACTTTATAATATATCACATGTCATTAACATGGGTAATGTATAACTTTTAAAATGATTTATCTAAACAATTTTGGTCAATAAAGGCCTTTCAGAATTTAATGAAAAAAGACAATCATATTATTCTCAATCAGTCAGGGGGCGGATGTACCATATAATTAAGGGTAGCCTCCGTTACCCTTTGCTGCTCCGGCGATTGTGTAAATTTTGGAAAAACTTGACGTTTTTTCGATTTCGTTACCTCTTTCTTTTAAAACGTTACCCCTATGAAAATTTTCTAGATCCGGCACTACAATCATCCTAAAGGACAACTTTGCCTAATTGAACAATGGCTCACCAAGTAGGAAAAATTTCAATTAATTATTAGTCCATTAGATTACAAATTGAAAGAGATTTCCGGTTAGTTATCCATGAATCGTAGTTCTAGGAGACCGATGAATATTGGTTAGAAACTAAAGGATCGAGAAACGTTGAGCGTAAATGCCCAAATTGTCCCTTTCTAAGGGGTATGATGAGAGTCTGTGCAATTTTCATATGCTTCGGATGGATATATAACGGACACGATGAAGTATCTTTAACAAACTTGTGGGTTTACCAACCTCCAAGCTTTTTCCATATTGGTTTTGAGTAGTTGAACTGGAACAAGCGATCGATCACTAGATTATGAAGTAGTAGAAGACGATACATTGGAGCACATTAAACATACACATTAATCTTTATCAGCACTCGAAAGCACATATACTCTTAGAGCTAAAATTCCTTGCTCAAATAAAAAATTTGTATGACAAATGATAAAGAATAACACTTAATTCATCATGATAAAAATATACAATCCTTAGCAACTTTGTAAGTCATTTTATTAAAATAATAAGTTATAATTATAATTCGGATTTGTACATTTAACATGGGATAAATGGGTATTGTATAACGTTATAAGAGTACTCTGACCAAAATGATAAAAGTTCAAATCTTAGGAGCGTCGCTAAAAAAAATAATACATTTAACACGACCCGTATATTCTGAAACTAAGAAAACAGTAAAGAGTGTATTAAATAAACCGATCCCAATATTTTACTTAAATTACTTCGTATAATTTTTTATTGTCCACTTACCTAAACTATCTAAAGATCGAGATGATCTCCATCCATCTCAAACTAATAGAAGTGCACTCATCCTAACAGACTGGTCTAGTGGTTAGTCATTTGGTTTCTCTTTTTAAGATCTCGAGTTCAACTCCCACTAATTTTATTTTAAAGGACATTGGTAGTGGCAATAAAGTTTAGAACTAGGCCTCTCTGGAGTTTGTTCGGTTCGAAACCGAGCCGAACTGAGTTTTAGTCGCAATGGTCTTGGGCGGGCGGGTTTTCCCCGGAATTGGTGACTTGGTGACTCGGTATGCACCAAACTCTGACCGTAATGAAAGAGAAGATGTATTTACACGTCAACAATTCGTTATAACTTTTGATAACCAATTAATAGCACGTCAACAATTCATTATAACTTTTGTTACATAAATAACCTCATCAGGTGCAATATCGTAATTGTGTGTGGGGAAGAAAATGTCATTTGTTTTATTTTATTGGTAGGCATTTATTGAATTGAGGGCCCTTGCAAACAAACAAAAACATAAACACACAATACATAAAAATACATATGCTTAATTAGGATAATTAAATGGGTAAGTTTTAATCATAACTAACTTTTTAATTTAAAAGACAACACAAGTATTACAAACCATTACAAAAAGATAGTAAAAATGAACATGTGCCTTCTTATCAATGTTCCTTCAATTACAAAAGATTGCAACATTTTCCATTTTAGGATTCCAATACAAATTAGAGCATTCAACAATATGCAAGTTTTATTCTAAAATTATCTATTTGTATGTGCTTAAACTAGAAAAGAAACAAACAAAGATTATGATAGGATTTGAATCCTTATCTTATAATCGAAGAAAGATGGGGTTAACCGTTAACCACTTCACAGTTTTGTTATATTTTTCACTAATCTTTTACATGGGTCATGGTTTCAAAAACTACGTGATCAAATGATTTTTGATAGGATATGTAACATATAGCAAAGGTTGACCTGACCCTCTTTAGGTGAGTTTGCTTTTGTTTGTTTTTATCACGTTTTTTTTTCTTGTATTTTACTTAACTAAAAATATTATTATATTTATTTATTTATATACTATAAATTTGTAACATTTCTATACATGTATGATTGTAACCCTTGTGCTTAAGTGGTTGTACCCCAATCAGCTAATGGTTTCATCATCTTACCAAATTCAATCAGTTTGATCCGTTCAAGTAACTAGTGATTGAGTGGTAAGAGAGAGATTTGGTTTCCAAGAGACCCATATTCAATTCATGATTCCCCCATTGGTTTTGGCGGCACCGTGTGATTATGGGAGACTAGGCTAAGTAGATGACAATCACTAGTTCGATACTTGAACGGGTTTTACCTGACTGCACCTTGTACTTTCGGGCGAGTGTTTACATGCTTCATCCCTAGATGAGTGTTTATCCCGATGTGATAAATTTTGTCAGTAACCCATTTAAAAGATTTGTTTCCTGTTCAAAACTAAATAAAAAACTTTCAATTGCTACTAGATATTCTATTAGGGGGTAGGGGCGCTCCACTGGTGATGAATTCCTTCACTCACAAATCCAATCACCATACGCCACGTCATCGAGTCAAATTCCATCACTAGTGATGTTTTTTTTTTAATTTTTAAATTATAAATTTACAATAAAACTCCAACCAGTTACAATACTTCAAGATCTAAAAACTTCAATCAAAACTCCTTAAACCAACACCAACAAAAAAAACAACTTCCACCTTCAATTAACAGTCAAACCCACAAACAATCAAAGTGTTCCTATAGTTCACAAAATACAAAGCCAACAACATAGATATACGTATACTATATATACTAGACATTGGCGTGAAAGATGTGGAGGAGAGATCAGGGTGGTGGAGGATGCTCCGGTGAACGCCGCCATGAATGGATCAGATCGGAGTTGTAGAAGGAACGGCAGAAGCTACAATGTAATGTGATATCATCATGTCATCAAATTCCATTTTCAACGCGTGATGCCGACGACGCGTTGTGGAATCCACACATGGAAATTAGGGGCGGCGGTAGTGTTTGATGCTGTAAAACGCGTGGAGGTTCGGTGATCACGGGGCGCCCCGACCCCCCTTGTGGGGAACAAGCATTGAAAAGGTCAAAGGAGAAACTTCAATCTTTTTTAATCAACGGATGATAATGGTCTTATATTGAGCTAGTTATATATCAAATCAAAGGTTAAATCTACTTTAAAATGAGCAAGTGAAAATGGGTTTATAGTTTTCTAGTACCTACATTGATGTACATATGGTAAGGTCGGGGCATGTGTAAAATGAGTTACGGTTAAAATAGACCCTTTTTTAAATATAAATCTGGTTAAAATGGGTTTGGATTAAATGAGCTTATTTAGAAATGAATCTTTTAGAAAAATATATCACAATAGTAAACTCGTTTTTTAGTGGGTGGTGACGGTATATCGCAATGACGAGATGGAGTCTACATGCCTTAGAAGCTTATGTTTGTTTTCATATTATTATATTTGTTAAAGAAACTAGTTTATGTATTTTAATATCTATGATAATATTGATTTATTTATCCAATTATATATGTAAATTTAAACTTTGAGTATTTTGGTAGAAATATTTATCTACTTCCTTTTAGAAAAATGACACTTGATTACCTTGACTTTGTATGTTTTCTTTTAATCGTTTATTCTTTCAAGTAGATGGCACTTTAATGTTCTACGTAATATTCAATGAGAAATAATATAATATAACTATCTTCTATTCTATCGAACATGTTTAATATTTCTTTTATCATCCAAACCGAACTTCAGCCAATATTGATTTTGATATATAAAAATTGCATAATTAATTCTTTCAAGTGTTACTTTCTAACCTTAAAAAATTCATTGAGATACTAAAATCTAAACAATAGTATATTTAAGGGCTTAACATAAGATACTTATACAGCTTTGGTAAGAAAGTATATATGGTGAAAGGTTGAGAGGGCATTGATTATCTAAATTTATTACAAAACTATAAACTAAAGCTTTAACTTAAAATTTTAATCATAATATAAAGGAATACTGGATTTTAATAATTTAATTATTCGTCATTAGCTGTCAACAGTTCTAACTTTAAAAATAATTACTGTCAGTCTTAACTATTAACATATTGGCTTCTAATAGATCCTGATTAACAGAACCAAACGTGGTTAGTCTCCGGTTGCAAAAAAAAAAAAGTTTTTGCCATAAAAGGTTTCTAAAGTCCGATTTGAGATTACATCTGGACGGAAATATTATGTTTTCCAGGCAAAAAGAAGTTTTCCGACGATCTCAATAATTGAGGCTTTTACTAGAAAATTCTAAGGGATCGTAATAAGGTTACAAAGAGGTTTGAGACGAAAAAGTTGAGTTTTCCGGCTAAAAACGTTTTTCCAGCAACTGGAGGCCAATATGTCAATAGTTGGGACTGCCAGTGGTTATTTTTTAAGTTAGGACTATTGACGGCCAACGACGAATAATTAGAATTATTAAAATTTAATATTCCTATTATAAATTGGTAAGTTCAAACAAGTTACGGTTCAGCTTACGCGAACGAACCATGCTCAACCGACCAGTCTAGTCTTGTCTGATTTTAATAACATTAAACATATAATCAATTAAAAAAAACAATGACATGACATAAAAATCTAAGAGAAGCTTCCCCTTTACACTTCCCACTTTATTTTTCTAAATTTTGTCTTCAAATCCTTTTATTAGTTTATTGTGGTGAATCAACACAAACATTAACTGTAGATGAACAAACAACAAACAAATGCTTCAATTTATTTTTATTTATTTATTCATCCAGAGAGAGAAAATGAAGACCTTTTTTAGATCTGCTGTGTTTGCTTGTGAGCTTTCAAACCTCATTCTTAAATACTTTCACAGGCTCTTTATTAACAAATCTTTCATCTTTCAATTACCCCACTAGACCCTGAAAATTTTACTTCACAAATGTGAATTTTCAGTGAAAAAGATCCAAAATGTTCAAGTCTGCAAGATGGAGGAGTGACAAAAGCAAGATCAAAGCTGTGTTTAAGCTGCAGTTTCATGCAACCCAGGTGATTTTATCAGTTTATCCTCATTAAAGTAAAGTTTATGTGTAAATGCATATGGGAAACATTGATTGCATAATTGCACATAATGTGTTCGATGAAATGACTCAAGATGATTTTTTTACATAATTTTTACATGTTTTAGGGGAAATTAAGTGTGAGTGAATTGGGTTAGTAGTGTTTTGAGTTTTCTTTCACATTTTATTTGAAAATTTTGGAGATCTGGTTAAACTTAAAACTAAGATTATGATCCAGTTTCTGCAAGATGATGAAACTCAACCTGCTTTAAAAATTGGTATTTTTTCTTAAAAGGGGTCAGAATCTTTAGATTTCTGATTGTATAAACCATAAAATCATCATGGTTATTTTTGGTTTTACATTTTCTTATAGTAGTATTATTGTGTCTGTATATGTAGTTAGCAGCAGTTGGAGGAGATTCTTTGACAATTTCTGTGATTCCTAATGATGTTGGAAAGCCAACAGCAAGATTAGAGAAAACAAAAGTTAAAGATGGAAGTTGCCACTGGGAAAAACCACATTTCGAAACTGTGAAATTCACTCAGGATCAAAAAACCGGAAAGATCAACGAGAAACCATATCGTTTTGTTGTGGCGACGGTATACATTGTTGCATATTCATTTACATTGTATCTATGCTTCCAAATCAAGCACCTTGGTTGAACATAGTTTTGATATGAATCGTTTTTTAATGTTCTGCAGGGTTCTTCGGTTTTTGGAATAGTTGGAGAAGTTTCGCTTGATTTTTCGAAGTATAGTGAGGCTACAAAGCTTTCTTCTCTTTCTCTGCCTCTCAAATACGCAAGATCCACAAGTGTATTGCATGTTAGTCCCTTCTACATATCGATTTCGTAAATTTTTTGAGTGGATTCTTTGGTTCATGTTTAATGATTGTATATCTTTTTTTTAAACTAGATATCAATTCAAAGGGTGCAAGATCAAAGGTAAACACGGATTTTATGACGTCTTAGTTGGTTAATTTTTTTGAGGCATTGAACATATAGCTGTAAAACTTTTACAGGGAGGTTAATGAAAGTGACAATGTGAATGAAGACAGTAACGGTTTGACGGTACATTCTAATAACGGTGATATAGATGCAAGCCTGCAAACTGATTCTGTTGAAGTAAGCTATATTTCACCTTGGTAAAGTAAAATACAACCTGTTTATATGTTTAAAAAACCATCTTATATGTGATTTTATCTTTAATCAGGATCACGGGGTCTTGACCGATAACAATGGCAGAGATCAAGGGGCATCCAGTGTATCCGATATCACACTTTCAGGTTCCGATAGCAGCTCTGGACTCGATACCCCACGGCAACCCGAACCTAAGAGCACTAAACCGGCTCATGGAACCTCCAAACCAACGATCTACGAGGAACATCATAAATCATCACATTGGGATTGGTTAGATGGTTCAGTTCACGAATTAAGTACAGATGATTCCTCTATGTTAAGTCCAAGAGATACCCTTTCAAGAGAGATATCTGAAGAGGGTTCTGGTTCTCCAGATGATGTCATCAAAAAGCTCAAGGGCGAACTCGTAATTTTGGCTCGGCAAGCTGAGGTCTCGGAAATGGAGATACAAACGCTTCGGAAACAAATTGTGAAAGAGAGCAAACGGAGTCAGGATCTTTCGAAAGAAGTTGTTGCGCTTGAGGAAGAGAGAAATGAATTGAAGGAAGAGTGTGAAAAGATGAAAGTCAAAGTCAAAGTCAAGAGTAGTTTGTCGACGGAGGGAGGGGATCCGTGGGCTCTTGTCGATGAGCTGAGACAAGAACTTAATTATGAAAAGGATTTGAATTTGAATCTCCGGTTACAACTTCAGAAAACACAAGAATCAAACGCGGAGTTGATTCTTGCGGTTCGGGATTTAGATGAGATGCTCGAGTCAAAGTCAAAATGTGATGTTCCTCCAAAGTTGCAAGAAGTCAACGCTAAATCCGACACGGATGACGAAGATCAAAAGGCGTTAGAAGATATCGTTAGAGAACATAGTGGCATGAAAGATGCGTATATACAAGAGCAAAAGATTATCGATCTTTATAACGAAATAGAATTATACAAACGCGATAAAGACGAGCTAGAAATGCAAATGGAGCAGATCGCTCTCGATTATGAGATTTTAAAGCAGGAAAACCACGATTTGTCTTACAAACTGGAACAAAGTCAAATTCAGGAACAGTTAAAGATGCAATACGAATGTTCAACGTCTTACGCTGATGTAAACGAACTCGAATCGCAGATTGAAAACTTACAGAACGAGCTCAAACTGAAATCCAAAGAGTTATCAGAATCGACTCTTGCGGTTAAAGAATTGGAAACACAAATCAAGAATTTGGAAGAAGAAATCGGTAAACAAGCTGATGGATTTGAGGCGGATATGGAAGACTTAATACGCGCAAAAGTCAAGCAAGAACAAAGAGCGATTCACGCAGAGGAGAATTTAAGAAAAGTCAAACTTCAAAACGCTAATACTGCCGGCAAACTTCAAGAGGAATTCAGAAAATTATCGATTGAAATGGCGTCGGCTTTTCGAGAAAATGAAAACGCAGCGATGAAAGCCATTGATGAAGCGAATCGACTCAGGGTAGAGAAAAAACACCTTGAAGAGACGATCAAGAAAGTCAAACAAGAGTTTGACCATGTCGGGAACCAATATGAAGACAAATTGGCTGATCTAACAAACGAAATAACTCTAAAGTCGAAACAATTAGAAGAAATGGAGAAACAGATTGAAAACTTATCTCGTGAGCTTACACATCAAAAAACTAGTTATAACGCCATGATTGAGGATCTCGACGGTGAAATAAACGACCGTGAAACCGAGATCTGTTTGGTAAAGGTGGATCTCGAGAGTTTAGAAAATCAGCTTAGGGATTTTAAAAAAGCTAAAAATGATAAGGATAATGAAGTCGAAAGGCTGCAATCGGAGATAGAGCGGTTGAAATCCAGATGTAACGACATGAAACAGTTCTGTAAAGAGAATGAATCGGAGAAAGAAAATTTGAAAAAACAGGTGTCTCAACTAAAAGGTGATCTCAAGAAGAAAGATGAAGCGATTAGTAGTATTGAGAAAAGGCTCAAGGAGGGAAGCAAACTGCCTCCGAGAAACAATAAAACCGTCCCTGTGGCTCGCAGCCCGAAAGAGGTCAACAATATGAAAGAAAAAGTCAAACAACTCGAGGTGCGTTTTCTTACTTATGTCCAACACTTACTTGTCCGTTTCCAAAAATATTGTAGCATTTACTAAGTTGGTTATAACTGAAAAACTAATAGCACAGTGATAATCTAAATCTTTGAGGTTTGGCCACCTTTGCGACTTTCATACAAAGGTTTGTTTTTCCGCATCTGGGTCCTCGTGGTTTCAAGATCTTGCCATTTTCGGCCCTAAGGTTTGGCAATTTATTGCGACTTTCGTCCCTCGAGGTTTGGCCCTCAAGGACGAATATGACAAGATTTTGAAACCACGAGGACCCATATGCGAAAAAACAAACCTTTGGATAAAAGTCACAAAAGTGGCCAAATACTAGGGATGAAAATGGCAATTTACTCTATTTTAAGTTTGATTCTTTTAAGATACAGCATAATTCAGACCAACCCATTCATAAGTAAATGGGTTGAAATTGCCACTTCTAGTTGACACATGTTTGGGCGATAATGCGATATGACATTTGTTAAATAGTCAAATACTTTCTAGTCAAAAGTTTCAATTTTTATGAACTAAACGGACTAAATTTCCTCCTTTTTCATGTTGGATTCGGATGGTATTGTGTATGCTTGTGCTAACTTTGAAATTATATTATAATCAGAGTCAAATAACCCTCAAGGAAATAGCATTAGAACGCGCTGAAGCTTCATTTCTGGAGAAAGAGAAAGATCTTAAACATAGAATTGAAGACTTGGAAAGACGATTGGAGGTTCTTGATCAAAACATCGAGAATCCACAGGTAACTTCATAACACGGTTTATGATGAAAAGTTCAAGACACGATTTTTTTATTTTCAGTTTCATGTGTCCTGCAACTATCTTTATATGAAATGAATGATTAATCTTCCTCAATCACAGGCATCTACAGCTCAAAATCGTGATGATGCCGAGATTAAGAAGACGGGAGATCAAGAAATCGTTGAACTATTAAATAAAAACAAGTGTATGGAGGTTGAACTGAAGGAAATGCAAGAAAGATATTCAGAAATAAGCCTAAAGTTTGCAGAGGTGGAGGGTGAAAGGCAACAACTTGTAATGACTCTTAGAAACCTCAAGAACTCTAAGTTGATGGTACAAACATAAACTACATTATGGGAAGTGTGTAAATTGGGTTTTCTTTTCTTTTTTTTTTTTGTGTATTTATTTTATTTTTTTTGTTGGGTTTCTTGAGGATGTTACATGTACCTTGTAGATTAGCATGCTAAGCCTCTTAATAATTATAATCCATGATTTTTTTATCTACTTGTATTAGATCTTATAATAGGTGGTGAGATGTGTTGTACATTATGATTGAAAAGTGATATTTTCTTGATTGAGTACAAGATGATAAGGCATGGGAGCTAAAAGCCTGTGAAAGTTGGCAACAATACCTTGCCTGTTTAATAAGGTTTCAGTTGGAAGCTTTTAATTTTCTCTCCCTCTATAAAAGGTAACTAGGTTGCCTTTAGAGCATGTGTAGTGGGTTGGCGCCCCACAGCATGTTCACTCCACGTGTCTCCGTTTGAGTGGATTAAACCCGTTGCAACTTTCTTCATGCTTACCGCTCGTTATTCTACTCACGCTATTGCCCTTGGCGCCCCTGCGGCGTGGTGTTTGGCTCCCATTTGGGGTGACATGGCTGGTGGTGCTAACCCACTACACATGGTCTAAGAACGTAAAATGACTTTTTTCCTACCTTGGTTTTCCGTGTGGGTTTATATCAACAATTATCCGTAACACACTATACCTATTATTAAACCACTTTGAACAATGATAGTTAACAACTTAACATTACTATGGATCAAATAATTTTTTCTACGACATTTTTTCTTAACAATCACAACTTCCTTAGCTTTAAATGGAATTTGTGATTGCGTCAAGAAACAATCTCCTATAAAAACATACTAACGTTTAAAAAAACTGCAACATATATATATTTTTTTTAATATTTGGTTGGTTTGGGTTAAGATTTTCATAACCCACGAGTTTCGGTTATAGACGGTTTGGATAATTTGGTTATCGGAAAGATGGTTCGGTTAACCGCAGATCTTGGGCATGGGTTGGCTTCAAACTAATTTCCAAAAATAAGTTCAGTTATATTTGACGAAATGAAATATTGTCAATTATTTAAATGTATAAAAATGAATAAACGACAACTAATATGTTACTTACAGAAAACTGTAACAACTTTTTTCGGAGACAAAACATTATTTGTAAAATATACAAAAGTTGAAGGTTGGTTTTACTTTGGTTAATTCAGTTATTTATAAACATATAAGCACAATTAGGACTATAAATGAATCGAATGTTCAACGAACAATTCGTGAACCATTCGGCGGGAAGTTCGTTTATGTTCGTTCGATTAGCTTAACGAACGAACACGAACAAAAAATTTCGTTAGGATAGCTTAGCGAACGAACACGAACACAAGTCTTGTTCGTTTGACTGCGTTCGGTAATATGTTCGCTTACGTTTGTTCGTGTTCGTTTGATTATATGAAAAAATAATAAATTAATAAACCTTTTATCTAAACATATCGAAAACTTGAAACCCTATTTTTTTCTAAGTTAGCTAACATTTGGACATCTAAGACATCTTTGGGGATAATTATGTCTAAGTTAGTTAAACTTGATTTATCGTTTGGTGGTGCAGTAGACTTCTTGTGTTTTGATTTATCATTTGATGGTTGTTTTAATTACTTATATCAATTGTTTAAGGATAACAATGTTTTTATTTTTTTTATTTTCAAGTTAAATGTTCGTTTTCGTTCGTTTTATTTGCTTGCTTTCGTCTGTGTTCGAGACCAGTGTTCACGAACTGTTCATGAACAACTGAATTTCCTTAACGAACGAACACGAACTTAAACTTATGTTCGGTATGCGTTCGTGAACAGTTTACAAACAGGTTAATTTCCTTAACGAACGAACACGAACACGACCTTGTTCGTGCTCATTCAGTTCGTTTACAACCCTAACCAAACTGAACATGAAACATTGCATCAGTTTCTTAACCGGTTCAGTTATTAGGGTTTATACGCACCCACCGGTCCTAAAATTTAATACGGTATTTATCAAATTAAACGAACTAATTAACATGTTGCGCAAACAACATTATTTTGACTTATAATCAGACAAACCATGAATTAAAGTTGTAAGAATCAAGCAAACTAAATGCACTAAACACGTATGAGGTAACCGTGGCATGGTGGTGGTTGGTGGCTGATGGTGGAGGTGGAGAAAGGAATGAAAGAGAGAAGTACAATCACGTCCACATTATCATCCACGTCAGCAAAAACATCCGTATCATATGCCACACCATAAAAAACTAACTGGCTGAGACCCTAGTTAGTTTAGGATCGATGGAGGAAAATAGTTTGCAAGTTGGGACTATTAGAGAGAATTTTTTAAGTTGGGATTCATGTCGCTCGATGGGTGAAAGTTATGATTATTAAAATCCAATATCACTAAATAATCTTAACAAATGATAAACAACTTGAAAAATGTAGATTTTTTTTGAAAAATTAACTTCATTTACAGAATGACCCCTACCAACAAATAAAACTATACAAACAAATATAACCAACAAGAGAACACCATTACACGAAATTGAACCTACACCAATTATCTCACGAGACATAACTTATGTCTTTTGAAGTATCATTTTCTTCAACACTTGACCTAAATACTTAGGGTTTTACAAATGATATTTCCTAACATTCTTAAAAAGCCCGAATGCATATCTATATTGGTAATTTTAATATAATCAATATAATATAATTTTTGTATGATTAGATTTTACTTACCACCAAATGGGGTATCATAATATAAATTAATATGAGTTAGTACTTAGGAGGTTTGAAGTACACACTACTTTAATCCCTGTTATGATTTCAGGCACTAAAGAACCTTTAGGGTTATAAAGGGGTGAAACCACTATACTATGGAGGTTCCAAAGGAGCACCGTCCTAGTAAGATTTAGGGTGGCGCCCCGATGGGATGAACCCATGATAGGTTTACTTCAGATTTGTATGATTAGTTAAAAGTTGCAAGAAAAATTATATATCGTAATAACTTATCATCAACAATGAGTTGCAACTCACCATAAGTGGTAACTAAAAAATTCAGTAACTTAACAAGTAGTAAATGCAAGCAGCGGTAACTACTAAGCGACAATATATTTTCATTAAGACTTATAATTGATAACTGCTAGCTGTAATACCCTTTCATAAAGAGTTACAACATTTCAACTTGATCATTGTGTTGGTTTCACCCCTACATATAGATTTTCATATTGTTTGTTTAACACACAAAATTAGAACTTCGTTTTTCATAGAGAAAATTGATTTGCAATCTTGATGGGCTTTATATCATAGCTAGTGTTGATTCCCCTTATCTTTTCAATTATTATTATTATTATTATTATTATTATTATTATTATTATTATTATTATTATTATTATTATTATTATTATTATTATTATTATTATTATTATTATTATTATTATTATTAATTATTATTATCATTATTATTATTATTATTATTATTATGATTATTATTATTATTATTATTATTATTATTATTATTATTATTATTATTATTATTATTATTATTATTATTATTATTATTATTATTATTATTATTATTATTATTATTATTATTATTATTATTATTATTATTATTATTATTATTATTATTATTATTATTATTATTATTATAGCTAGGGTGGCAACAAACTGACGAACAAAATGGACTACGTAAAACAGGCCGGCTTCCAGTCCAATTCTGCCTGTTTATCATGTAGTAACCTTTTATTTCGATACAAACAACATATAGATTATAAATAAAATAATCTAATACTTCGATCTTAACAACATACATACGATTTGTAAAAGAGACTTATCTGAAGCGGCAGACTCATTATTCTTTTACTCGTGCATTTATAAAAAAATGTCTAGTGAATTAGTGTCATCTGAGTGTTAAATACATAAATACAACATATAAAAACAAGTATCGGATATTTTATAACACATAAAAGAATTTTCACTTGTGTTTAGTAGATGGGTACACCTCTGGTTAGTTTACACGTACAAGTACATGTATTTTTTTGTATAAACACCAAAAATGACGAATTGTTATCTACATTTTTCGACGAACTAATCCTAGTATCGCTATCAAAGACATTACAATATATATGATCTACGTGCGGCTCAATGGTCACGAACAATACGTCTTCACCCAATGCGACGCCAGACGATGATAGTTTTCTTTGCACCTGCATCACGAAATGAAACCAATTGTTATTCATAATAGAATAAAATGTGATCCATGTAAACATACTAACTTTTTTTAACCAAGTCTCACCACGGCCATGATTTGTCCATCACCATCAAATATCTTGAACTCTAAGTTATGAACCGATCCTTCCATTCTATGGTTCGAGCTACTTATACTTTGCGCTTCGTTAATTTCGACCAAAACATCATAAACCGAATCGTTATTGAAAAAGCCAAAAGCTTTTCCAACTTTAAACCATGGTATACGAGAATCTTTATCGTTATAACAATCCCAAAGCCCAAATCGCAATAGTTTCTGCAACATAGTTTGTATATGAAAGTATTATTTTGATATCACTTTTAAAAACAAAAGACTCTGTATTTGGCGATGAATTCAATTCATTGCCAAATTTATAGCTGTTATGTAGTGACTTTATTCATTACAAAAGAAAAACTTAATCAAATAAATATACTATATATCAATTTGTGAAGATTCTTAAATCATCAGAAGTTGCAATTAACTTAATCAATCATAAAAATTCTAATTTGCCTTTCGAAGTATCGTGCATACGATATTTCCCCGAAGATCCATCAAATAAACTTCGCTTCTACACTTGCTATCATAGTTATCTATACGGAAAACGACTTCTCCTTTGGAATCGTAAACCGTTATAGCCATTCGAGTTTAATACAAGTGACTTCATCCATATAGTGTATGTTTCTCTTTGGGTTGAACAAGAAGAAGATGAAGAAGGTATGCATCAAGCAGCATCCATTTAAATATAACTTCCAAAATACATAGTGATGGGCTTCAACTATTAAAAAATAAATTAATAATAAAATGGCAATGTTTAACTTGCACTTTTTGCTTTAAATTAATATAATAAAGAATATTTTAGAAAAGTGAGTTTGAAATTCAACTTCTTTCTTTGAAAGATATATATATTTTTTTTTATATTTAATAAATAGTAGTCTAAGAGTTATCATTAAATTATATGTCAAATTCAACTTTGTAGTAGTTTTGGATTTTTTCTATCATCTTTTTCTCACTAAAGAAAGAATATAAATAATCAACACTTATTATATAAATGTTTGATATAATCAGAAATATATATCATGTTTAAAACATTCTAGGCGTGCTTGATTGTAGAGTACAAGGGATAATTAACAACAAAAGGGATATATTAGATTGGGGGGGGGGGGGGGGGGGGGGGGGGGAGTGTAATTATGTAAGGATACATGTATATAGATTAGTTAATGCATAATAAATGGGCTGAGTCTGAATGGAGCTCGAGTTTTAGAAATACTCGAACGAGTAAACTCGAACGCTTATAAGTTAAGTTATTCGAGCTCAAGTTTAGACGAGCACGGGCTTGACTCACCTCGTTGCACCCGTACCTACGAACACAACCCAATACCGAACATTCACCTTCTCTCAACTATCTCTAATCACTTAATTAATAGAATAAAATGAATGAACAAGCTAGATTCATGTAACCACATATAATTAAGTATATTGACATACATAACGATTATCTATAAGCTAGAAACAAACAAAATTTATTAATTTCGTAATTGTTTTATTTGAAGTTAGTTGCTTATACATAACGATATATGAGGCGTCCTCGGCTAATGTATATATTTTTCTTCTAATGGTATTTGACTATGGAACTTTTATTCACTTTGATTATATGAGGCGTCCTCGGCTAATGTATATATTTTTTTAGAACGACAATATACAAGATTTTTAGTTCTAACTCATCTAAAATCCATAATTTGAATACTCACCACTTGGTTGAAATGAATTCAGTAATGTCATTAGGCAAAGGACTTAATAGCATTGTTGAATTCGAATAAAAAGTTGTTTTTGTATGTATATATATATATATATGGGTTGGTTAATGTATAATATTCCTTAACATATGATGTGTACGAGATGAAATTACGCACGTTATAAAACTCAAAAACCCTAATCACGCATGTTGAAAACCATAATTACGCATGAACATAATCACGCATGTTATAACTTTATCGGCGTACGTTAAGCAAAATTGTACAATACACTTTCACTTTATATATATATATATATATATTATATATATATATGGTAGAGATCCGAAGAGAAGTCTACCCTATTTGAGAAACTTGAGAAGTATTCTGGATCACATATTTCCCTAAGTTTTTTCGTAATATACACATATATATATTGTCAAATCTTGAATTATACACATATGTATATAGTCAATTTTAAACTATACAAATGTATATATTACGAAAAACTTAGGGAAAATGTGTGGTCTAGAATGTTTTTCAAATTTCTCAATTAGCCTAGTGCTTCTCACACAATCCTAGGTTTTACTGGATTAAATGTTTCTCAATTAAACTATACATAACATTAAGTGTTTTCACTAGATTTTGATAGTTTAAATTAAAAATAAAACAAAAAACATGTCTTTTGACACTAGGGAACAACCCTATTACAAATGACCTTTCATGCAAGACTTTAGGCAGCGACATTAAACAATTTCTACTGGGCCATGCATGAATCATCCTACACACAAACAAAACATTATCAATATGCTACGAATCACTATTTCAATAGTTAAACTTCTTTTCATTTATTAAAACATGAATTTCATTCTTTAGTCACAAAACACGTAAATAATATATGGCGTGCATGGTTGAAATGCTACACCTACCTCTTGGAAATCTATGGATAATTACATTTTTTTAACAGCAAATTTGAATCATTGACGGACTACTGGAGTATCATCGTTCAACCAGCGAAACCACCCGGTTATATCCATCTTCATTAAGCTATAATGTCTATACATCAATTCAGCAGGAAACCCAATAATCTGGGAAAAAACCCTCTTGTAGGAATCAAACTCAATACCTAATGGTCTCTAAGCCTTAAAGCTTGGAAATTATAATCTTTCAGAAAAATATTACAATAGAAGATATATAATTATATGCACTAATGGAAGAGAAAGATAAACATTTAAAACCGTATTATATATCATATTTAATCGTGTTATATATCATATTTAAAGCAATAGAAAAGAAATATAAACATTTAAAAGTTATATGCTTATGAGAAGATTGAAGAGACATGAAAATTAAAATTTATTATCACTTTTCTGAAAACGTTTTATTTAAAGGGGCACATGTTTTTTTTTTATGTTCTAGAGGATGTTTTAACACAAAACCCACTTCTTAGACCAAAACCAAACTTAAGACTTTCCACATATGATTTCAATATTGAAAACACAATAAATGAAGTGTATAGTGTTAGTACATGCACCACAGAGAGCATGATGGATCTAGAAAATTTTCGTAGAGGTAACGTTTTATAAAAAAAGGTATTGAAATCGAAAAAACGTCAAATTTTTCCAAAATTTACACTACCGCCGGGAATACCAAAAGATAGCGAAGGCTACCCATTCTATTAAGGTAGGTCCGCCTCTGACAGAGAGAATATATAGTATTGTAAAACTTGCATGCAACTATATGAAATTATATGTTTTAGATACATCTAATACAAAACTAATTTAATTAAAAAAACGTGAAAATGCATCACACATTTGTATATGTTTGAGATATATAACAAAAGTTAGAAGGAAAATAGGTAAGCAGTTTATATAACCGACTAATATTATTATAGTTAAAATAGTTAAAATAAAAGGTACTTGTGTTTTTACGATTTTTAAAATTCTCTATTATACATAAATTTCTTTCAAAGTATATTATCTGATTTACATACAGTATTTTTGTTTACTAATCTCCTCTTGCATGTAAATTCATCGGTATCCTATTCTTTGAAAACATAATTCAAATTTAATTTTGTTTTGATCTCTCTTAAGTATATTAATATACAATATAACTAAAACTAAGTATTTCAAACTAGTAAACTAAATATATTTTTTTCGATTTTTGAATTAGAGAGAGATTTAATTGGATTTTGAGAAAGAAATAAATATTTTATTAATCATTCCTAAAGGGGTGCGATATGAAGTCTGTCAACAATTTTTAAATAAAAAAAAGTTTCATAAAGCACCCCCTTATTTTAGGTAAATGAGGGTATACACTTGCAATTAACATAACGTGTGTTGTGACTTTGATATCGTGGGCTATAAATTTATAATGTTAAAATGGTACTCCATTTATGACGATATAGGAATGGAATTTTGTAGAGGCTTATCGAGGTGAGCGCTTAAGCTAAGGCTGTTTAAAAAATTTGTGGTTTGGAGTTCGCTCGTATTTAGTTTGGAAAAAGCTCGTTTGATATGATTAGGTTTGAAATTGAGCCAAGCCAACTTAGCCTGGTTAGAAAGTGAGCCTAGCTTGGCTCGGTTTGTAACAAGCCGAATTGGCTCGGTCTGACTCGCTTGGTAACTCGGCTCGGCTTAGCTTAGATTATTTTACTTATAATATATTTTATTTCTATATATATTATAATATATTAGAAAAATTGATCATTGTTTACATGTATTTTGGAGGGTCATTTGTTGTTTATGACAGTTTTAAAGGTTGATTACCATGCGATTTTTTTTCAAACGGATTAAAGCACACTAAATCTGTCTTTTAAAGGCTTGAACCCTTTACCTCAAGAAGATCAATGCCTTAACTCTAGTGGATTTGTCAATTGGACCCAACTTCCACCCCACCCAATTACCATGCTAATTAACTAAATTGAATTTTGTTGAAATTTAAAACTTATTTTATGTTGGTTAACTTGATTTTTGGATTGTAATTTATCAGGTTGAACTTATTTTAGATATGTTATTTTATACTATTGAATAATAGTTTAGACTACTAAATTTTGAGGGTTATATATGAATTTTTCCTTTTAAAATCGAGCCAAACCAAGCTGAGCCCGAGCTTAGATATTTAGCTCGGTTTCAGATCCAAGCCGGACCAAGCCAGCTCAGTTTGTAATCTAGCCAAGGCCGAGCTTGTCCTGGCTCGACTCATGAATATCCTTAGGCTACGGCACTTACTCTATAAAGCTACCTACACAATCACACCCATCTTCACATTTTTCTACTACTCATTAGGACTGAGCTTTTCTTTTCCAAATACCCATACTCGTATCCATATCGATTTTAGGTATTTGATACATGTATCGGTACCCAGTTTTATTGATTTTGGTATTCGGTACTTTTGGTATTGGTACGCGTACAGGTACGAGTAAAAACGGGCACTAGTACCATTTTTTATATAGACCTTTAAAAAAATTATACTGTGTTTTGTTTCATATAATGGTATTTATAGTACTCGTTTTAATTTTACTTGTATGGTGTCTGTATCGTATTGGTACTCGTACCAAATTTACCTATTTGGTACTCATACTATATTGGTACTCATGTCAATTTTACCTATTTAGTACCCGTACTAGTGCTCAAAAACTAAATAAAAACAAAAATAGTACCAAAGAGGATATCATACTGAAATACCCGTACCGTACCAATATATTTGGTACGATATATGGTACCCAGTTTTGTTCAAATTCGGTATGGGTATTTTCGGGTACCGGTACAGGTATGGGTACGAGTACTGTACCAATCTCATCCCTACTACTCATCTCAATCTTTTTTAATAATTCTTCAACTTTTATAAAAGAATGCAGCCGCACAATCTTTTTACTCCTCGCTATCAACATCGATTACATTACCGGGTCCGAAAGACAAATGTATAAGGATATGAAAAAACAGATTCAATCTTACAAAATAATGTTTTTCTTTACTTTTCGTATTTCTTTTAATTTTATACAATTTCATTCTTTTATTTAATATAAATTCTTTTTTTATTTATGTGTTAGGTTTTTCTAAAGAATAAGAATAAAAAAATGATTTAATTAAAAAAGGCATGTCCCCTTGCCCTTCACCCATGATTTTTATGATATGGCGAGCAAAACTCTCAAGTTTAGGTGATACCCACGTTGTAGGGCTTTATCCTTGCATATCACTCCATATAGTTTAAAAAAATTATTTTTTCATGTGTTTGTTTAAATGATTGTTTTAGTTCATTCATTTATATTAAATCTAGATATTTATCTTAAATTTAAATGAATAAACACAATAAATCCCTAGCTTTTTCAACATAAAAAATTAAAAAAATAAAAGTAAAAGAAAAAGAAGTAAATAAACATAAGATGAGCATTTAATCATAACTAGTGGGTTACCATTCGCATTCCGTGACAGATTCCACACGTAGATAAAATAAGAAAATCGTGACTTGACATTCTACGCGACGATAAAAAAAACCACGTTGTGACGATGTATTCAAAAGTAACAGAAAAGTTATGTTATCATATACATAAGCCAAGTTATTTGAATAAAATTTACACCCAAACGTATATAAAGATAAGCACAATGGGGTCGTTTAAACATAGATAAAAAAGCACGCACGTCGCAATAGTGTATTTAGAGATGAGCGCCATACAGTTTAAAAACCGAACTGTTTAATAACAGCCTTACGAAAATTCACGTCGAAACGTAGATAAAAATAACTCGCACATAGCGTTGATATAAAAAAAATCAAAACCCATCAAAATCATGTAATAGAAAATTCCTAAGGTTATAGTGTAAATGTGTTAAAAAGAAAAAAAAAACCATCAACCAACTAAATTAAATAGGGTGTAAACAAAAGTTTTATTAAATTACAGGAAGAAAGAAATAAACTAACTAAATTGCAAGAGCCAAAAGAAAAAAAGAAAAAACTAAAGTGGATGAGATATTTAATATTTATGGGTGATGGTGAGAGTAGTGAACAAAAATTAGAAGTCTGGGTTGTGGGCCTTTGGCAGGCTGAATGAACTACGGAGTTTGGGCTACTGAGCCCATCTCACTTCTAGGCTAAGTCTAACAAATGAACCCAATCTACCCATCACGTATGTTACCTTTTGGACTCGAGGGCTCTTTCTTTGAAATGTTAAATATGTAAAATAAACAAACCAAAACAACGGGTCGAGTGGTTAAGCTAGGTATTGTTTGTCACTGGTTCGGTCACGATCTATTGATCTAATGGACCCGGAACAAATAAACTAGTTGCTTTTGAACAAACCGACTATATAAGTCAAAACGAGAGTAAGGTTGCCTCTTCTTGTTGTCTGGTTGATCGGTTCTTGAAACGGGCTAACTAACTAGACTAGTTGCGGTAAACCTCATAGTTACGAATTATTTTAAATAAATAACTGAAGTAATCATTGGAGTAGGTTTAGGTATTTTAGAAATTTCTTTATAAACTTTTGATATGAATAACACTATAAATTTAGTTTTTCAAGAATGTATAATTGATTTGTAGCATTCATATTTTAGGTATTGTGGTAATTAAATAAGAATGTTATTAAAGTTAACCTTTTATCTAGAAAGCAATAGAGATCTAACTACCCCACTAATAGTTGTTTCTTTCTAGTTTCTATGACCTAACATAAAATTTGATTCTCTCCTAATTTCTCTTTTTATAAAAACAGCCAAAATGTTATTAAACAAAACAAATATACAAAAGAGAGTTGATAAAGAGTGCTACACAACTTTTATTCAATGTTATTCTTTTTCATGAGGCAATACTTTATTGATAGCTCTTTTATGTAAGTGAGTCTTTTAGTCAATAAATAAAATCAAACTAGGGGTCATACAAGGGAATTTTATTTAATGTGCTATATATACACTAATATTTAGTGGTACAAGAACAAAAATTAGAAAGGTATAAAATGTTATAAATGCTTGAAACTAAGGTGGATAGTATTTTTTTTTATAATGAGAAAATAAAGGGGAACGGTACATAAGTAAGATAGAAATAGAGTTTGCTAATTTAATTATTAGGGTAATAAAATAAATAAAAATTAAAGAATATAAAAAGTTTAGATAAAATACATAAAATTACAAGAATATTTAATTACCAACACAAACAAACTAACATGAATGAATCAATGTTCACGAACACGTTCACAAACACATAACCAAACATTCATGAACACAATTGAAGGAACGAGACATTTGTTCATGTTCGTTCATTTAGCTAATCAAACAATTTTTTTGTTCATGTTCGTTCGTTTAACAACAAACGTAAACGAACTTTACGAATAACGGTTCACAAACTGTTCGCTGAATGTTCGGTTCGTTTATATATTAACGACTATCAGAAAATTAACAACAGTTAAAATTACATCAACTAGATCACTCCCACAAAGTTATATTTGCTATATATTTTTAACACAGACCCATAAGAAAGATAAATTACAACTTTTGAACCGGAGATGTAAGATCGAAACTTAGTGAGTGGGTTACAAAAAGTAGTGAAGTGGGTCGGGTCCATTGACGGGTCGTGTGACGGGTCAGGTAGCTAGGTTTGTCGGGTATTACGGTCAATGGCGGATCCAGAAAATCTTCGTCGGGGTAACGTTTTATGGAAAAGGGGTAATGAAATAAAAAAAAAGTCAAATTTTTCAAAATTTACACTACCGTTGGAGCGCTAATAAGATAGGTCCGGCCCCTGATTACGACAATTTAGATAATTTCTGAATTAAAAAAAAATCAAAAATGTAAAAAACCGCCAATTAATTAATACCTTCAATCTTCATGAATCACAAAACAGAAATAAAACCTTCCAAATTTACAAAACCCCTCTGTAATTTGCTTCAAACCCGATTGCCACCACCAAATCTCTCTTCGACGTCAAGTTTTCAACGATCTTTTTACATCTTTAATCTGAATTAGTTCAAAGGGTTTCTGTTAAAAGATTCATCAACTTGAATCTTCATTTTTCAAGTCTTGTTATCGTCTTTTTTTTTTTTTATATCTTTCAAGCATTATCTCAATTTTTGTTTCTGGGTTTTTGTGGGATTTCAAGAAAGATGAAAGGTTTGGTTTCATTTCAGTTTTTCTGTGTTACTCTCGGATTGTTTCTTGCTACAAGTTATGCTGTTCAATCAACTGATGGTATGCAGTTTTTTTTTTCAGGGATCTTGAATGGTTTTGTTCATTTTGTTGTAATATTAGTTGAAACTAATATATATAACACTTTTATATTATATACACTTCAAGTTATATAGTTTCTTGATTTCTTTTATTGCAGTTCATGCTCTTACAGTGTTCAAAGAAGGTATATTTGATGACCCAACATTGGTTTTATCAAACTGGAATGCCCTAGATTCAGATCCTTGTCATTGGGTTGGTGTTTCTTGTTATGATGATCATGTTATAAAAATGTAAGGAATTTCTTGTTGTGTGTCATGAATTTAAATATACATTTAAAAATGATATAATGAAAGTAATTTGGGTTTTTACTCTTGTTTTTGCAGTAACATTTCTGGCAGTTTGATTAAGGGATTCATTGCCGAAGAACTGTTTCTGCTCTCGTTCTTACGCGAATTGTATGTTTTCGGTTTGGATATTATCTTACCTTCAAGAAAGAATGTAAAAAAATTAAAATATGTTTATCAAGAAATGGTCATGCTTGCAGGATCCTACACGGGAACAATCTCCGCGGTTCAATACCGAAAGAAATAGGGTTGCTAGATCACTTAAAAGTCTTAGATTTAGGGGGAAACCAGTTATCCGGACCGATTCCACATGAGATTGGTAATCTTGTTAGCATTGTTAAAATGTAAGTCTATTTTTAGAATTTCATCATTTCAAGATTCAAAAAAGGTTTATCATAATTCTAAATGTAGTTATATCTTGATAGAAACTTACAATCTAATGCATTGACGGGAAATTTGCCTTCGGAGCTTGGCAATCTTAAGAATCTTCAAGAGCTTCGGTTGGACAGAAATAAACTGGAAGGAAGTATTCCGGGTGCGAATGTTACAGATTATGGTTCTGCCATGACAGGAATGTAAGTTAGAAATATTTCGACTGTTTTGAGTATGTTTATTTTTAGATGTTTAAGTTGTTTTTAAATATTTTGACTGTTTCGGTCCAGGTATGCCTCAAATACGAACGTTCTAGGTTTTTGTCACGCATCTCCTTTAAGAGTTGCTGATTTTTCATTCAACTATCTTGTTGGAAGTATACCTAAATGCTTGGAATATCTTCCAAGGTACTGTTCTTTATGCTCCATAATAGTATTAAAGGTGGTAATCTGATTTTGGTTAATGGGTCAAACCTAAAAAACTATCTTAGGAAACATGGCTTGAAGCGTATTTTTAATGCATACAAACTTCTAATGCCAAAAATGGAAGAAAAATGTTGACGGGTCAACCCAAACTGACCCGTTTCAGCAGGATCAATATGAAACATTTTCAAGCCAAACCTGTCTGACCACAGTTATTGATAGCGATCATAACGGGCGCAATAAGGAATAGTGTGGCGATGCGACAGTATGTCGCTATATGATGGTTAGCCACTGAATGTCAGATTTCTAGGATTTAATTTTGGTAATTAAAAATAGCGATTGAAAAAGAAGCGTATTTATTGTTAACTATTAAGGAATGACTGATAAAAAATGATTTCTGGTGTAAATATGGAATTGCTTAAATAGCGCCCGCTATTATCTCGCTCTCGCTACCTAGCACATTGGTAGCTTGTCGCTATTCGCTATTGACAACTATGGTTCTGACCCGCTATTACACTCACTCAAACTGCCAATTTTGCCACCTCAGCTTGTGTTTATGCTCATTTTCTTTTGTTATTCCCTTGCAGGAACAGCTTTCAGGGCAACTGCATAAAGTACAAAGATATCACACTGCGGGCTCCCGAAGAGTGTGGTGTGTTTTAGTAACAAACAGACGGCCCATTATATTATATGATATAAATTATGAAGTGTTGTTTTGTTACTATGAACTAACAGTGATGGAGTTTCTTTAATGTAGGTGCTGCTGCACCAGCTAAACCTCTACAGTCAGAAGATACGAAACACCATCCTGTTGAAGATAAACAAAAGCCCGATACGCAAGCTTCAAAGCCCGCTTGGATTTTAACTCTTGAAGTAGTGATTGGAGTGATGGTGGGGTCCATCTTCCTTGCAGCCGTTTTTACAGCCGCTCACAGGTGGAAAGTCAAATCGCCGATTATCATCACTACATGGAAGAAGTCCAAAACCGAAAAGGAACATATGGAAATCTTTATCGGTGAGGAAGCTCGGCTGTGTATAAAAAGTTAAAAACGCATCATTTTATGTTAACTTAGTATGAAACTGAATATCTTTTTCGGGATGCAGACACTGATATGCTAAAGGATGTGATGAGATACAGTCGACAAGAACTTGAAGTTGCTTGTGAAGATTTTAGCAACGTTATCGGGTCATCATCGGATAGCGTAGTTTACAAAGGAAACATGAAACGTGGGCCCGAAATTGCGGTTATTTCTCTTTGCAACCGAGGAGAACTCTGGATGAGCTGTCTTGAGCCTTATTTTCAAAAAGAGGTATTTTTGAAAACCTTGAAACTTTACAGGTGTTTTCAAGATTTGGTATTTTTGTTAAGATTTTTATTGTATTGATCAGGTGGCTGATTTGGCTAGGCTAAATCATGAAAACGTTGCGAAATTGATGGGATATTGTATCGAAGGTGTCCCGTTTACACGGATGTTAGTCTTTGAATATGCATCCAACGGGACGTTATATGAGCACCTTCATTGTAAGTCTCTCTCTATAAGTGGTGGTGATATTACGTTTTACGGGTCGAGTGGTTTAGGAGTTATCGTTGTTGTAGAGAAACATGAACAAATACTTTTGTTTAACGTAGGCGAAGAAGGGTGTCAACTAAGTTGGACACGTAGAATGATGATCGTTTTAGGAATCGCTAAAGGTCTAAAATATCTTCATACAGAAATCGAACCTCCATTCACTATATCCGAGTTAAACTCTAGCGTGGTATATCTCACAGAAGATTTCTCACCAAAGGTACCACCTTTAAACTTTTTTTTAATAAAATTTGCATACTTATAGCAAGATATGTTTTACATTTTGGTTTTCTTGATTCTTGTAGCTAGTTGAGTTTGAAAGTTGGAAAAGTATTCTTACACGATTTGAGAACAACTCTAGCTCTTTTAGCAATTCAGATAATGTGTGTGCTCAACCGAGTTCGTTAGCAGCATGCCTGTTGGATATTCAGGGTAACATCTTTGCATTCGGTGTTCTTCTATTGGAAATCATTAGCGGACGGCCTCCAGTCAACAAAGACAAGGAATTACTACTAGACTGGGTAAGAAATTCGCGATTCGTATTAGAGAGTAGCGGGGCAAAATTGGCGGTTCATGCAAGTTGGGTAACGGGTCAAAAGCGTTTTGTTTTAGAAATAAAATCAGCTCTTTGCCACATTCAGAATCAGGTCTTTGTCTTTTTATAATAAAAATATTGTAGAAGGTTTAATGCATTAAAAATATACTTTGGGTGACTTTTAACCCGTTAGAAAGTTCTTTTAAACTACTTTCTTTATACCCCAATTAGAGCATAGTTATTAATCGCTCATAGCGAGCGCTATAGCGAATAACGTAGCACTCATGTGTCGCTATTTGATTTTGGTGCCTCCATAACGGGCAAATAGCGGGATTTTAGTTTTTTGTTTTTATTTTTTTATTCTGCTTTAATATAAATAGTGGGATCTTATAGGTATAAGATAGCAGGATTATAGGTTTTCTTGTTAAGCATACATATAAAACAACGTATAAAACACCTTATCTGGATATAATATACATATAAAATATTTCTAAAATTTTCTCCTAGTGTGTCGCTAAACATAAAATAGTGCCAGCTGTTTCATCGCTATCACTACGTAGCGTATAGGTAGCTTGTCGCTATCGTCTGCTACACACTATTAATAACTATGAATAAGAGTTAATATATAACCCAAGTCGACCCATTTATAAGTAAACGGGTCACATTTACTATCTCAATAGTGGGGGCACATCCTTTTCAAAATCAGTCTTTACTGAACTTATGCTTGTCTTGATATAATGAAATGATCAATGATTTTTTTCTAAATTTTCAAACAGGCAAAAGAGTATCTTGAAGAACCGGGAATGATGGAATCAGTTGTAGATCCTGCACTGAAGCATTTTAGAGCCGAAGATCTTGAAGTGATACGCGAGGTCGTTATAGATTGCATTCAAGTAAGGAATGGAGAAAAAGTAACCATGCAAGAACTGTGTGCAATGCTGGAAAGTAAACTGGACACCACAGGCTCATCAGAGCTCAAGGCCTCTTCGATAGCCTGGGCTGAGCTGGCGCTTTCGTCTTGACCCGTGTCGTAATATCTAGCCAACACTGTATATTCTACTGATTAGCATTGGATTAAAGATTCTTGCTTTCTTGATCTTTTGATGAGTTTTTGTAAATTTGTCTAGGGACACAAGAGTATATGATGAGTTGATACTTGATACTTACAAATCTTGTTTTGTAACCAAGTTAATGGTTCTTTAAATGAATGATATGATTTTAATCCATTTTAATTTTGTTAGTCATAGAAAGTTATAAATATCTTTTTTTATTTGACAATCTTTATATTTTTATAGTAAATTTGATCAATCTATTGTATGCATCACACACTACACATGAAAACGTTGTAACTAGCGGTGTTCAAAAAGCCCACAGCTCGCTCGAAAAAAGCTCGGTTGTAAATGAGCCGGCTCGGCTTGATTTGTAAACGAGCTGAGCTCGAGCTAGGGCTGGTTCAGCTCGTGAGCTTGCAAGCTAGCTCGAATTATTTTATTTTATATATATTATTTTTAATTTTAAGTCTATTAAAGTAAAAAACATGTGAGAGGGTGTTGAAGTGCGAATATTTTGAGTTAATTAACCAAATAACATAAGGAAAATAAGCAAAAATTATACATATAGTACTTGTAATATGCCTTTCGATCTTTACGATATTAGAACAATAGAAATAATACATGTAGATATACGTGTAATTTTATTTTTTTTCTTGTTTTTTTATTTTATCAATATTTATAAAAGAAAGTAAAAAAATGAAATAATTAACGAGCCAACTCGATTTGAGCTGACTCGAAAATTTTGCCGAGCTGGCTCGTTTAAGTTCGAGCTTGAGCTCAACCTGAATCGACTCGACTCGTCATAACTGATATTTCATTCAAAATAATAACATGACCTAGTTTTTTAGTTAGGTTTCTTTGCTTGCATATGCTAATGTCATATGGCCCAGTTGTTTAGTTGAGATTTGAGAAACATCCCTTTATGTATTTTTCAGAGGCCAAACTTTGTTAGTTGGAGCTCTAACAAACAATGAATTGGTGTTTCTTTCAATATTGCTATCAGCATTGTTACTTCATTATCCAGAAAAAGCTACTACAGTACTGAAGTTAAATACATTCAGAATAAATATGTTTTTGTTCATTTAAAAGTTAGTATTTCTAAACGACCATGCTATTTACACACCCACCATCTTATTTTCACACCCTGAAGCGCAGTTCGGCGTTTTAGTCCGGTTAACCAGACAAAGACTAACGGGTGTTAGGGTTGACCGAACCTATATGCCGAGCTTTGGCCAAAGCTCGGCGCTTCAGGGTAATACTCCGAGCTTTGGCCAAAGCTCAACATTTTTGTGGTTTTTTAATTTTTTTTTAAATTTGATTTAATTAATGAAACGCACTTATACTTGTCGAGTTTTGACGTATTTTGTTATTACACGTCATTTTATGAAGTATATAGTCTATACGCCACACTCCAGATAAGTTCGGTTACGTGTGTTGTCGTATTCCGTGATTTCATGTGATTCTGTTTTGATTTCACTTGTAGTCCAACGTATCATTTTGTATGTATACGTGTCCTGCCGGATCAGTGTTGGCGTATTTTGACATTAAATGTCGTATTATGATGTATATTGTCACTATTGTTCCGTACTATCAAGTATTTTGGCCGTACGGGTCGTGTCGGTGACATTCGGTATCATGACGTTTATTGTCTGTAAGTGTCGTATTAGTGCGTAGATTGATTATTATGGCGTATTATGTTTCTATTGGTCGTATTATGGCGTATTTTTGTAAGATGTAAGGTCTTTTTAACAATACATATAAATACTTCTTAACCTTACCTCATATTTGGAATGATTCGGAAGCGTCACTTTTTGTAAGCTCAGCAAATAGTTTATACTAGATTACTCCTGTAAGACCCTATCTTAATTTATTGAAATTCTATAAATATTTCGCATTTAAATGTGTAAATGCGAGTACACGGCCATACATATTTTCGAGTTTATTAAAAACTTCGTAAATTAGATCATTATACATAATATATTTGATTAGTTTCGTAAACGAACAATCATAATGTGGAAGCTTGAACTCGGTTGTGTTCGGTTTGTCCAATATGCTTGATCATCATCCGTAAGGTCCTAGCTAACCCCCATACACCCATAAACAACTTAAAGGTTAGTTATATGGTGCTTAGTCATGATATAATAACCTGAATATATCAAACAAACATGCAAATCATTTTGGGAGACGGCTGATGTGCATTTGATTGAAGTAGACACCCGAAGATATATTATTTTATATAAACGACGCTATTTGCATTTGATTGAAGTAGACACCCGAAGGACCATGTGAAATTTGGCGCCTTCTTCTGGGGTCAAGTGTCCCGTGTGAGATGTGATATCGGTTACAACATAACCAGGGTGGACACAGTTGACAAGAATATTATTATACTTTCGAGCCATTAGCCTTGTGTAAGCATTAAGTGAAGCCTTTGCGATCTTATAAGCAGCGCACGTTAGAGGCCAGCCGTTCTCAACCAACTTATTGTCCTTAAAGTCCCTTAAAAACCTTCCAATGATCCCATCAATCCTTTCTTCGGTAAGGTTATCGATATCTAAGAACTCGACTTTCACCATATCATTCTTGATCCACTAAAAGCAAGAAGATGTGATGAAAGCTAGTTTGATTAGTTTCCAATGACATGTGAAATTTTGCGTATTATTTTTGCGCGAGTGTGAATAATTACTTACGTGTAGCTCTGCTTAATTCGAAGAAACAATGACGATTCTTGGTGTGTTTGAGAGTTGGAGAAGGGGGAGTAACGCTTCGGTTACTGCCTTAGTTCCATAATAATTCGTCTTTATACATTCTTCCCTAAATTATAAGGTTACTCTATCATCGACGCTAATATGTGTGCGTTTTCGTCATACACATACTCCTACAAACCATAGACAATGCATGTTTATATTCTTAAATACATCCTTCAAAAATTTAAAAAAAATCCTATTGACACTTGACGAAAATGAAGTAAATTTGTAGTATGCTTTTAATATATAAATTATTTTATGGTCATATGCAACACATCTATATCTATCCTATATAAAAAAATAACAATAAACAAAAAAAAGTATGCACTTACATATCCTGCTCAATCTTTGAAGGCTCTAAATTCATCATAATTTACAATTAATCCATTTTCAGCTGCGTTATTCACCTGCTTTACATATGGAAAACATTTTACACCACACAATTTATTTTTTATTGTGTATTATTTATGTTTATTTAAAAATAAATAACAAAATATAATGTATTTTCAAATAATTAGATCATTCAAGGTTTATATTTTAAACTATTCAGGACTAATTGAGAAATATATTTAAAAAAATTATATCGAGTATAATCCAAGCAATTAGTAGGGTCGGCAGAGGGTGAGACGAGGACAAACATTTCCTCTATCTAGTTGAGAACCTGACTCTTGACACCTTTTTTCACTTACCAAGATATTGAGTTTCTGGAATTGAGATTCGACGATATACTCGTTGGATCTTTAATATCGAGTTGATGAAAAACAACATTCGAGAGCCCGGAATCTTTGAGTTTGCCGGCAGCTTCCACGCCCCGACCCTCGTCTCTAGCAGCTAGTACGGTGGTGATCCCGTTCGACGCCAGTTGGCGACATATCTCCAGCCCGATACCCCCTTTGTTTCCTCCTGTCACAACCGCTACCCTAAAACCAAAACCAAAACAAAAGCAAAGAAAAACAAGATTTCTTTGCGACAGGATCTATGCAGCTAAAACCAAAACCAAAAGAAAAGCAAAATCAAAGAAAATATTATTTCTTTGACACAGAATCTATGTAGAACACTATATATTTATTATGTACCTGTGCTCGGTTGATGCAACACGAGTCTTGTCGCCTACCGATGCTATATATCTTAACTAATCAAAGAAAAATATTATTTCTTTGACACAGAATCTATGTAGAACACTATATATTATGTACCTGTGCTCGGTTCTTAACTTGTTAGCAGGCAGGATTTATGATGAGAAATGAAGGGAGCAACAAGCTTTTATAAATCTAGTCTTGGCTTTTGTTTTTATTAGTTCATTATGATGATTATGATATGATATGGTCACAAGAGGTTGTGGTTGTATTGTAGCATTTTTTTATGTGTATCGAGATTTTCTTTGATATGGACTATTTTTTTATTTGAATATTTAATGTGGATTATTTTTAATCGGATAAAATAACAAATGAATAGAAAATCAGGCGGTTCTTGTGTGTAACGATAGGCTTGTGGATTTATCCTTACTATTAAAAGGTTTAATGATTATAAAATTAAATTATTTAACGAACATGTCGAGAATAAAATTTTTTAAAAACGCGTTGACTACTTGTTGTATATTATAAATAATTTAATTTAATGTGATAAAGCAGATTAAAGAACTTTTAAATTATAAATCTTTATATATTATAGATAATTTAATTCAATGTAATAAAGTAGATTAAAGCATTTTTTTTAATTCTAAAATAGTTTAGTCAGGTGATTTCTATTTGATATAAAACTATAAAAAGTTTTTATAAATTATAATAACTTAAAGAGTAAATTGCCAACGTGCCTGAGATTTGAGCATGTTTGCCACTATTATCCAAAACAACTTTTTTTGTATAAAATAGTCCTTTACTTTTGAGATTTTTTGTCATTTTCATCCAAAAGTCTAATTTGCTTTATTTTTCTATCAAATATTTGGATGAAAAATAGCAAAAACTCCCAAATCTCATGGACGATTTTGGAAAAAAAAAGTTAGACGTTTGGATAAAAATGGCAAAATATCTCAAAAATTAAACACAATGTGATACAAAAAGTTGTTTAGAATGAAATTGACAAACATGTCCAAACCTTAGGGACAATTTTAGCAATTTACTCTAACTTAAAAGTTCATTATAATATGATAGTAGAGTTAAATGCCTGGTTGGTCCCTGTGGTTTGTAAATATTGCAAACTTGGTCTCAGTGGTTTACTAATTACACACTTGATCCCGGTGGTTGTCATTTTTGCACTCGGGTGATCCTTGTCACTAACCTATGTTAAATTTATCAGTTAAGTGTATACGAAATGACTAAATTACCCTTAACCAATTAAAAATAAAAAAGATATAAAGATGAGGGAAGATGGGTGGGGCCCTCATCTTCTTCCTCCCTCCCCCTTCTCTCTCTGTGTAAAATCCACCACCACCTCCACCTCAAACCCACCAGGCCACCACCACCTCCACCTCCAATTCCACTGTCAAGCCATCACCACCACCACCACTACGGCGTACGGTGGTTGCTGGTGGAGAAAGTTGAGAACTTATCATGATTAAATTTTGAGAAGTACCTACTAACTGATTACAACTATCTACACCAACTTTTAAACATCAATTACAAAGTTTTGAAAAACTTGTTAGAAAGTTGAAGAAAGTCAAATGTCCTTACCCAGACACAAGACACAACTATAGGTCCATGGTTTCCCAGGCTCCAGTTACAAACTAACATATTTGGGTGATGTAATGGATCTAAAGAATAATCATGTAAATCTAAACAGTCCTGTAAAATTACACAAAACTTACAAAGTCATTTGAAGAACAATAGCAGCAGGAGATGACCGACGGTGTGCTGTGGGCTGTGAGCGGTGGGATTGGAAAACTCCGATGAAGGAGGACGAGTGGCGACCTAGGGTTTTACTTTCTTTAGCCAATCACGAGATTCTAACAAAAAGCCCCTGCAATTTCACGGATGCAGGAATTGCTTCACATTTCACGACTAGAAAGATTAGCTCGTAAACGGGAACCACTGCGGCGGCGTGAGTGGTTGATGGTGGAGGAAGGCGGCGGTGGTGGGTTGACAGTGGAATTAGAGGTGGAGGTGGTGGTGGGTTTGAGGTGGAGGTGGTGGTGGATTTTACACAGAGAGAGGAGGGGGAGGGAGGAAGAAGATGAGGGCCCCACCCATCTTTATATATTTTTTATTTTTAATTGGTTAAGGGTAATTTAGTTATTTCGCATACACTTAACTGATAAATTTAATATAGGTTAGTGACAAGAATCACCCGAGTGCAAAAATGACAACCACCAGAATCAAGTGTGTAATTAGTAAACCACTGGGACCAAATCTGCAATATTTACAAACCACAGGGACCAACCAAGCATTTAACTCTATGATAGTAGCTAAAGTATAGATAACTATTAAAATTCATTTGAATAAGTAAAACTATATAAAAAGTTATAAACTGACATTCTAAAATATATACAGAATTTATTTTGAAATCTAAATTTCTTTTAACATGTATATATAACCTAATGGATAATCGTAGTGTTAATTGTTCATATAATTAATAATTTTTAAAAGAAAACTTCTGTTCATGTAAATAATGCTTTAGAAAAGAATGATTTCAAATTAGTTCTGATATTTTTTATATTAAGATTACTTCACCAGAAAAAAACTAGATTGATATTTTGTCAACTGAAAATAATAAAATTAATGTATTTATTCTTCATTTGAGTCATTATGAATTTTAAGTATATTTTATATCATTTTCGTTTGAAAACATTTCTTTCTACTAATGACTAGCATGGCGTTACAATGAGACCATAATATAAGCCCATTAATTGAGATTACATTCACACTAGCAATCAAAGTACACCAATCCTAACCTGCATTTTTCGAAGTGTCGAACGCTTCGAAAAAAAATTGACCAATCGTATCACTATTATTAGGTAATCGGTGGAAATCGCGACCCTTTTAGTTATGTTCTTTGTTCATCAGTTTTGAGCGATGGAGGTCATTCTAGAAGCAGCATCTCTATCTTATGGGAAAAAGATATATTTTGTCTACACCTCACCCTTTCCATACCTTACCAATAGTAAAACATGGGATTACAAGCTATGGTTGTTGTTATTTGTAAATTTTGATACTTAATTATTTCTTTAGTTTTGTTCTTTATTAATTAGTTTGATACCTAAAATGTTGAGACAAATCCAATACCAAATTAAATAGCTAAAGTGTAATTAAAGGAGAAATATCAATCATTGGTGTTTGTTGAGTTTAGGAACAACGTGTCAAAGACTTATTCATGCATCTCCTAGTGAAGAAAGAGATTTTGGTAAAGAAAATCCTATCCTAACTTCTAAGCTTGTGTGAATCTTGAATAAATGTTTTTGTATGTTTGAAATATGGAAATATTTGCATATAGAATCATAGATGTCTTGCCCAAGTATGTAATGTGGTTATAATCCTCACAACTCCAAGAATGCTAATTGAGCTATGAATACATGTTGAGGGTAATAATGGGAGTTTGAGTATTTAGCAGGGGCGGTTTGGGGGTGGGCAGGGAGGACCATCGGTTAAAGCCTGATATTTCGAATGACACGTTATTTAAAAAAAAAACTCGATATGTATATGTAATTTTTTAATAGGGTATACCCATACAAACACTAACAGATGCCCACTTACAAAACTATTCTTATAGTTTAGATTAGTTATTAGTCCATTGGCATTAGATTTAGACCTTTGGTGAGCCAAATACCCAATTTCGGGCCTAAGGACATGTTTTTTCGAGCTGGAACAGGGTACACGAATTCTCAGAACTGACCCTGGTATTTAGCCAAAATTAATGAGAGAAGGCATAATTTAAGTGTATCTAAGTAGTTGGAATTGTTAATATGCTCATTAAATCAAACCCAAATTATGGATACTGGGGTGTTTAGAGAAATCGGCCTAATTAGAGCAAAATTTCGTTTTTTTGGGTTAATTGTGTATAATTCATTCAAAGTGTAAAGAAAATGCTATAAACATTTTACTAATGATGTATAGATCAAACAATGGTGTCAATGAACTTGAAGGGCGAGTTTGATGAATTTTCCCTTAAAATACACTTATTTTACTAATTATGATATTTGGTGACAAAGTTAGTCAAATAGTCTAAAACGGAACTTTGAGGGTGTTAACTTAAACACTTAAAGAGAGTCTTGCAAGTTGAAGTAGGGTGTATAACAATTTAGAGGTTACTTATTCTTTTAACGACAAATTTCTTTTTAATCATGTCATCTGTGGGACTTAAATTCAAAATCCACCCCACCCCACCCAAGACCTCTCCCTGGGTGTTTTAAAGGCATTTTCTTTGCCAATTGATCACCACCCAATTGATAACTTGGAGGTTACTTATGTCTATTGATGATCTAATGGGTTAACGGATCAAAAGGGGAGATATGTGGCTTAAAGATTAACACTGGTTTTAAGGAGTTAAGAAACAAGTTCTATAAACTTATATTGGTGTGTCAAGTATGGTTAGGGGTGTAATGTAATAAGATAAAATGACCCATGAGTTGTGAAGATGTCTTGTATGTTAAAAACTAGCAAACATTCAGAAAGTTGAGTGTTACATTACCCAAAAAATTAGGAATCGAGAATAACAAGATCGTATAGGAAAAGTTGAGTGTTACATGACCGAAACTGGAAATATACGTAAATACAATGTACATTTTCATTTAAATGGATTAAGTGTGATTATGATGCATGTGTCACACCCCAACTGATGTCGGAATTATCGGGGCAGACGTACATAGATTGCTCAAGACAACATAACGCTAAATTGTGACAAGTATTTAAAAGAACAATATGTAACATTAGTCGAAAACGGGTTTCCAAACCCACTCCGTTTTGTAATCGAATATCAAGTTATAAATGTCACGTTGCGTATTTATGGCTATTTTGATTTTTAATGATACATAATTAGTAAACAAACTAAACCATAAAAATTATATTTGATAAAAAGTAAAAATAAAATAAATAAAAATAAAATGAGGCTGCCGGGACTCGAACCCGGGTCAGCCAGGTTGTGAACTTCCAAAGCCTTAACACTCACACGCATAACCACTCCGCCACTTGTTTGTTTTCTGTCAACTCTAGGAAACAAATGAGTCTTATATACAAACTTAGATGAACCGGTTGCGCCAACCGAAAACCGAAATCGGCTATTCAACCGTCTAAAACGTTTGAATAATCCCGATTTCAGGTTTATAACCGATGCACCGACAATTCCAATCAATTTTGCCTTGAACGAAACTTGAATTCGGGAGTGAATCGGTGTAATAACCGAAAACTTTCAATTCTTGGATTACTTCCATCCTAGTACTCCTTCGCGACTCACAAACACTCTGCACACCTCCAATTACATTTCCGCACAATTTTCAGTCCACCGGAGAAGCTATTTGAACTCGCCGGAAAAATTCTGCAAGTCGCCGGAAAACCGTACTCTTCATCAAAACAATAAGTCTTTCAATTTCTTCGTGGTCTAACAATTTTTAAGCTATTTCTAACTCAAACCTTTCAATTGAAATCGAATTCAGACACTGTTATCAGATAATTCCAGTTCGCCGGAAAATTTCTGGAAATCTTTATCTTCGTCTGTGAAACGGTAAGGACCTTCAAACATACTGTTAACGTTTGTTTAGCACTTCAATTTCATGATTAGCTAATCAAAACGATTAATTGATTTGCTCAGTTGAAGTTCTTGAAAACAGAGACCGACGCCTTGCCGGAACTCTGTAATAAATCGTTCACCGGTATGTTTACCTCTAATTATCATCTCTGCTATCTCATGTTAGTCTGTGCAATGTTTAACAATCGAATTAACAAGATTTAATGGTGTAATCTGCTGTCGGTAAAATCCAACGAAGAAGATGAACTGTGATAACATTATAAGTATAATTAAAATTGGTATTTTAAAAGGGTTAGACACACAGTCCAGCGGTGGACTGTGTGCAAATAATACGCACACGTCACGAGTTCGATCCCTGATACACGCACCCTCTATGTAATAAAATGCCTTTTTGTTTAAAGCTGAACCGGGTTAACTCCGTTAGTTGTTAAGTATAATAAAATTTGTATATTAACCAAGTTAGACACACAGTCCAGCGGTGGACTGTGTGTAACGTTAAAGCACAGGTCCCGGGTTCGAGACCTGTTAGTGGCACCGGTTCGATGAATTAAAATGTTTTTGAAATTAAAAGAATTTTGGATAAATTGAATTAATGTATAAGTATAATTTAAAACAGATTTATTACGGGTTAGACACGTAGCTCAGTTGGCAGAGCTGCGTGCACGCGTACGGGAGGTCTCGGGTTCGAGCCTCACCCAGCGCATTTCAGTCACACAACAAACCGGTCAAACATTCAAAGTCAAAAAGTCAACGGTCAACCCAAAAAGTCAACATATTTTTATATTTTTATTTATTT